>OY482675.1:7521241-8080726 GCA_960531455.1 Urophora cardui | reverse complement strand
TTTCTTAAAGCAAAAAGCAAAAACTGTTTTTGGACTGACTCTAAGCGATCAGAGTGAATCTGATAGTATGGATTCCAAACTATGGAACCATATTCCAATATAGGTCTTACTAAAGTTGTAAAGAGTGTTTTAGTTATGTATGGGTCGCTGAATTCCTTTGACCAACGTTTTACAAACGCTAAGACACCTCTTGCCTTATTTGCTGTAGCATTAATATGAATGTTAAAACTAAGTTTGCAGTCCATTATTACACCTAAATCCACAAACTCATTTACTTGTTCGAGGCCAAAGCCATTTATTGCATAAGAAGCTGGCTGTACGGTTTTCCGGGAAAAGCGCATGAATTTACATTTATTGAGGTTAAGTGGCATTAAGTTAGTGTCACACCAAGAAACTAAGGAATTTAAATCTTCCTGAAGCAAAGTTCTATCATCAAATGAAGAGATTGATCTAAAAAGCTTTACGTCGTCCGCATACAATGAAAGGTTTTTTGTGTGAAAGAGGTGGTCAATTACAGTTTTGTGTTGGTGCAAGGGAGTAAGCTATGTTGGAAAAAAAAAAAACAACGAAATACCATCTAGGCGGTTAAACACCAATGAGCCAGCTTGTATTACGATAGGTTTTTTACATTCGGCACTTTTTTCTGACAATTGTTTCAATTTGACAACTATAAAATAAATTATTTTTAAAATATAAAATATATGGAAATACAAATTTTAAATTTGCCTCTTGTAAGCTTCTGGTTTGGCCGTAAGTGGAAAGAAGAAGTCCGGAAGAAAAATCATAATGCGCAATGGCTTCTCTTTATAACATGGAATGCACAGATATTCTGCCACTTGCGTTTCATCATTTTTTTGTTTCGATAATTTAAATTCAAATTTCCAAAAAAATTCAATAATGGATACATATTGTCGGCCTACTACCAGAAACACGAATGTGAAATTTTTTTTAAGAGCGATGTCTGCTCTTTATCGGCTTTATATTGAAGTAATAACAATTAATATTTGTATAAATGCTTGTGTAAACATACATACATAATATGTGCGTGTATGTACATAAGTATATATACAAATATTCATGGTTATTATATCAATATATACCCGATGAAGAGCACACATCGCACTTAAACAAATTTTCACATTCGTGTTTCTGACAGGAGGCCGATGATATAATCTCAATGAAAATGAATTGTTAATGTTATTTAAGATGTTTATTTTTATACTCAGCTGTACTAGTACACAGAGTATTATAGTTTTGATTTCCTAACGGTGGATTGTAACAGAATGAAATAATCGAGATAGATATAGACTTATATATATCAAAATGATCAGGGTGAAAAGAGAAATCGATTGAGCCATGTCCGTCCGTCCGTCCGTCTGTCCGTCTGTACGCACGATAACTCGCGCAAAAATTGAGATATTTTGATGAAATTTGGAATGCAAGTTGGTATCAAGACAGGAACGGACGGTATTGAAAATGGGCGAAATCGGACCATGACCACGCCCACCTCCCCTATATAGTAAAAATCGGAAATTTTGTATCTCAGTAACTAATAGAGCTGGAGTGATAAAATTTCACCCACGTATTGACCTCAGGCCCTTATGAAGAAATGTGGTGAAATTTTGGAAAATGGGCGGTGCCACGCCCACTTATTAAGGGTCAAACATTGAAAGTTGTATATGTCATAACTCAGAAACCATTGAAGATATATCGATGAAATTTGGTATGCGTGATATATTTGCTTACGCAAATGTTTTGACGAAAAATTGCCAAAATCGGTTGACGGCCACGCCCACTTTTATATATTTGTATTATAAAGTGACCTAATAAAAACATTTTAAGTCATATCTCTGTCAAATATAAAGATCTATCATTGAAATTTTGTCGCATGAGTCCAACTATGGACATAAAACAAAAAACACAAAAATTTTGGAAAATGGGCGTGGCACCGCCTCCTTTTAGGAGCAGGAATATACGAGATTTTGGAGCCCATATCTCGACAAATAATTGATATATTATGACGAAACTTGGTGTATACACTTTTATTACTTGTAGCAATACATGTTGAAAATTTTAGCGAAATCGGTTAACGACCACGCCCACTTTTATATATGGGTATTATAAAGTGGCCTAATAAAAACATTTTAAGCGATATCTTTGTCAAATATAAAGATAATTCATTGAAATTTTGTGGCATGAGTTCTACAATAGACTGGAAACAAAAAATAGAAAAATTTTGGAAAATGGGCGTGGATACGCCCACTTCATGCAGCACTCGCTTTATATAAAGTACACCGTGTTTCCATCAAAGGCAAACAAACAATAAGCATACAGCTGAGTATCTAATGTTCGATTCCACTCGAACTTAGGCTTCCTTACTTGTTCGAAATACTAAGTATTTGGCAAATATATTTTTAAAACTGTGATTGCATTAAATACACCTGTTGTTTTGTAAAAGCTGTTGGTTTGTAAAAAATGTTTTCAAGAACTTAATAAACTTGTATAATTTTTTTTAATCAGCTTGAACTATTCTTATGAGTTGGAAAAGGATTTACGTCAAAATCAAAACTTTGGAACCAGCCATGGCATACTATGCCATGGAACTAGCACTAATACAGCGATATGCGTATGCCTCAGAATGCAGTTTTCTTGCGTTTTTGGTAACTTTCTAGAAGACGGTGCAACTTTAAACCGCTTTAATAAATATATTTTAAATGTGGAAAAATCTTTTATCTCCGCTTTCGAATTCGTAATCTAGAGGTCAGAACGCGTCGATTGGTACCTCTTTTAACTATTTTAGAGGAAATTTTAAGGTTGCACCTTCTAGATACCGATACTTTGAGTATAGAGTAGGTTAGCTTCGATATTATCGGGTTCGCGATTCTTTTTAACCGATATTTTAAATGAGTACCAGATCGATGCTTTTGATTCGATATCGTGTCCCTACAGACGATATAGTTAACATCACTGGCGTGACATCAAACACTGTTTCTACTTTAGGTAAAATAAACATAGACTTACATTTTTCAAATATTCCCATCGGACATAATTTACATGTGGTAATTAATGATTTCAATATCCCATCAGATGGTATATTGGGTAAAGACTTTCTCAAATATAACAAATGCGTTATAAATTATTCCAACAATAGCAACTCATTCTGGGCAAACAATGAAAGAGTCAATATGCCAATCCTTCACAGAAAGTGATATGTGTATTGTACCACCAAGGTGTGAAGTTTTTCGAATTTTTGGCTTAGGTCACTCAACGACTCCACTTTTCGTTGAATCTCAAGAAATACAAAAAGGAGTATTTACAGCAAGATGTATTGCAAATTCTGACAACCCAGTCAAAAAATTAATCAATACCACAAATGACATACAATTCGTAAAAAAAAAATTCCATTCGGACAGAAAAACTATCAAATTATCACGTCTATGTTATTAATAAAACAAACGCAGACGAGAAACGTATTAACGAGCTCATTTCAATTTTAAAAAATCAATTTCCAAAAAATTGTCCATCTGAACTTTTAGACCTTTGCATACAATATGCTGACATATTCGCACTTAACAACGACAAAATGACATTAAATAATTTTTGTGAGCAAAAACTACGTGTAACTGACACCGGGCCGGTGTATGTGAAAAACTATCGTTTACCATATTCTCAACGAGAAGAAATAAACAAACAAGTAACAAAATTATTAGAAAATGATTTGATCGAAGAAAGTTATTCAAACTATAACAGCCCTCTTATTATAGTTCCCAAAAAGAAAATCAATGGTGAAAAAGCTTACAGAATGTGTGTTGATTTTCGTGCAGTTAACAAGAAGCTAATAGCTGACAAATTTCCATTAGCACGAATCGACAATATTTTAGACAATCTTGGCAGAGCCAAATATTTCTCAACTTTAGACCTTTTTTCTGGATTTCACCAAATACCTTTACATGTTGATTCACGTGATATAACTTCTTTCTCTACTGATCGCGGAGCTTATAGATGGAAAGTATTGCCATTTGGTCTGAATATTGCACCAAACTCGTTTTCAAGAAGGATGACCATTGCATTTTCAGGCGTACCATCTAATGTAGCATTTCTTTATGTAGATGACATTATAGTCATTGGCTGTAACGAATCACATCACATTAAAAATTTGACCAAAGTATTCGACACTTGCAGATCATTCAATCTCAAGATCAATCCCAATAAATGTAATTTTCTCAGACCCGAAGTGACATTTTTAGGTCACAAATGTTCAGCTAAAGGTTTGTTACCAGACGATTCAAAAATAGATGCAATTAGGAAATATACAAAACCAACAGACAAAGACGCTGTAAGACGTTTCGTCGCTTTTGCGAACTACTACAGACGCTTTATTCCGAATTTTGCATCTCTGGCAGCACCTTTAAATAAATTGAGTAGAAAAAGAGTCGAATTTAACTGGGACAAAACATGTGATGAAGCCTTTGATGCATTAAGAGCATCCCTAATGTCACCTAAATTATTACAATACCCAGATTTTTCCAAACAGTTTATCATCACAGTAGATGCTTCAAAAACTGGATGTGGAGCAATACTAAGCCAAAATCACCAAGGCAACGATTTACCTATTTGCAATGCTTCAAAATCTTTCAATAATGCAGAACAAAAGAAAGCGATCATTGAGTTAGAGTTATTAGCTATTTATTTTGCCATCAAACAATTTAGACCGTACGTATATGGAAATCATTTTATAGTAAAATCTGACCACAGGCCTTTAGTCTACTTATTCAACATGAAACACCCATCTTCAAAACTTTCGAGAATTAGACTTGAATTGGCAGAATACAATTTTACTATAGAGTACATAAAAGGAAAATCCAACGTAGGTGCCGATGCACTTTCGCGTATCACCATTGGCGAAATAAAAGACTCAACAAAAAATATACTTGCGGTTCAGACTAGGGCTATGACTAAGAAAAAAGAGAAAAACAGCTCAAGCGAAAATATTAATTCATATGAAAACATACAAACATTAAACGTATACGATAAATTCACTCAAAATTTTTCAAACAAAATCCCTCGTATCAGATCCACAATATTTCATGATAAAAATAATAAACAATTTTTAAGAATATGCGCACATATAAAACATAAAAGAACAATTTTACTTGATTTTGAATTTTCTAACGAAATAAAGAATTTCGATACTTTATTTTCGAGGCTAGAATTAGAAGCCGGTAAATTTAAAATTAAGCAGATAGAATGGCCAAAAGATGATTTAATTTTAAAATATATTACAATTACAAATTTTAAAGATAGAGGAAATACAATTTTAAAAGATTTAACAATTATTTTATTAGATCCAATTCAAACAATTACCGATCAGGAACAAAAATTAAAATTACTTGAAATATATCACAATGATCCCATCTCTGGAGGTCATTGCGGAACGAAAAAATTATATGCCAAATTACGAAACAAATTTTACTGGAAAAACATGACGAAAGATATAGCTAGTTATGTTAAACAAGTAAGGAAGCCTAAGTTCGAGTGGAATCGAACATTAGATACTCAGCTGTATGTTTTCATTGTTTGTTTGCGTTTGATGGATTTTATATAAAGCGAGTGCTGCATAAAGTGGGCGTAGCCACGCCCATTTTCAAAATTTTTATCAGTCATCCAACTAAGCATATGAATATTATTCTTTGTGCAAAATTTCATTCCTTTATGACTTGTAGTTACAAATATGTCACGTTGCAAATTCCCGAAGGGTGTTCTAGAAATATCTTTGCTAAAAAGTAGGCGTGGTCATAAACAGATTTCAATAAATTTTTGCGTGTCTATTAATACAAGTTATAAAAGTGCATAAACCAAGTTTCATCATAATATCTCAATTATTTGTCGAGTTATGGGCTCCGAAATCTCGTAGATTCCTTTGTCTAAAAGGAGGCGGTGCCACGCCCATTTTCCACAATTTTTCCATTTTTTGTTTCCGGTCTATTGTAGAAATCATACCACAAATTTCAATGAATTATCTTTACATTTGACAAAGATATCGCTTAAAATGTTTTTATTAGGCCACTTTATAGTTCCCATGTATAAAAGTGGGCGTGGCCGTCAACCGGTTTCTCTAAAATTGTGAACGTGTATTACCACAAGTAATAAAAGTGTACACACCAAGTTTCGTCATTATATATAAATTATTTGTCGAGTTATAGGCTAAGAAATCGCGTATATTCCTGCTTCTAAAAAGAGGCGGTGCCACGCCCATTTTCCAAAATTTTTACGGTTTTTGTCTTATGTTCGTAGTTAGACTCCTGCCATAAAATTTTAATGATATATCTTTATATTTGACAGAGATATCGCTTAAAATGTTTTTATTAGGTCACTTATAAGACCCATGTATAAAAGTGGGCGTGGTCGTCAACCGATTTTGGAAATTTTTCGTCCAAACATTTGCTTAAGTAAGTATATCACGCGTACCAAATTTCATCGATATATCTTCAATGGTTTCTGAGTTATGGCTTATAAAACCCTCAATGTTTGACCCTTAATAAGTGGGCGTGGCACCGCCCATTTTCCAAAATTTTTGTGTTTTTTGTTTTATGTCCGTAGTTGGACTCATGCCACAAAATTTCAGTGATAGATATTTATATTTGACAGAGATATCGCTTAAAATGTTTTTATTAGTACACTTTATAAGACCCATATATAAAAGTGGGCGTGGTCGTCAACCGATTTTGCAAATTTTTCGTCCAAATATTTGCCTAAGTAAGTATATCACGCGTACCAAATTTCATCGATATATCTTCAATGGTTTCTGAGTTATGGCTTATAAAATCCTCAATGTTTGACCCTCAATAAGTGGGCGTGGCACCGCCCATTTTCCAAAATTTCATCAAGTTTCTTCATAGAGGCCTGAGCTCAACACGTGGGTAAAATTTCATCGCTCTAGCTATATTACTGGCTGAGATACCAAATTTCCGATTTTTTCTATATAGGAAAAGTGGGCGTGGTCATGGTCCGATTTCACCTATTTTCAATACCAACCGTCCCAGTCTCGATACCAACTTGCATTCCAAATTTAATCAAAATATCTCAATTTTTGCGCGAGTTAGAGTATTTAAAGGCGGACAGACGGACAGACGGACGGACGGAAATGGCTCAATCGATTTCTCTTTTCACCCTGATCATTTTGATATATATAAGTCTATATCTATCTCGATTATTTCATTCTGTTACAATCCACCGTTATGTGATTAAAACTATAATACTCTGTGTACTAGTACAGCTGAGTATAAAAATGCGAAAAATGTCTTCTTAACAAAGTTAAAATAGGAAACAAAGAAGAACTCGTTTTAACTCCTACTCCTAATAAACCTTTTGATATTGTCGTAATTGACACCAGCGGTCCATTGCCAGAGTCGAAATATGGTAACAAGTTCGCACTTACCATGATTTGCGATCTCACTAAATACTTAATAACAATAGCAATACCAGATAAAAGCGCAAAAACAATCGCTTCAGCAATATTCGAAAGTTTTATTCTAATATACGTGTGGGAATAGATCTGGCAACACGGTTGTTGGACAGCGAGTGGAAGGCGACGAGAATAGAAAGAGCAATGTTAACAGCGAGAGCGATGTAAAACAAAAAGTTGAAAAGTTTAAGACGAACCGATAAGACGCGCGCGTTAAGAAGAAACGAAACTTAATCAATTTTAATCACTTTTATTATTTAAATATAAAACTAAACTGTATTTTCTAATACTAAACTTTGTATTTTCTAAAATATATCGTTACACAATATTATTAACATATAACTATAGCATTTGGATTGCTACATATGGGGGCTCAACCTAAGAAAAAAGAGGCTCAACCTAAGAAAAAAGAGGCTCAACCTAAGAAAAAAGAGGCTCAACCTAAGAAAAAAAGAAGCTCAACCTACATACATAAGTGAAAAAGAAGCTAAAACTCAGTGAATAAGTGCTTTTGTGCAATTGTTGTACAAAAAAACGACGCGATAAAACAAGTGAACAAATATACGCATATGTATGTATACGCCTATACATACATACATACACACATAAAAACGAACGTTAAGAATATTCAAAAGGTGCAAGCATGTCGCGACTTGTTGAATTCGAGAAAATTCGGGATGCGTTGAGAAACGAAAAGAAGCACAACATTCTGTTGCTACATAAATTTGTGTTTGAGAGCGACGGAGATCGAAATAACAGAAAACGGTTGCGCGAGTTTGAAGGGTTCCAATACAACACAAGTGACCAAAAATACGATAAAAAAATAGAGTATATAGTAGAAAATTTATCGAACAATGATTTGGTGGTGATTTTCAGTATATTACATTTGCAACACAATAGCAAAGATTTAGCTGCACACATATTTACGAACTTGCAAAAAGGTAGTTTGTTGGTTGATGCTGTTTTTGCAAACGAAGACGAGCATGACGACGACGACGAAGATGGCGGCGACGACGCAAACGAAATTAGCAGCAACTCAATCGACGACGAACATACGGCAGGCAGCAAAGCAAACGACGCATCTGTAGAAAACATCGCATATCAAACAGCAAACATACAATTGAGAGAAAACAATTCAAGAGTAAATGCAAATTCAACAGCAATGGTACAAAACATCGAAAATGTTAGAAATGCAAATATGAATTCACACAGATTCATGTTAAGTTTCAGAGATTTAGAAGACTCTATTAGGCCATTTACAGGCAATGAAGACTTTCCTATTGAAATTTGGATTCGTGAATTTGAAGAAATAGCTTGTGTTATGGGGTGGGACGAATTACAAATGTTTGTATTCGCCAAGCGATCACTAAAAGGTCTTGCAAAAATGTATGTTATGAGTGAACGTGGTATTACGTGTTGGAGTGCGTTGAAAAATTCTCTATTAGCAGAATTCCAATCGGACATTAACAGTGCTCAAATTCATAAAATAATGTCAGAAACGAAAATGAAAAGTAAAGAGAATGTACAAGAGTATTTGCTACGAATGAAAGAGTTAGCATTACGAGGTGGTGTGGAAAATAAAGCTTTAATGCAATATGTCATAGATGGCATTAACGATGTAAGCGTAAATAAATCAATTTTGTATAACGCCAGAGATTTAAAAGAGTTTAAAGAGAAATTGAAGTGCTATGAAAAGATACGTGAACGCTCCAATTCTGTAAAAAGCAATGAAAACAAAAGCAAAAATGTAAACAGTGAAAATTTCAAAAAGCAAACAACGATAAAAAAGAAATAAAATGTTTTAACTGTGGCACCAAAGGGCATTTGTCAGTGAATTGTGAAAATAAAAACAAAGGCAGAAAATGTTTTAACTGCAATGATTTTGGCCACATTGGTAAAAATTGTCCTATAAAGAAAAGCAATGGTGAGAAAAATTCGAGCAATACACATAAAGTAACATCTGAACATATTTCGATGTGCAAAAATATCGTAATGAATAAAAGTAATTTTATAGCCTTGATTGATACAGGGAGCAAATATAACATTGTGAGTGAAAAGGCGTACATGAACTTAAATAAGCCATTGCTAAAACCGTGTAATTTTTATTTGATTGGATTTGGAAATCAAAACAAAGTGAAACCTTTGGGTGTGTTTGAACAAAATTTTGAAGTAGACAAAATACAATTTGAAAGTAAATTTGTGGTAGTGCCTACACAATTTTTAGACGTAGAAGTGGTGTTAGGTGCTGATTTTTGCAAACAAGCCGAAATTAAAATAAGTCGTGACGGTATAAAAATAAACAAGCCGATTAATGAAGACGAAATATCGAGTTTAATGAAAATTGATACTATAAATGATGACGAAATAATGAGTGACATTGAAAGCAGTGCTAGCAAAAAAGCAAAAGAAGAAGTTTGTGGGCTTATTAAAAATTATAAACCAACCAATACTAAGTCAACGAAGGTAGAAATGCGAATAGTGGTAAATGATGAAAATCCGATTTTCTCGCGGCCAAGAAGATTTGCTTACTCTGAACGGTGTGTGATAGAAGATCAAATCGAACAATGGTTAAAAGACAAAATTATAGAACCGTCAGAATCAGAGTACAGCAGTCCGGTTGTGTTGGTAAAAAAGCGTGACGGTACTCCGCGGTTATGTGTGGACTATAGACGATTAAATAAAGTAATAATACGTGATCATTTCCCGTTACCGTTGATCGAAGACCAACTAGATAGACTTCAAAATGCAAACGTCTTTAGCACAATCGATTTAAAAAATGGTTTCTTTCATGTGGGCGTTGAAGAAAAAAGCCGTAAGTACACATCATTTATTACACATAATGGTCAATACCAGTTTTTGAAAGTTCCATTTGGATTGGCAAACTCGCCAAGTGTATTTCAACGTCACATCAATGCAATTTTTCGAGATTTGGCGTTTAAAGGCATAGCTATACCATACGTAGATGACATTATAATACCAGGGAAGTCGGAAGATGAAGCGTTAAAAAATTTAAAACAAGTAATGAAACAATGCGAAGAATATGGGCTGACAATCAATTTTAAAAAATGTTGTTTTCTTAAAAGAAAAATCGATTTTTTGGGTCACGTCATTGAAAATAATAAAATAAGTATATCCGAAGAAAAAACAAAAGCTGTCACAAAATTTCCAATTCCCAATAACCAAAAGCAATTACAAAGTTTTCTGGGACTCGTTGGTTATTTTCGGAAATTCATTCCAAATTTCTCGATAATTGCCAAACCCCTAACCGACTTATTGAAAAAAGACACAAAATTTACCCTCAAAAACAATGAGATGTCTGCAATCAGCATATTAAAGAAATTAATTACAGAGAAGCCTGTTTTGAAAATATTTAATCAACAACACGAGACTGAGCTGCATACTGATGCATCAATTGACGGTTTTGGTGCAGTTCTGTTGCAAAAGTCACCCGACGATGGTCTTATGCATCCAGTGTACTACATGAGTAAAAAGACGACTGAAGCAGAAAGAAAATTCACGAGCTACGAATTAGAAATTTTAGCAGTAGTCGAAGCAATACGTAAATTCCGTGTATACTTATTGGGTACGCGTTTTAAGCTAGTTACTGACTGTGCTGCGTTAGCTAAAATGACTAAAAACAAAGACGTAAATGGTAAGGTTGCAAGGTGGAATATGGCGCTTTCAGAATTTCAGTACGACACCGAACACAGATCTGGTACGCGCATACGACACGCAGATGCTCTTAGTAGATATCCGGTGATGATGGTTAACGACGAAAGCATACATAGCAAATTGAAGTATGCACAAAGACGAGATGACGAACTAAAAGCAATCATCGATATTCTAGCAAACAAAACGAGGCACAACAATTATTTTATGAAGAATGGATTATTATATAAATTAGTGGAAGACAATGAACTTATAGTCGTACCTGTAGGCTTACAACTCGAAATTATCAGACAGGCACATGAAAAGGGTCATTTTTCAGTTAAGAAAACGAAAGAGGTAGTAGGTAAAGAATACTACATTCCAAATTTAGACGATAAAATTAGAAGACACATCAGTTGTTGCATACCATGCATTGTATCAAACCGTAAACATGGTAAGCAAGAGGGCGAACTACATCCGATAACAAAAGAAGAAGAACCACTGCAGACTTTTCACATAGATTTCTTAGGACCGCTTGAATCGACGCATAAGCAATACAAACACATACTAGCGGTAATAGATGGGTTTACCAAATTCTGTTGGTTGTACCCGACGAAAACAACATCAGCGAAAGAAGTTACGACAAGATTACAAGCACAGAGTACAATCTTTGGGAATCCGGTAAGGATTGTCTCTGACAGAGGTTCGGCTTTCACGTCTGAAGAATTTAAACGATATTGCGAAGATGAAAAAATCATTCATCATACAGTTACAACCGGCCTTCCGAGAGCAAATGGTCAGGTTGAAAGACTCAACGCTGTAATCATAGCTGTATTATCTAAGCTATCCATAGACGATCCGAACAAGTGGTATAAGAATGTCAGCAAGGTTCAGCAAATGATAAATTCTACTTACTGCAGAAGTACAAAAACAACACCATTCGAGTTACTGGTTGGTATCAAGATGCGCACAGAATCCGACATAAGATTAAAAGAGTTGATCGATAATGAGATTATACAAATATTCAACGACGACCGCAACGAGAAGCGTAAACAAGCGAAACAACAAATTTTAAAGATGCAAAACGAGAACAAACGATCTTACAATTTACGACGTAAACCGGCGATCACTTACAAAATTGGCGATTTAGTTGCAATCAAACGTACGCAGTTAGGTGGTGGTCTGAAACTTAAACCGAAGTACATGGGACCATATAAGGTTATAAATGCAAAGGGCAACGATACCTACGATGTAATAAAAGACTCAGTTGTATGTGGTGGGCCAAATAAAACCTCTACATGCGCCGAGTTTATGAAGCATTGGTACGCTGATCAAAATAACAACAACACATTCGAGGCGAATGTACATTAGGATGGCCGAGATGTGGGAATAGATCTGGCAACACGGTTGTTGGACAGCGAGTGGAAGGCGACGAGAATAGAAAGAGCAATGTTAACAGCGAGAGCGATGTAAAACAAAAAGTTGAAAAGTTTAAGACGAACCGATAAGACGTGCGCGTTAAGAAGAAACGAAACTTAATCAATTTTAATCACTTTTATTATTTAAATATAAAACTAAACTGTATTTTCTAATACTAAACTTTGTATTTTCTAAAATATATCGTTACACAATATTATTAACATATAACTATAGCATTTGGATTGCTACATACGGAGTAATGAAATCTATTAAATCGGATTTAGGCACAGAGTTTAAAAATGAAATTTTTTCAAATTTAACTGACTTACTAAATATTAATCATAATTTTTCAACACCGCATCATCACGAAACCGTAGGCACTGTTGAACGAAACCATAGAGTTTTTAATGAATACTTACGTGCATATTTAAATGATTCTTTTTACGATTGGGATACATATTTAAAATACTTTACATTTTGGCATAACACAACGCCAAATACTGTTTTCGATAATAAACTCACTCCTTTTGAATTAGTTTTCGGCAAAAAGGCAATATTGCCAAAGTAGTTAAAAAGCGAAAAAATTGATCCAATTTATAATGTTGAAGACTATTCAAAGGAAGTGAAGTTTCGAATGCAGAAATCCCATGCATTGGCAAAAGAGTTAGTAGAAAAACACAAAATAAGGAATAAAGATACATATGACAAAAATGCACAACCAATAATGGTAAATATAAACGATATGGTTTTAGTTCAAAAAGAACCGCGTGAAAAACACAAAAATATATATCAGGGTCCCTATGAAGTAACAAATATAGACGGTGCAAACGTAACATTTTTTGATAAAACAACCAAAAAACACAAAACGGTACATAAAAACCGCATAAGGAAAGTAAAATTATAAAATAAAAATATATACATATATTCAATCTCACTTTGAGACATTTAGAAATTCAGGAATACAACTGATTTGTACAAAAATAAATATAATAATAATAACTAATCTAGTTACACATAAGAATAAGATACAAAAAAAAGCCTTAAATAATTTATTTAACTACATAAAGTAGATATATTTACGAATAAGTAGTATAGAAAATACGAAAACAAACTTTGAATTTCAAAAAAACCAATAAAATATATGTAAAACTAATAATTATATATAAGTAAATAAGTATGTACATTAAGCCGTATCACGAAAATAAAGTTTGCGTGTGTCAGTTTTATTTGAACACTTACGTCGAAAAATTATTTATGGTGTAAAAAAATTTTTTTTAGGCCAGCGTTAAAAACAGCTAAATCGCGTTTTTTGTAATAACTTCCTTATTTGATGTCCGATCTCTATGATCTTAATGTCGCAGAAAAGGTCTCGCTCAGCACTATATTTGGCCCATATAAAGTTTCGACCTCAAAGGTTGTCCTGAGTTTTACCTTTAAAAATTTTGGAGTTACTATCTCTAGATTTTTTTATTTTTATCACTAATACAAAGCTCTCAAAAAACCATGAGGACTCCGCTAAAAAAGTTGTAGCCTTTACTCACAAACAAAAAAGTTATACCGTTTTAAAATCAGAGAACCTGTTTTTTGAAAAATTATCCCAAGTTCTTATTTATATGAGGCAGTAACGCCATATAGTATGAGTTTTTGATTAAAAAGTATTCTAAGTCCTCGCTTGACTTGAGAATGTTGTACCGCGATGGAACAGCTACCAATACTGGATACATGATATGCCAAAAATTATTGATGATTGGACTATTCGTGCTGATCAACGTTATTTATATTGAATGATAATGGCTGTAGTGAAGATTTGGTAAGTATTCAAGTGGGATCTCTAAGCACAATGCGCTGGCTTACAACGGCTTCACGATTTCTGCATCCGTGCGTATCGTAAAATCATACAAGTTATTTAGAAAAACTGCTATAGTTCGTTGTAAAATTATACGCGCCTAAGAAGAGACAACGGAAGTCTAAATGTATTATCAATACTTGCGCGTCGTCTGCCCCTAGAAATGCAGTTAATTATTCAGCCTACAATTGAAAACAACGCACTTTACTTTAATCCCCAAAACATCTTCTTATCTATGATAACCGAGACCAAAAATGATGATGTCCTCCAAATTTAGAGATATTTATGAAAGCAGTTTCAGAGCTCTGAAAGTGAGTTCTTCGTCGCTTATATTACTTTGCTCACACTCAAAAAAAAAATTACTCAGATTATGGAAAAATGAGAATAATTCGCCGCTAATGACATATTTTCATTGTTTTGAATAAAATTTTCTTTCAAAACGTTGTTTTTATTCCTTGATTTAAAGAAAATTGTACATCAAAACAATGAAAATGTGTCTTTAGCGCCGAAACATTCCCATTTTTCCATAATCTGGGTAAGTTGTTTTTTCAGTGCAGGTTTCGAACGTTTAAAACAAATTGGAATTTATGTGCAGGGAATTCTCTTCCTTCTCATATGCATTTTATATACATATATGTACGTATAGTTTTTTCCCCTTTTCTTTATTTTTATTACCTCAACAATAGTTACTCATACGCCCCCACATCGGATCGCTTTGTATGTGAAACATAGATGCCCACACAAATACAGTCTCATTTTGCCGTAGTGCATGGCGTTTGGTCGCTAGAAACGTGAGTTGCCACTTCCCTGTAATGGCACCGACCTGAGGTGTTTTTTGTTTGCTAATGATGATTTTAGGCTAATGATAATTTTCCACCTTTGTTATTTAAAATACTTGTACGTAAATACATCTCACACTTAAATGATAAATATAAATATACAGCCTTGCCCAAAAGTATTAGACACCAATGTTTCTGTAAAAATCATATTCATACGTATGTATGTATATGAAAATATAATAAATATTCCAATATGCAAAATACATTTGTTATAAGTTTACAATAAACTTACTTCAGTAAGCAAAAATTTCGAAAATCTTTAATATAAAACTTGTAATTCATTTAATAGTAATTGCTGAATCAACGAAAAGGAACCCTAATTCTATAATTGCATTTCACGTTTTGAAAGAAATTCTTAATAAACATTTTTATACAATGTTTTGTAAACGTGAGGTGAAAAATTTCTCCCAAACAAAAAAAAAAATGCGCTACTCGGGACTCGAACCTACGCTCCTTTGTCCGTAGGCAGCATACCTCACCATTATGCTACAATCGTATTCGGAATTAAAGTTTTTGACAATAAATAAATCTAATTCGTGCACGTCATCACACATTTTGGACATTTTCGCAAATACAAATTATTTACTTGCATTCATAATTGCGCATAACGGTTACGCAGCTGGCAACCACGAGCTAAAATTCAGAAGAAAAACAACCAACAGCAAAGTCGACTGAAGCAGTGCTTTGCTACGTCACGTCAGTATACATATATGGCTCTGCGACAGCGCTGTGCTCGCGAGCAGCTTCGTGGGCATCTATGATGTGAAAACTGAAAATGTTTTCTTAAATATCTCGAAAATGGGAGTGCATACACTTCACTTCTAAAAACGCAATCGTAATATGGAGCCAAAAATTAAGCTGACGTGTTTCGCCGTTTCTCTGTGGTAAATTTTTATAAAAAAAAGAAGTTGTTTAGACCACGAGTCTAAATATTTCGACCATCCCTAATGCATATGCACCTATACATACGCAAATGTATAAAGCCGTTGACTCAACGAAAATGACTTTTCTGTGTTTCATTTTACAACGTTATAACTTTTTTGTTTGTGAATAAAGGCTAGAATTTCTTTGGGGGATTCCTCATGGTTTTTTGAGAGCTTTGTATTAGTGATAAAAATAAAAAAATCTAGGGATAGTAACTCCAACATTTTTAAAGGTAAAACTCAGGACAACCTTTGAGGTCGAAACTTTATATGGGCCAAATATAGTGCTGAGCGAGAGCTTTTCTGCGACATTAAGATCATAGAGATCCGACATCAAATAAGGAAGTTATTACAAAAAACGCGATTTAGCTGTTTTTAACGCGGGCCTAAAAAAAAAATTTTTACACCAAAAATATTTTTTCGACATAAGTGTTCAAATAAAACTGACACACACTAAACTTTTTTTTTGTCCATATAACGTGATACGGCTTAATGTACATGTACATTAGAGCGTATCGCCAAAAAAAATTTAAAATGTTCCCCTCTGGTTCGAATGTTTACTCCTTGGAGATTTCAAAAATGGAAAAAATATTTTTTTTTGGCACCCTGTAAAAACAGCGAAATTCGTTTTTTGCTTATAACTTTTCTATTTGGTGTTTGATTTTAACGAGCAATATATTGTTGTAAAGGTTTTAACCCGTGTCATATTTCGTCCATATAAGCCATTAACCTGCGACAGCAACTTTACCTTTTATTAAAATTTATTTAAAACCAACACCCTGTATTAAAAAAAATTTTTTTTAATAAAGTAAATTTAGCCTTGAATTTAGTTTTGACATCATTATATGAGTAAAAAAGACTATTACTTATTAATATTAGCTCTGTTTAATGAACAAAAAAAGTTCGGAGCAGGTTAGAGCATAGCAAAGTAGGGAAGCTGTCGAAATAGAGCAACATAGAGCAACTCAGAGCAGAAATGCCATGAAGAAGTACATAGTACACTCAAATGATCGATTGGAGCTCATTTAGAATTACAGAGCCACCATGCTTGCTATTTTATTCTGATACGGACTTGCAGGAACTACAAAATTCTAATGATGTTATAAAAATACCTGATTAATATTTCCAAACAGCAGTGATTGATACTAATTATACTAATTATAACCTATTAATTTACTTAGATTTTCTATGCCATTCTCTAAATACTGAGCGATTTGAACAGGTAGTAAGTGATTCTTGTACAGAAGTTGCCGACGAGGAACGCCTAGGTTATATACTCGCTAAAGTAAGTAGCCGAGAACGTTACAGAAAATTAGAGCCAAGAAAAGATTTAGCATAAATGCATTACATTTATTTCCTCATTATAAGCAGGTAAATATTCTTTTTGTACCATTCATGGGAATGAAATGGTATTATAACTTTGTACCGAAACACGAATGGTGAAAGTACCAGAACGAGGCGTTGCAGACCTACGAAAATATATACCAATATGATCAGGATCATGAGCTGAGTCGATTAAGCCATGTCTGTCTGTCTGTCTGTTTAATCGCAAACTAGTCCTTCAATTTTTGAGATATCTGCATGAAATTCGGAATGTGAGTGTATTTTAAGGAGAAGCTTATCATTTGTCGGAATCGGCCGAATCGGACCACTATATCATATAGCTGCCATACAACCGATTGTTCAGATATATATATTTTAGGGTATAACTTCTCCATCTAAATAATGACACTTCTTTTTCTAAGAAATCTTTGTATAAATTACCCAGATAATTGAAAGTATAAATTAAACAATATCAGCCTATGCAACTTTTCATTTCCCCATTCATGAAAGGTATGCAGTCTTTGGTACGTCCGAAGTCAGCCGCGCTCTTACTTGTTTTTCTTAGTATTCAGGAAACAATTTTTTTTTTCAATTACAGGGTGTTGGATTTAGTAAAAATAGAATAAAAGCTGAACTTTGCATGATGGGCTAAAAGTTTCTATGGATGAAATATTGCCTTGGTGAATACCTTTCTAAAAATGTATCACTTTTGAAAATCGAACGTAAAATATAGAAATTATAGAAAAAAAACAAATTTCGCTGTTTTTACAGGGTGACAAAAAAATTAAAAAAATTTTTTTTGAAAACCTCATAAGGTAAGTGTTCAAACTGGGGGGGAACATTTTCAACTTTTTTTTCACCCATACACCGTGATACGCTCTAATGTACATGTACAACAACAAAAATTAGTACTAAGTATAATAGATATAAGCATTAGTTAAGCAGAATTAGTAAATTAATCAATTAGGTTAAGGTAGGTATATCTGCCGCGAAGTTCAATAGATTAATTTGAAAGTAATTTTTTGTCATCCATTCATCACCCAAAAAGATGAAGTCAACAAGCGTTATGAACTTGTCGACTTCAATCTTTTTTCGCAAAGGGGGATGATGTAATGGTAAAATAAATAAATAATCAAAATCAAAATCAAAATAATAGTCAAAATAAAATCGTCACCTTACCTGTTTCCAATTTGTGGCAACCCTGTTGTCCATTGTGAAAAGACAACAGGTGTTGAAACAAAATGGAAACAGGCTGGGATGGCTATGAAGAAGCCGGCCGGCCATTGCGAAAATCATTCGATACATAAAAGTTGAACCGACCGGCAGTGAAGTAAAAACAGAAAAATAGAAGTGATTTTAAGTGAAGAGTTTTTTGATAGACTAAATAGAAATAGAAAATAAAGAAAACTTAAGATACCTTTAAATAAAAAAAGAACTATATTAAAAACAAAAAAGAAAAGATATTAAAAGACTTTTATTTGGAAAAAAGGAAAGAACAAAATTTTAATAGAACAGAAAGACAGTGCGTAGTGCGGTACAGAATACAAAAATAGCCTTGTCAAAGAACTATGTAAATTGTTAAAAATTTAACACAAAACTTCAACACCTTATCACCATCAAACATTGGGTACTGTGGAACGCAGTCACCGGACATTCAAGGAATATATACGTTCATACATATCCAGCGACAAAGACGACTGGGATGAGTACCTCAGGTACTTCGCTTATTGTTACAATACAACGCCATCGACAACACATAATTATTGGCCTTTCGAATATTCGCAAAGCAACCACCAAATTATGAATTTTTGAAAGAAGATAAAATTAGCCCGGTATACAATCATGAGGCATATGACAAAGAAGTAAAATACAAACTTCAACTAGCACAGCAAAGAGCAAGAAAATTAATTCAAGAAGCTAAAGAAAAGCAAAAATCCAATTATGACAAAAATAGCTATAGTAAGGAAATTAAAATAGGAGATTTAGTTTTAGTTAGAGAAGAGGCCTCCCATAAGTTAGAGAATAGATATATAGGACATTATAAAGTTAAAACCATTGATAAGAATAACAACTATACTTTAATTCCACATAGCATAGGAGATAGCAATAAAAACAAAAAGGAAATCATAATTCATAAGAATAGGCTTAAACCAATTTAAAACCTTTAAAAATAAGCATTGCACTTTATCCATAATAATTTAGTAATAACAAAAAATAGATAAGCATTCCAGTTTACCCACTTTAACAAACAGGCACAAGCCATGTACATATAAACCGCACACGTTGCCAAAACATTCTGACCTAAATAAATTCCTTTTATTTAATTTAACGAGCACAGGCCCAGGTTATATTTTATTTTTTATTTTTTAGAAACTAGAAAAAAAACTTTTTAAGCATGGATGTAACTACAGCTGTTTCACCTTAGATCCCTCTAAGACTCATCAGGTTACTTTTGCTTCTGCCTCTGCCAAGACTCGAACTTGCACACCTTGCAGTACAATAACTACAGTTCTAACCGCTGAGCTATTGCCTGCCTTCGACATCTGATAGAAAATTTGTTGCTAGTTTCTTTCCTACTATAATTCGTTTCTAACTTATGCACATACGTATGTACATATTTACATATTATTGTATGATTAAACATAAGTAGCGAATAAAGTGTAGGGATGTTCAAATGAACTTAATTTTTTATTTTAATTTATTTAATTTAACGAGCACAGGCCCAGGTTATATTTTATTTTTTATTTTTTAGAAACTAGAAAAAAACTTTTTAAGCATGGATGTAACTACAGCTGTTTCACCTTAGATCCCTCTAAGACTCATCAGGTTACTTTTGCTTCTGCCAAGACTCGAACTTGCGCACCTTGCAGTACAATAACTACAGTTCTAACCGCTGAGCTATTGCCTGCCTTCGACATCTGATAGAAAATTTGTTGCTAGTTTCTTTCCTACTATAATTCGTTTCTAACTTATGCACATACATATGTACATATTTACATATTATTGTGTGATTAAACATAAGTAGCGAATAAAGTGTAGGAATGTTCAAATGAACTTAATTTTTTATTTTAATTTAACGAGCACAGGCCCAGGTTATATTTTATTTTTTATTTTTTAGAAACTAGCCAGGTTATATTTTATTTTTTAGAAACTAGCGAGGTTATATTTTATTTTTTTTTTTTTTAGAAACTAGTTAAACCCCAGCGGGAGTTTAACATCAAATACACACACCGCCACACATGGCAAAGATCTAGTTACATTTGTTGCGTTTTGTCAAGCCGTCACACTGACCAACTGATCGACAGCGTCAGTTTGTCAATGTGACTGGCGAAATATTTATGAATCACATATGCTGATATAGCATATTAGGGGTATTCGCTATCCCTAGCAAGACAGCAAGATAGCACGGATTGCAAATATCCTAGACCAAAATATGCTACACATCGAGAGCACCCCATTGCACAGTCGTAGGAAATTTTAAGAAGCAGCTTTTCTTTTTAGCCAAAGGGATGCGTTCATCACTCACTTTTTAATAAATAAATCATTTTATTTTAGTAAATTTAATAAATACACATAAAACAAGTAAGGAAGCCTAAGTTCGAGTGGAATCGAACATTAGATACTCAGCTGTATGCTTTCATTGTTTGTTTGCGTTTGTTCGATATAGGGTGTATTTTATATGAAACGAGTGCTGCATAAACAGGGCGCAGCCACGCCCATTTTCAAAATTTGTATCAATCATCCAAATAAGCATATAAATATTATTGTTAGTGCAAAATTGCATCCCTCTATGACTTTTAGTTACAAAGACTTCACGTTACAAATTCCAAAAGGGTGTTCCAGAAATATCTTTGTTAAAAAGTAGGCGTGGTCATAAACCGATTTCAATAAATTTTTGCGTGTCTATTAACACAAGTTATAAAAGTGTATAAACTAAGTTTCGTCATAATATCTCAGTTATTTGTCGAGTAATAGGCTCATAGATTTCTTTGTATAAAAAGAGGCGGTGCCACGCCCATTTTATAAAATTTTTTTTTTTTGTGTTTCCAGTCTATTGTAGAACTCATGTCACAAAATTTCAATGAATTATCTTTATATTTCACAGAGATATCGCTAAAAATGATTTTATTAGGTCACTTTATAATACCCATATATAAAAGTGGGCGTGGTCGTATACCGATTTTGGTAATTTTTCGTCCACACATTTGGCTAAGTAAATATATCACGCGTACCAAATTTCATCGACATATCTTTAACGGTTTCTGAGTTATGGCTTATAAAACTTTCAATATTTGCCCCTTAATAAGTGGGCGTGGCACCGCCCATTTTCCAAAATTTTTATATGTTTTGTTTTACGTCCGTAGGTGGACTCGTGCCACAAAATTTCAGTGATAGATCTTTATATTTGACAGAGATATCGCTTAAAATGTTTTTATTAGGCCCCTTTATAGTTCCCATATATAAAAGTGGGCGTGGCCGTCAACCGATTTTTATAATTTTTCGCCAAAACATTTGTCTAAGTAAGCAAATTACGCGTACCAAATTTCATCGATATATCTTCAACGGTTTCTGAGTTATGACATATAAAACTTTCAATGTTTGACCCTTAATAAGTGGGCGTGGCACCGCCCATTTTCCAAAACTTCATCAAATTTCTTCATAAGGGCCTGAGCTCAATACGTGGGTAAAATTTTAGCACTCTAGCTATATTAGTGGCTGAGATACAAAATTTCCGATTTTTACTATATAGGGGAAGTGGGCGTGGTCATGGTCCGATTTCGCCCATTTTCAATACCAACCGTCCCAGTCTCGATACCAACTTGCATTTCAAATTTCATCAAAATATCTCAATTTTTACGCGAGTTATCGTGCGTACGGACGGACGGACGGACGGACGGACGGACGGACGGACGGACGGACGGACGGACGGACGGACGGACATGGCTCAATCGATTTCTCTTTTCACCCTGATCATTTTGATATACATAAGTCCATATCTATCTCGATTATTTCATTATGTTACAATCCACCGTTATGAAATCAAAATTATAATACTCTGTGTACTAGTACAGCTGAGTATAAAAATAACATTTTAAGCAAAATTCGAATGCTCAAATTGAAATTGAAATTAGCAATTGGCAAATGTCAGCTGACGCAGGGTCGCAATTTATTTCCTACACTTCATAGGAAATAAATATACATAGGTTTTGGTGTAGCATATTTTTGAGGTCTAGCATATTTATTTGCGCCTGTATTTTGTTGTTGTGCGTTGTAAAACTTTGCAATCCGTGCAATCCCTGCTACGTGCTAGGGTTATGCTATGGATAGCGAATACCCCTATTGTGTTTACACTTGTAGCTTGTACACATTTGTAGTTTATAAGTATTAGTGTAAATTAGTGTAAGAAATTTTATATAAAAGGAAATCACTTTCAAATAAAGAGACAATACAGTACAAACGCTACTCATCAGCGTATCTTTAGTAAAATCCTACACAGCCCATTTTCCAAAATGTTTCTATTTTTTGTTTCCGGTCTATTGTAGAACTCATGCCACAAAATTTCAATGATATATCTTTATATTTGACGGAGATATCGCTTAAAATGTTTTTATTAAGCCCCTTTATAGTTTCCATATATAAAAGTGGGAGTGGCCGTCAACCGATTTTGACCATTTTTCCTCCAAACGTTTGCCTAAGTAAGTAAATCACGTATACCAAATTTCATATCTATTATATCTGTTCGGTTTCTGAGTTATGACTTATAAAACTTTCAATGTTTGCCCCTTAATAAGTGGGCGTGGCACCGCCCATTTTCCAAACTTTCATCAAATTTCTTCATAAGGGCTTGAGTTCAATATGTGGGTAAAATTTTATCACTCTAGCTATATTAGTGGCTGAGATACTAAATTTCCGATTTTTTCTATATAGGAAAAGTAGGCGTGGTCATGGTCCGATTTCGCCCATTTTCAATACCAACCGTCCCAGTATCCATACCAACTTGCATTCCAAATTTGATCAAAATAATACAGACGGACGGACATGGCTCAATCGATTTCTCTTGTCACCCTGATCATTATGATATATATAAGTCTATATCTATCTCGATTATTTCATTCTGTTACAATTCACCGTTATGTGATTAAAACTATAATACTCTGTGTACTAGTTCAGCTGAGTATAAAAATAATTTTGTATTTTAATAAATTAAAAATGGACCGGGTTGTAGTTCAACAAATGGGTTTTGAATCAAATAAAGATAAATTTTAATAAAACATATAAAGTTAAAAATATTTTTGCATCCCGGAGTAGCTAAACTACTAGAAAACTGTCGATTTTCGAAAGTAGCGGGAACTCCTAGTTTTATTTAATATATTAATTTTGAAAAAAATTTTGTGACGAGTTAGAGCGCAATGTGCCTAACAGGCACATTTTTAACAAGTAAGGAAGCCTAAGTTCGAGTGGAATCGAACATTAGATACTCAGCTGTATGTTTTCATTGTTTGTTTGCGTTTGATGGAAACACTGTGTACTTTATATAAATTGAGTGCTGCATAAAGTGGGCGTAGCCACGTCTATTGTTAACATTTTTATCAGTCATCCAACTAAGCATTTGAATATTATTCTTTGTGCAAAATTTCATTCCTTTATGACTTCTAGTTACAAAGATGTCACATTACAAATTTCCAAAGCGTGTTCCAGAAATATCTTTGCTAAAAAGTAGGCGTGGTCATAAACCGATTTCAATAAATTTTTGCGTGTCTCTTAATACAAGTTATAAAAGTGTATAAACCAAGTTTCATCATAATATCTCAATTATTTGTCGACTTATGGGCTCCGAAATCTCGTATATTCCTTTGTCTAAAAGGAGGCGGTGCCACGCCCATTTTCCAAAATTTTTCCATTTTTTGTTTCCGGTCTATTGTAGAAATCATACCACAAAACTTCAATGAATTATCTTTACATTTGACAAAGATATCGCTTAAAATGTTTTTATTAGGTCACTTTATAATACCCATATATAAAAGTGGGCGTGGTCGCCAAACCGATTTCGCTAAAATTTTGAACATGTATTACCACAAGCAATAAAAGTGTGCACACCCAGTTTCGTCAATATATATAAATTATTTGTCGAGTTATGGGCTCAGAAATCTCGTATATTCCTGTTTCTAAAAAGAGGCGGTGCCACGCCCATTTTCCAAAATTTTTGTGTTTTTCGTTTTATGTCCGCAGTTGGACTTCTGCTATAAAATTTCAATGACATATCTTTATATTTGACAGAGATATCGCTTAAAATGTTTTTATTAGGCCACTTTATAATACCCATATATAAAAGTGGGCGTGGCCGTCAACCGATTTAGGAAAATTTTCGTCCAAACATTTGCCTCGGTAAATATATTACGTGTACGGAATTTCATCGATATATCTTCAACGGTTTCTGAGTTATGACTCATAAAACTTTCAATGTTTGCCCCTTAATAAGTGGGCGTGGCACCGCCCATTTTCCAAAATTTTTGTGGTTTTTGTTTTCTGTCCGTAGTTAGACTCCTACTACAAAATTTCAGTGATATATCTTTATACTTGACAGAGATATGGCTTAAAATGTTTTTATTAGGTCACTTTGTAATATTCATATATAAAAGTGGGCGTGGCCGTCAACCGATTTTAACTATTTTCCGTCCAAACGTTTGCCTAGGTAAGTAAATCACGCGTACCAAATTTCATCGATATATCTTTAATGGTTTCTGAGTTATGACATATAAAACTTTCCATGTTTGACCCTTAATAAGTGGGCGTGGCACCGCCCATTTTCCAAAATTTCATCAAATTTCTTCCTAGGGGCCTGAGCTGAACACGTGAGTAAAATTTCATCGCTCCAGCTATATTAGTGACTGAGGTACCAAATTTACGATTTTTTCTATATAGGAAAAGTGGGCGTGGTCATGGTCCGATTTCGCCCATTTTCAATACCAACCGTCCCAGTCCCGATACCAACTTGCATTTCAAATTTCATCAAAATATCTAAATTTTTGCGCAAGTTAGAGTGTTTACAGACGGACGGACGGACAGACGGACGGACGGACGGACGGACGGACATGGCTCAATCGATTTCTCTTTTCACCCTGATCATTTTGATATATATAAGTCTATATCTATCTCGATTATTTCATTCTGTTACAATCCACCGTTATGTGATTAAAACTATAATACTCTGTGTACTAGTACAGCTGAGTATAAAAAGACATAACTTTTTATGTACAAAATATACATACGTATGTACATAAAAAAGAGGTGGCCGTTGTGGTGCAGTGGGTAGAGTGCCCGCCTGCTATGCCAGAGGTCTCGGGTTCAAACCCCAGTCCGAGCAAACATCAAAAAAATGTTTCTAATTAGTAAAAATCCAATTATTGGGTTTTTTAAGAGCAGCGGTCACCTCTCGGCAGTGGGCAGCATACCTTCCGAGAGTATTTCTGCCATGTAAAAGCTTCTCACAAAAAATGCATTCGCCTTTCGGAGCCGGCATAAAACTGTAGGTCCACCCAATTGCTAGGAAAAACAAAAAGGAGCACACCTCGAATTGGGAGAGAAGCTCGGCCATAAAACTCGTCAGAGTTATAATAGCGCCATTGTATTATTATTATAAACTTCCTTTACAATGGATCAAAAATTTCTGGCATATAAAGTTTTTCATTCCTGAAATATAAGGTCCTGCAGGGACCTTTATGTACTGCTTAATTAAGAAGAAAATCAACACCATTCCTATATATTTACTGTTTTAATTGCTCACACCCATTAATTTTAATAAATTTTTTTAAAATTCCCAATTTCGTACTTCGGGGGCTCATATGTAGGTATCCCGATTTTGGCCGCTAACTTTGAAAAACAGTAAAATTACTTTTTTACTTATGGCTCAATCTCTCCAAAATATCAATTTTTATCGTACCGAAACTCGATTATCATTTATAAATAAGAGATAGAAGTTCTTATTAGGATATCGTACTGTAACCTAATAGAGTTTTTATACTCAGCTGTACTAGTACACAGAGTATTATAGTTTTAAACACATAACGGTGGATTGTAACAGAATGAAATAATCGAGATAGATATAGACTTTTATATATCAAAATGATCAGGGTGAAAAGAGAAATCGATTGAGCCGTGTCCGTCCGTCTGTCCGTCTGTCCGACTGTAAACACTCTAACTCGCGCAAAAATTTAGATATTTTGATGAAATTTGAAATGCAAGTTGGTATCGAGACTGAGACGGTTGGTATTGAAAATGGGCGAAATCGGACCACGACCACGCCCACTTTTCCTATATAGAAAAAATCGGAAATGTGGTATCTCAGCCACTAATATAGCTGGAGCGATGAAATTTTACCCACGTGTTGAGCTCAGGCCCCTATGAAGAAATTTGGTGAAATTTTGGAAAATGGGCGGTGCCACGCCCACTTATTAATGGTCAAACATGGAAAGTTTTATATGTCATAACTCAGAAACTATTGAAGATATATCGATGAAATTTGGTATGCGTGATTTACTTACCTAGCCAAATATTTGGACGGAAAATAGTTAAAATCGGTTGACGGCCACGCCCACTTTTATATATGTATATTATAAAGTGACCTAATAAAAACATTTTAAGCGATATCTCTGTCAAATATAAAGATATATCACTGAAATTTTGTCGAATGAGTCCAACTATGGACATAAAACAGAAAAAAAATTTTGAAAAATAGGCGGTGCCACGCCCACTTATTAAGGGGTAAACATTGAAAGTTTTATGAGTCATAACTCAGAAACCGTTGAAGATATATCGATGAAATTCGGTACGCGTGATACACTTACTTAGGCAAATGTTTGGACGAAAAGTTTCCAAAATCGGTTCACAGACACGCCCACTTTTATATATGTGTATTATAAAGTGGCCTAATAAAACATTTTAAGCCATATCTGTGTCAAATATAAAGATATATCATTGAATTTTCATAGCAGGAGTCCGGTTTGACGACCACGCCCACTTTTATACATGGGAACTATAAAGTGGCCTAATAAAAACATTTTAAGCGATATCTTTGTCAAATATAGAGATAATTCACAGAAATTTTCTGGCATGAGTTCCACAATAGACCGGAAACAAAAAATATAAAAATTTTGGAAAATGGGTGTGGCACCGTCTCTTTTTAGACAAAGGAATATACGAGATTTCTTAGCCTATAACTCGACAAATAATTGTGATATTATGGCGAAACTTGGTTTATACACTTTTATAACTTGTGTTAATAGACACGGAAAAATTTATTGAAATCGGTTTATGACCACGCCTACTTTTTAAGAAAGATATTTCTGGAACACCCTTTTGGAATTTGTAACGTGATATCTTTGTAACTAGAAGTCAAAAAGGAATGAAATTTTGCACAAAGGATAATATTCATATGCTTAGTTAGATGACTGATCAAATGTTGAAAATGGGCGTGGCTACGCCAACTTTATGCGGCACTCGCTTTATATAAAATACGCCGTGTTTCCATCAAACGCAAACAAACAATGAAAGCATACAGCTGAGTATCTAATGTTCGATTCCACTCGAACTTAGGCTTCCTTACTTGTTTTCACTTTATACTATGCATTTAGCATTTTGGAGACATTTTCGCGTTTAGGCCAAAATATAGCTTAAATGTTACATTTATCCATACAAAATTCTCTACCGAAATGCAACTAAATGCGACTTCAATTTATTTTAATTTGGCGGTAAACATATGATTCGACTTTTCATAAATGAACATTTACAAAATGCGGCCGCATGAACCCTTTTCGAAAAGCTATCTTCGAAAATGCACAATGTTGCATTTGAAATTCAGCATGAATATAGAATTACCTATGCTTACCTTGAAACGAAAAGCAGCTAGTTTAAAGACAAACTCCAAAGCGAAAACCGCCGTAAAGATCATATTTAAAGCATCTAAGAGACTTGTATACCATTGTGGCTGATTATGGTATTTCATAGCGAGTGTAACAGTGTTAATCATTATCAGAATGAAAATGGTATATTCAAAGGATGATGATGTGACAAACCACCAGACTTTGTACTGTATGCCATGTTTTGGTATATATCGCCTCACAGGCTTAGCTTTGAGTGCGAATTCGATGCAATTCCTTTGGTTTTTGTCCAAATCACAATTTTTATATTCTTGTTCACCTTCGTTTTGAAAAGTAACTATGACGAAACCCACGAAAATATTTACCATAAAAAAAGCAATTACGATTATGTATATAATGTAATAGGCGGCAACAATTGGGCGGAAGTTATGTATAGGCCCACCGTCTTCTTTATTTGATGCAATTGATACATACAAAAGCCTGAAATAGAAAAGAGAAACTAATTATTGGCATAAATTTATGAAAGGCTGGCAGAAAAAGTGTACTTATTTTTTGAGTGAGGGAGACATAAAATAATTTGTAAAATAATAATATACTATACTGGCGCTATTATAACCAGACCTGGGTAATATCAAGTACCAGTACGACTTGTGACAAGTACATTTTAAAAGAATTGTACTGGTAATGGTACTTACATTCCCAAATTTTCAAGTACTAGTACAAGTACAAGTACAAGGAATTGAAAAGAATTGAAGTTTTAGCAAATACTTCAAAGTAATTGAAAAGAATTGATAGTACTTGAAAAGAATTGAAAAATGTACTTGAACCGATTTTTCAATTCTTTTCAAGTACTTTCAATTACTTACAATCTTGAAAACAATATTTAAAAAAATTACCAAAATAAACGATATTTTATATTTCTTACATGTCGCTTGTAGTCCATATTATGTTTATTTAACAAAATGCATTTGAAATTTAACATAAATAAATAATTAAATTTAATTTAAAACAAAAAAAATAATTCAACATAAAGAAAATTATAAGAAACAAGTAAGGAAGCCTAAGTTCGAGTGGAATCGAACATTAGATACTCAGCTGTATGCTTTCATGGTTTGTTTGCGTTTGATGGAAACACGGTGTACTTTATATAAAGCAAGTGCTGCATAAAGTGGGCGTAGGCAAGCCCATTTTCAACATTTTTATCACTCATCCAACTAAGGATATGAATATTATTCTTTGTGCAAAATTTCATTCCTTTATGACTTCCAGTTACAAAGATGTCACGTTACAAATTCCCAGAGGATGTTCCAGAAATATCTTTGTTAAAAAGTAGGCGTGGTCCTAGACCGATTTCAATAAATTTTTGCGTGTCTATTAACACAAGTTATAAAAGTGTATAAACCAAGTTTCGTCATAGTATCTCAGTTATTTGTCGAGTTCTGGGCTCCGAAATCTCGTAGATTCCTTTGTCTAAAAAGAGGCGGTGCCACGCCCATTTTCCAAAATTTTTGTGTTTTTTCTTTTACGTCCGTAGTTGGACTCCTGCTACAAAATTTCAATGATATATCTTTATATTTGACAGAGATATCGCTTAAAATGTTTTTATTAGGTCACTTTATAATACACATATATAAAAGTGGGCGTGGTCGTCAACCAATTTCGCTAAAATTTTGAACATGTATTACCACAAGTAACGAAAGTGTACACACAAAGTTTCGTCATAATATCTCGATTATTTGTCGAGTTATGGGCTCAGAAATCTCGTATATTCCTGCTTCTAAAAAGAGGCGGTGCCGCCCATTTTCCAAAATTTCATCATAGGGGCCTGAGCTCAACACGTGGGTAAAATTTCATCGATCCAGCTATATTCCGATTTTTTCTATATAGGAAAAGTGGGCATGGTCATGGTCCGATTTCGCCCATTTTAAATACCAACCGTCCCAGTCTCGATACCAACTTGCATTTCAAATTTCATCAAAATATCTCAATTTTTGCGCGAGTTAGAGTGTTTACAGACGGACGGACGGACATGGCTCAATCGATTTCTCTTTTCACCCTGATCATTTTGATATACATAAGTCTATATCTATGTCGATTATTTCGTTCTGTTACAATCCACCGTTATGTGATTAAAACTATAATACTCTGTGTACTAGTACAGCTGAGTATAAAAATATAACGTATCTTAATCCTAAATATCTAGAAAAACTGTCGAAATTCGACAGTAGGCGCACTCTAGTTTTTTTTATATAAATATTGGTTTCAACTGGACGTTCCGTCGTCGATTGTAAGTAATTGAAAGTACTTGAAAAGAATTGAAAAATCCATTCAAGTACATTTTTCAATTATTTTCAATTACTTTGAAGTATTTGCTGAAACTTCAATTCTTTTTCAATTTCTTGTACTTGTACTAGTACTTGAATATTCTGAAAGTACTTAGTACGGACTCATTACTTCAAGATCAAAATATAAAGTATTTAAGTACGTAATAGTCCAATTACTACTCAGTATTACCTAGGTATGATTATAACTCTGACAGGTTTTATGGCTAGGGTTGCCAAATTACTAATAAAAATCATGAAAAAGATAACTTTCCCGAAAAAAACAGTTCATTGGCTTCAAAAAAAAACGCAATCAGTGCAATGTTTATACATGTACAGATAACATATCAGATTGCTTTAAAGCAGCAAAACACTAGTTTGCATACAATTGTCACCTTTTCACCAAATGATAACAAAATTAAAAAAAAATTAACTAAGTACGCAATATTTTATTATTATTACAAGCTTTTCTTTAACATCACTTTTTGTATGGGTGTATGTCGTGGAAGTTTGCAACGAATATTTAAGATACTTCCAGTTGAGCTAGGTACTTGAAACTTGAAACATAGCTCAGGACCCGAAGACAATGCATTGTGAAAGAAAATAGAATCCTATAGGTGGCGCTGGTATCGAGTTGTAAAACTCGTATTTACCGACCGAATTTGTTCATATTCGGTATATACATATATTGCCTATGAGAAAGTAAATACATCTGTGGAAAAAATCGCCGCTAGGTGGCGCTGGTGTAAAGTTATTTGTAAAATTCGTATTTACCGACCGAATTCGTTCATATTCGGTATATATGTAGCGTTGTGGGTGGTTATTATTGACGAGTAAAACTCCGCTTCAATATTAATGTATAATATTATTAATTACTATATTGAATAACGCTTACGCTACTATGCGCCGAAACGCGACGGTACAACTACGCTATAATTATTAACTAGAAGGCTGCACGAATGGATTCGAAACGGCCAACAAAATATTCGCGGCCGTCAAATTACAGTACCTACTTGTTTCTGTCGTTTTAGAATAAACGCAAGTAGAGCACAACCATAAACAGAACCAATACAATTACTTATTCGTAGCGACAATTACATGACCTTAAAAAGGTTCTGCAAATAGTGTACACTACTTGCGAATACTTCGAATATAATCGAAATATATGTATGTACATCAGGGATTATCACACTAATACTTTCAAACATTGTGCATGTGTTAAAAGCACAAAAGCTCTTGGCTACACCCAAAAGAAACTCAATCATTGTCGAAAACTAAAATTCTTAAATTGCAAATGGATACTATTTTTATTATTAACTTCACAAAAAACCACAAACAAAAAAAATTAAATAAAAAAATATGAGACGAAATGCAAAATCATGATTCCTAATAAAAATATTACGTAAAAAAATCCAAACAAAAAACCACCCCCAACACACAATCATTTCCAAGCATTCAGAGAGACTGCTCGAGCAACACAACATGCTAGCTCAACAGCTCAATGCTGACTGAATAGAAATTTGCAAAATTTTTGTGCGTGAACGAAGTGCTTTGACTTATCGGTGTGAGGCTGTCGGTGTGAAAGCTATAAAAAGCTCCCGCACCAGTGATGCCGTTTTGATACAATCGTATCAAATGTGATACTTTTTAAACGGTTTTATTTAGCTCACCCCGTTTGTTTTATTCTTGGGTCAAATTTAGTAATTCAAATTTCACCCTCTTCCTGTCAACCGATTAATCTGAAATTTTGTACGCATGTATAACCCCGATGACAATGCAATTTATGAAAAAAAAAAAAATTCCGATAGGTGGCGCGTGGGTCGCTATATTTACAAAAATCGCATTTATGGTCCGATTTGGCTGAAATTCGGAACATGTATTACTACCTTGAAAAGAAATATTTTCTTAAAAAAAAATTCCGCTAGGTGGCGCGTGGGTCGCTATATTTACAAAAATCGCATTTATGGTCCGATTTGGCTGAAATTCGGAACATGTATTACTACCTTGAAAAGAAATATTTTCTTAAAAAAAAATTCCGCTAGGTGGCGCGTGGGTCGCTATATTTACAAAAATCGCATTTATGGTCCGATTTGGCTGAAATTCGAAACATGTATTACTACCTTGAAAGGAAATATTTTCCTAAAAAAAACTTCCGATAGGTGGCGCGTGGGTCGCTATATTTACAAAAATCGCATTTATGGTCCGATTTGGCTCTTAGTAGAGTAGGAACTTTGCAGGGACTACGTATAGAGGCGTTGGACTGCAATAAACTAACGGGCAAGAAACCTTGCAATAATGAAGCATTAAATGAATTAAACAGAATGCGAAATAAAAACTAAAAACTAGAAAATAAAAAGAGGTAAAAAAACTTTTTAAGTTAAACGGTTTTATGTTACACATACATTGCAATGTTTAAGATAAATGTACTAAAAACCAAAAAATAATAAAATAGATACAGTCGTGGGAATTATAAACATTTGCATAGACTAGACTAAAATAAAACCGTGGGGCACGTCAATTGTCTACAATCGTTGATTAAAATGTTTGTTTTGTAATGTTACACTATAATTAGGCAGTTGTTCAACCGACAACGATGGACGTGTGATAAGTAGGGCTAGAATGTGGAAAAAAGCTAGCAAGCTCGATTATAAGTGAGTTTTAGGGTTTCATAGTGGTGAGCGAGTAGTACTTTTATCATATGTTTTGTCGATTAAAGACAAACTACGAGCAGTGAAACGATTCCTCGTGTGAATGTCCAACGATAAACTAGTTGAAACATCTCTTTTATTAACATGGAGTGTATAACTATTGGAATTTCCATGAGCAAGAAAATAGTAAGTAATTTCCTCACCGTCTGCGGGCCAACTGCCTAACGACGAATTAAACGATTCTTCTATCGCACATTAAGTCGATAATTTGTAGACAATTGACGTGCCCCCCGGTTTTATTTTAGTCTAGTCTATGCAAATGTTTATAATTCCCACGACTGTATCTATTTTATTATTTTTTGGTTTTTAGTACATTTATCTTAAACATTGCAATGTATGTGTAACATAAAACCGTTTAACTTAAAAAGTTTTTTTACCTATTTTTATTTTTTAAGCCCAAGATACGTAGATACTTTTTATTTTAACGTAGAACAAATTTGATACCTTTTTAATCAGCATCAAATAATTTTGATACGATTTAATCAAAATCAAAGAATATTAACCTATTCTTTTTCATTTTTAAGATTTTCTAAAAATTGTATCAACCAGTGTTTGCCGCGAAAAATATGTATTATGAAAGTCTTGAAAATACCAAAAATGAGAAACATTTTATCAAACTGTATAGTAGCGTAATGTTTTATGTTAACCATTATTTTAATAGCCTTTATGATTTTCTTGAATTAAATTGAATTCGAAAAATCTAAAATGATACCCAAATATTCATTATCTTTATATTTTTATATTGGTAAATGTAATGAAAAAAACTATGTCACGTTAAAAACACGAAAGCAGCTTATTTTATTAATTTTAATTTTTTTCAAAAATTTTTCAATGATACGAAAAAAAAAATTGCCGTATCAATTTGTTATACGGGTTAAAAGCCCAAAAACAGCTTTTTTGATTAATTTAAGTTTTTTTTCCAAAAAATTTTCGGTGATACGAAAAAAACCATGATAGTATCAATTTTTGATACCAAATTTTTTGAGGCTGCGGCAACACTGTCCCGCACCCGTGCATAGGAAAATCAAACTCTGATGTACATACATATTTTCATAAACACACATCCAGACGTTGTGTTCAGCCCCTGTAGGAAAAATCTCTAGTTCCGAACTAGGTCGCTTCTAGTGCATTTTTCGACACTACTAGTGCGAGCTAAATCTCTTTTGCATGTTATCAACTGGCGAATTTAACACGGCGATGTCCTAGGCGGTGTCAATTGTCACCCTCTGCACTACATTTTCGATAGTTCCGAACTAGCTACAAGTACCTACAAATTCTACAGTTTTACATCTGCCGCTTAAGTGCAGACTTTGACACACTTCATGCAAGTGGCGCGATGGCCGACTGGCTAACGCATGTGCCTTTCAATCTGAGGGGCGCGGGTTCGAATCCTGTCGGTGTCAAGGTGGCTGATAATTTTTTTTTAAATTTTTTTTTTTTTTTTTATTTTTTTTATTTATTTATTTAATAAAAATTTACAATAATATTTAAGCAGTAATAAAATAAAAAAAATTAAAAATAAGCCTGAGGGATCGGGAAAGCATAATTAGGAGAACATTTCATTTCATACAAGTTAAGATGCAAATAAAAAACTCTTTATATGAAACGCTTCACTAAACATCTGAGAATTGCAGAAATATACAAAGCCGACGGAAACTGAACGAACGAAAAATTTTCATAGAATTTTTGTCACTTCGAAATTGCATACAAATCAAAGTGTGTCTTATAATGGTCACTCAATTCACTCCTCCTGAACTGGTGAGGGTCTAACTACAATTGATCTAGTTCCCTTTTGACACCTTTTCGGTAGTTTGGAACTACAAATTTTGCTCACTAGTTATTGAGTTCCCTGCAGGGGCAAAATTACGCTGCTAGTGTGAGTGTGTGTATTAAGCCGTATCACGAAAATAAAGTTTGCGTGTTTCAGTTTTATTTGAACACTTACGTCGAAAAAATATTTATGGTGTAAAAAAATTTTTTTAGGCCCGCGTTAAAAACAGCTAAATCGCGTTTTTTGTAATAACTTCCTTATTTGATGTCCGATCTCTATGATCTTAATGTCGCAGAAAAGGTCTCGCTCAGCACTATATTTGGCCCATATAAAGTTTCGACCTCAAAGGTTGTTCTGAGTTTTACCTTTAAAAATTTTGGAGTTACTATTCCTAGATTTTTTTATTTTTATCACTAATACAAAGCTCTCAAAAAACAATGAGGACTCCGCTAAAAAAGTTGTAGCCTTTACTCACAAACAAAAAAGTTATACCGTTTTAAAATCAGAGAACCTGTTTTTTGAAAAATTATCCCAAGTTCTTATTTATATGCCAAAAATTATTGATGATTGGACTATTCGTGCTGATCAACGTTATTTATATTGAATGATAATGGCTGTAGTGAAGATTTGGTAAGTATTCAAGTGGGATCTCTAAGCACAACGCGCTGGCTTACAACGGCTTCACGATTTCTGTATCCGTGCGTATCGTAAAATCATCCAAGTTATTTAGAAAAACTGCTATAGTTCGTTGTAAAATTATACGCACCTAAGAAGAGACAACGGAAGTCTAAATGTATTATCAATACTTGCGCTGGATGCGTCGACACTTCACTTGTAAAAACGCCATCGTAATCTGGAGCCAAAAATTAAGTTGACGTGTTTCGCCGCTTCTCTGTGGTAATTTTTTATAAAAACAAGTAAGGAAGCCTAAGTTCGAGTGCAATCGAACATTAGATACTCAGCTGTATGCTTTCATTGTTTGTTTGCGTTTGTTCGATATAGGGTGTATTTTATATGAAACGAGTGCTGCATAAACAGGGCGCAGCCACGCCCATTTTCAAAATTTATATCAATCATCCAAATAAGCATACAAATATTATTGTTAGTGCAAAATTTCATCCCTCTATGACTTTTAGTTACAAAGACTTCACGTTACAAATTCCAAAAGGGTGTTCCAGAAATATCTTTGTTAAAAAGTAGGCGTGGTCATAAACCGATTTCAATACATTTTTGCGTGTCTATTAACACATGTTATAAAAGTGTATAAACCAAGTTTCGTCATAATATCTCAATTATTTGTCGAGTTAAAGGCTAAGAAATCTCATATATCCCTTTGTCTAAAAAGAGGCGGTGCCACGCCCATTTTCCAAACTTTTTTATTTTTTGTTTCCGGTCTATTGTAAAACTCATGTCACAAAATTTCAATGAATTATCTTTATATTTCACATAGATATCGCTTAAAATGGTTTTATTAGGTCACTTTATAATACACATATATAAAAGTGGGCGCGGTCGTCAACCGATTTTGGTAATTTTTCGTCCACACATTTGGCTAAGTAAATATATCACGCGTACCAGATTTCATCGATATATCTTTAACGGTTTCTGAGTTATGGCTTATTAAACTTTCAATATTCGCTCCTTAATAAGTGGGCGTGGCACCGCCCATTTTCCAAAATTTTTGTAGTTTTTGTTTTATGTCCATAGTTGGACTCCTGCCACAAAATCTCAGTGATTGATCTTTATATTTGACAGAGATATCGCTTAAAATGTTTTTATTAGGCCCCCTTATATTTCCTATATATAAAAGTGGGCGTGGCCGTCAACCGATTTTGATAATTTTTCGCCAAAACATTTGACTAAGTAATTATATTACGCGTACCGAATTTCATCGATATATCTTCAACGGTTTCTGAGTTATGACTCATAAAACTTTCAATGTCTGCCCCTTAATAAGTGGGCGTGGCACCGCCCATATTCCAAAATTTTTGTGTTTTTTGTTTTATGTCCATAGTTGGACTCATGCGACAAAATTTCAATGATAGATCTTTATATTTGACAGAGATATCGCTTAAAATGGTTTTATTAGGTCACTTTATAATACACATATATAAAAGTGGGCGTGGCCGTAAACCGATTTTGATAATTTTTCGTCAAAACATTTGTCTATGTAAGCAAATTACGCGTACCAAATTTCATCGATATATCTTCAACGGTTTCTGAGTTATGACATATAAAACTTTCAATGTTTGACCCTTAATAAGTGGGCGTGGCACCGCCCATTTTCCAAAACTTCATCAAATTTCTTCATAAGGGCCCGAGCTCAATACGTGGGTAAAATTTTAAAACTCTAGCTATATTAGTGGCTGAGATACCAAATTTCCGATTTTTTCTATATAGGAAAAGTGGGCGTGGTCATGGTCCGATTTCGCCCATTTTCAATACCAACCGTCCCAGTCTCGATACCAACTTGCGTTCCAAATTTCATCAAAATATCTCAATTTTTGCGCGAGTTAGAGTGTTTACAGACGGACGGACGGACGGACGGACGGACAGACGGACGGACGGACGGACGGACGGACGGACGGACGGACGGACGGACATGGCTCAATCGATTTCTCTTTTCACCCTGATCATTTTGATATATATAAGTCTATATCTATCTCGATTATTTCATTCTGTTACAATCCACCGTTATGTGATTAAAACTATAATACTCTGTGTACTAGTACAGCTGAGTATAAAAAACAAGTGTTTCATTTTACAACGTTATAACTTTTTTGTTTGTGAATAAAGGCTAGAATTTCTTTGGGGGATTCCTCATGGTTTTTTGAGAGCTTTGTATTAGTGGTTAAAAACAAAAAATCTAGGGATAGTAACTTCAAAATTTTTAAAGGTAAAACTCAGGACAACCTTTGAGGACGAAACTTTATATGGGCCAAATATAGTGCTGAGCGAGGCCTTTTCTGCGACATTAAGATCATAGAGATCCGACATCAAATAAGGAAGTTATTACAAAAAACGCGATTTAGCTGTTTTTAACGCGGGCCTAAAAAAAAAATTTTTACACCAAAAATATTTTTTCGACATAAGTGTTCAAATAAAACTGACACACACTAAACTTTTTTTTGTCCATATAACGTGATACGGCTTAGTGTGTATGTGCATATGCATACACACTAGGGCGGGTCGATTGGTAGGGGCCAAAAAAAAAAAAATTAATGGACACATCGCAATTATAAAAATTTGGGTAATTTCAAGCTTTTTTGCCCAAGAAACCATATGTCTAAAATAAATTTCGAACACACATTTCCAACTGTTCTATATATTTTAAAATAACTCGGTAACCAATACTTCGATTCTTTTGATTTTTTCGGCATTATTTAGGAAACTTATTTGGCATATTAAGGTGGTTTTATGAAGGAAATAAAGTTCTCCCGAAATTCGCGGAACAACCCGATTTGGAATATAATACGGAAATCTATACCTAAAGTTTAGAGGTCGTGCAAATGCCTCCAAATTTCTTTCTCCTTTTATATCAGTGATGATACATAATTTTTTTCAAAGTCCTTAATGAACAAGAAAAACATTTCTTATCATTAAAAAATGGAACATATGTTTGTTGGGCTTTTATTTTTTGGTCCAACTTAATGCCATATGCACATTAAATAAACAAACAAACCAAAGAAGCAACAAGGTTTTGCGAATACTTCATAACATGGTTATTATTATGTTCTATTCTATCGTGGCGAATAGTGTACACTAATCGCTCCAACAGAGCAAATAGAAATAGTATTTGTATTCCAAATGAAAAGTATGGGTTATATTCGTATCTGCATTGAAATTGTGCTGTGACTAATTGTACAATGCATAGAGTATTCGAAAGTATAGAAGAGGCAAATGGTATTGTGCAGAGATCTATTATTAACTAACTGAACTGAAAGCTGTCAAATATAATGAGTACATTGCAGAGCTTTTATCTTCTTACATTTTGTTTTCAACTCTAATTCATGTTCTCTCGGATCTATATGACCAATAACAAATACATTATAAATTGTCAAATGATATACGTAAAATAGATAAACTAATGAGAGAGTGGTGGCAGTGTTGCCACAATACTTCCCTTCTTAAAAAAATTAAGTTAATTTTCACATCTAATCCGGTTTACGATCCACTTTCATCGGAGGTGAATCGGATCAAATGGCATTCTGCAATTCGATTGACGTCCGATGAACATCAGATTTTTTCGAATTTCGGAAATCGGCATTCTGGTTCACGATGGATCGGATTTTTGACAGTTTATCGGAGCGATTCTTTCCGTCAGCTTTTGTGTGTCGGAGGCAATAGAAATTTTGATTATTTTTGGAAATATTACCAATTTAATGTAATTAAACTATGATTTTTAAATTTATGCAACATTATTATACAAAAGGGGCTTGGTTTAGCTATGCTACTGGCCTTTTCTTTGCAAAATAAGTGAAAAAAAGGAATCTGCTTTAGTACAATAGACTGAATAGAGAGAAATAAGTACAAGGAGTTGCAACGTATTGAACTTTTATTTAATAAGAAAATTTATTATCCTTTTTAGCAATATTTATATCTTCTTCTTCTTGATTGGCGCTTAACCGTCTAGACGATTCTGGCCGAGTTCAACAGAGCGCGCCAATTGCTTCTGTTTCGTGCAGCATGGCGCCACTTGGGAACACCTTGGGAGGCAGCATCGCTGTCCACCTGATTTTCCCAACGCAGTGGAGGTCTCCCTTTTCTTTTGCGTTCAGCGGGTTTCGATAGAAATGCTTTCTTGGCCGGAGCGCCTTCGTCCATTCTCACGACATGACCTACCCAACGCAGCCGCTGGATCTTTATTCGCTGAACAATGTCGATGTCTGTGTAAAGCTCGTACAGCTCATCGTTAAATCTCCGTCGGTACTCGCCCACGCCAACGCGCAAAGGTCCATAAATCTTACGAAGAACTTTTCTCTCGAATACTCCAAGTGCCATCTCATCTGATTTTGAAATTGTCCATGCTTCTGCGCCGTACATGAGGACTGGAACGATGAGCGTCCTGTAGAGTGTGATTTTTGTTTGTCGAGAGAAGACTTTACTTTTCAGTTGCCTACTTAGTCCGAAGTAGCATTTATTGGCAAGCGTGATTCTTCGTTGGATCTCCGTGCTGACATCATTCTTGGTGTTAATGCTGGTTCCCAGATAGACGAAGTCCTTAACAGTTTCGAATTTGTAGCTATCAACATTGACGTGGCTGCCAAGGCGTGCTGTTTCTTTGTGTGATGACAGGAGGTACTTCGTCTTGTCCTCGTTGACCGCCAAACCCATTTTCTTAGCCTCTTTATCCAGCTTGGAGAAGGCAGAACATACGGCGCGCGTGTTAGTGCCAATGATGTCGATGTCATCGGCGTACGCCAGCAGTTGCACACTCTTGTGATATAAGATGCTTCCTGTATGGTTAAGTTCTGCAGCTCGTATTATCTTTTCCAGCATCAAATTGAAGAAGTCGCACGAAAGAGAGTCACCTTGTCTGAAACCTCGTTTGGTCTCGAACGGCTCGGAGAGGTCCTTCCCAATTCTGACGGAGCTGGTGGTGTTAGTCAACGTCATTTGGCATAGCCGTATAAGTTTAGCAGGGAAACCAAATTCAGACATTGCGGCATACAGGAATTGCAATATTTATATATTATTGTTTAATAAAAGCTTCTGAAAATAATTTTAATTGTGTATTATTACTATGATCATGTAATATGAGTGGTTAGCGCAAGTCGGGCATAATTTCTGTGCCAAGATGTACTCCTTTAAGCATTTTTGCCTGACTGTGTCTTTTTAAAGATGTAAAATATCGCCTTGCAACATGATTTACAAACATTTGCACGAGAAACTAACAAAACGAAGAAACGTGCTCACTTTCTATATCCGTTCATGCTCAACGCGTCCTGGCGAGTCACAAAATTCCTGCTACACGATATGTACATATTCATGACTTGATTGATCGCAACCTGGATCTCAAATTTGCTTTTATGTTTTGCGATCCATAAAAACTTGTTGATATGCGACCAGTGTGGAGCGTCATCCATGGATTGCATCAATATAACATATTACTATAAATACATAGTATAAAACAAACCAACTGCAAGAGGTTTTCGTATGAAACTTTATTGGTATAAGCTGTTAATGTTATTTTCACTAAAGTTGGCATTTTCATTGCCCTTGAGTTCATGGAGTCCAGTTTTTTTCATTATTTTTAAATTACTAATAGTTAAAGTGGGAATCGCAATAATGTACCACTGGTGTTAAGGGAAAATTTGTATATAATGAACCACGATCCTATCACAGATCATAAAAAAGTCGCTCCCGCGGACGATTATAGCGCAAGAGATATTCCTTGTTAAAGCAATGTGTGTGTAGAAGACTTCTTTGTGTCACCGGCCTTTGGGCGCGCTTTAAAAAATCCTCAGCCGGCAGAATTCTCCTTTTGGAGAACTTTAATATTATAATTTAATAATAGTTGAAAGCGTTGAAGGTAGATGAATTATCATCCAAAGAATATTTCCTGAAAGTTTCACTGAAAAATTCGCAGTAGTTTGTAAATAAATAAAATTGGTTCATTCTATCCAAGCTTAGCCGGTGTTAATTTCCGAATTACAAGGTATTATCGCATGAGACTTGGTGACAGTATTCTATAAATGCCGTTTTCATATATGTTGTCACTTTTTTTTTTATAATAGAAAGCAATATTTTAAAAAATTGAATTAAAATTAATGTCCAAATTCCTTTGTTCTTCCATTTATTTTTCCACTAAATAAGCTGTTGCAGCAATGTAATCCATTTTTTAACCATTTAATATATTCTTTCTGAAAATTTAATCTAAAACTTACTGAAAATATAAATTTGCTGTCAAAAATACAAATGTGCTGTCAAATAATACATATTATTTCGCATAAACGCTACCTAACACTGATTCGAACATAGTTTAACACTTAACAACACTTATGTTCGAAACGTCGTAAACCAGAATACCAATTTTCGTTTTGTCGTAGCAGTCGGCGTCGCCGCGATCGGAGTTCCGAGGGATTTTAGAATAGCTGTGTTTAAAGTATGAGATCTTATGCAAAACCTAATGTTTACAATATAATTGCAATTCTTTACACAGTTAAATTGAATGAATGTAATTTTGGTGAAGAAAGATGTATGGAGAAAAATTATTAAGATAATATTAGATAGATATACAATACAAAAGAGAAATTGTTGTTTTAGTTTTCTTCTGCCAAAAGGTAAACAGGTTTGAGCCGGTCAATGCAAATAGCTGTGTTTTTATGTTTGTAGTTGATAATAATAATAATAACCAACGCCCTCCAATCCTGCCCGACCGCACGAGAGGCGCACCCACATGACGTACGGATATTTTTTATTTACATAAAATGCCGAGGTGTTGAGTGGCAGGAGTTTGTTAAGCGTCGAGATCTTAAACTGCTCAGCTACAGAGAAATAAAATCATCAGCTGAGTATAGTACATTTGAAGTTAGTCTTGAGAATTATAACAGAATAATCGCTACTATGTGTTAAGATAACACAGTATTTTTTCCCTTATAATGAAAAGTGAGTCCGAAATATCTAAAAAGCTAGAATAGGAATTAAAGCTCTTACATAAACCCCGGAAAGGTTCATTTAATTCAAAGTTTGATTTACACTGCTTTAAGTAGATAGGGTTGAAGTGTCTTGTTGAACGAGAAGGAATGTTAAAGTTTATTTCAGCTGGCAAGAAAGGAGAAAGAATTAAGCCATTCAAGAGCTTAACGATGAATATTACCCCTAACATTTCTCGTCGACTTGCAAGAGTCGGAAGATTAAGGAGTTTTAAACGGCTAGTATACGGTGGAAGATTGTAACCAGAATCCCAAGGCAAATTTCTTAAAGCAAAAAGCAAAAACTGTTTTTGGACTGACTCTAGGCGATCAGAGTGAATCTGATAGTATGGATTCCAAACTATGGAACCATATTCCAATATAGGTCTTACTAAAGTTGTAAAGAGTGTTTTAGTTATGTATGGATCGCTGAATTCCTTTGACCAACGTTTTACAAACGCTAAGACACCTCTTGCCTTATTTGCTGTAGCATTAATATGAATGTTAAAACTAAGTTTGCAGTCCATTATTACACCTAAATCCACAAACTCATTTACTTGTTCGAGGCCTAAGCCATTTATTGCATAAGAAGCTGGCTGTACGGTTTTCCGGGAAAAGCGCATGAATTTACATTTATTGAGGTTAAGTGGCATTAAGTTAGTGTCACACCAAGAAACTAAGGAATTTAAATCTTCCTGAAGCGAAGTTCTATCATCAAATGAAGAGATTGATCTAAAAAGCTTTACGTCGTCCGCATACAATGAAATTTTTGAGTGTTTAATTGTAGTAGTTATATCGTTAATAAATAGCAAAAACAGAATCGGGCCAAGGTGACTGCCTTGAGGAACTCCTGAAGTAACATTAATAATAGACGAGTAAGCATTTTTGAAAATCACCCTTTGTGTTCTATTTAAAAGATATGAAGATATCCATTGCAAGAGGCTGGGCTGAAAGCCAAGAAGATCAAGTTTAAGAATCAGCAAGGAGTGATTGACTTTATCAAATGCTTTGCTGAAGTCCGTGTATATAACATCAGTGGGCAAGTTTTGAGAAAATCCATTAGAAATACTAGTGGTAAACTCCAGTAGGTTTGTGACCGTTGATTTACCCTTACAGAACCCGTGTTGTGAATCACAAATTAATGAGGACGTTGAATGAGACAATCTATTGGTAACTATTGCTTCAAATAATTTAGGAATAGCCGAAATATTTGCTATACCTCGATAATTTTCTATGGAGGACCTACTCCCGCTTTTATGAAGGGGGATAATGAATGACTCTTTCCATAGCATAGGGAAAATGCCTTGTTCCAAGGAACTATTGAATAATGCAGTTAGTGGTTTAAACAGGTTTATGGCACATTTTTTTAGAAAGCATGTTGGTATCTGGTCAGGACCATAACTAAATGACTCTTTTAATGATAATAAAGCTGATAACACGTCATCTGCAGATATATATGGTTTGTAAATTGATGTATTAGGATATAATCGATATGAAGAGTTACGAAATGGAAGTTCTTCTATGTTGGAATAATTATGTTTAAAAAATTTTGCAAAAAGATTGGAAATTTCTTGACTATCACTTGAAGTGTTGTCTTGATATCTCATAGCAGACGGAAACCCATTAACTTTTCTCTTGGAGTTTACGAAACTGTAAAACGATTTTGGATTTCGAATAAAATTAGACTTAATTTTATGTATATAAGCTCTATAGCATTTTTTATTTAACACAAAGTATTGGCGTCTAAGCTCAGCATACTTTAAGTAGTCCGCATGCAAGCCCGATTTCTTGTATGATTTGAAAAATCGGGATTTCTTATTTCTTAAAGTTTTAAGCTCTTTTGTGAACCAAGGTTGTAATGGCTCACTGTACTCACGAACACGTTTAGGCACAAGTTTTTCAAATAGGCAATGAATAATTTTATTAAAAAGTAAAACGTTTTGCTCGACATCGTTACTAAATTTTGCCCATGTTAAACTAGCTAACTCATGATTAAGCTTTTTAAAGTTGGCCTTGGAAAAATTATAATATGTACTTGTGTTAGCTGAACTAGAAATGCAGCCATTAATATTGTTTACAATTTCGTATGTAATCTCTAGAGAAGGGTGGTATAAGTCCTCCGGAAGAACAAGAGGGTCACAGCGGTGAAGGACATACTTAGAGCTATCATCTACAAAAACTAAGTCTAAGATTTTCCCGAACGCATTCTGAAATATGTTCACCTGGTTGAGGGAAAGATCGGCAATCTGATCGAAAAAGCTATTCATGTCCGATCTCGATGAGTTCGGAATAATATTCTCCTCTGAAACGCTCCAAGAAATGCACGGAAGATTAAAATCGCCTAGCACAAGCATAGAGTCAGAGGAGTTCATCAGCGCGTGTACATCTTTAAGCACAGATGCTAATTCCATATACACGCTTATATTGCAGGCTGGCGGGATGATGAAATATTTATCGTGCCGAGTAATGACTTCGTATGAACCTTCATACGGTGATGAAAAGCTTGGACCAATTTGGTCATTCCTGACAAACACATGAGAGCATGTATTGAGGTCTTTGTTACGAAATACTTTGCGAGTTCCATGATGTGCAGTTTCGCTCGGCGATAGCATATTAAAATGATTTTTCAAATCTGCGAGTACGTTTTGAGTGCTGGCATGTTTGTCTGATGGGGCTATTAATTCGCCGGGTAAACGTATTGGCTCGCCATATACAAGTTCGGCCGGTGTAGTTTTGATGTCGTCTTTCCATGCTGCGCGTAGGCCTAACTATACAGCAAGTAAAGCATTGAACCATGTTTCGTTGTGGCATAGCAAAGCAGATTTGAGTTGTCGGTGTAATCTTTCCACTAGGCCGTTGGCTTGAGGGTGGTAAGGGGTTGTGCGCAAATGTCTTATGCCAAATAATCTCATCAGTGATTGAAACAATGCTGATGTGAATTGGCCTCCTCGATCGGATGTGATACTGACTGGTATGCCGCACAGTGGTTCAGCCGCGGAAAAAATTCATTTTTTCCAATACCTAATTTTCAGATTCTAATGATGTAGTCTTATAAAAAAATGTCCAAATATGAAGGATACATGACTACTTTGCAAAAAGTTGATTTTTTTTTTACAAAATAATGGTATTTTATTCAACAAAAACTGCTTGAAATTTTTGCTAACTTTAGCTATAAATTTTCCTTATAACTTATATCTCTATTGTCCATGTTGTGAGTTTAAAAGAAAATATAGCACTTCCTTGACTAATTAAAGAAAAAATCAGTGCAATCGGACAAATATAAAAAAAATATAGGCCAGCAAAAATGGTACTTCAAAAATGCTACCTTTTCTAACTTCGATGGACAAAAAGTTTGTGTGCTACAGCGTGCTACACTCGCTAACTGTAATAAAATGAAAGTTTGGAATGTCTTCTATCGATATCTGTTAAAAAATTTTTCCTGTATTTTCCCCAATCGATGTAAACTTGATTTAAATGTCGAAAGTCCCATCAAATTTTGTTAAAATTGACAAAATGTAGCATACTTTTAGGCTCATGCGTATATATTAACGTTTACATCTTATGTGACATTTTTTTGTTTACGAATATGAAGACACAGAGAGGATTAGATAAAAATGCAGATTGGTAAATTATACACCTAATTTGTTAGAATCAATGGTAATGCAAACAAAAATAACGATAAACACATTCGTCATAACATTGCGGTTTGCAAACAACAAAAGCAACAAACACATTTGTTTAAACATTTTACCAGCTTATTTTAAGGTATTAGATGAAAAAAAATGTTATCCCGACGAAATTGTAGTAACAGACACATACATACATATGCTGCTGTTAATTTGCAAAGTTTACTTGATCACTAGAGCTCGGATAATAGATGAAAATCAAATGCCTAAAATTATGCTACGCAATATTTGTGAGCACATCCAGTGGCAAGTTTAAGGGTGGGGTGAGTTCGGGTCTAAGCCCCCGTGAATGCAATTGGATTTTTTGCTTACCAGAAAAATAAACTATTAAGGCATTTTATGGGTTGCACGTGAAAGATTGCAAAGAAAGCTACAATAAATAAATTTAATAATAAAGAATAATAATAAAGTATAATAAATAAATAATAAATAAATATATAATTATAAATAATAAATAAAAAAAAATTAAAAATTTGTCGTGACTCGCTTAAATTTGAGACAAAATCTTCGCACGTGAAGGAAAAACAATTACAGTTTCAAACCAAATATATTTTGAATGAAAATGAGGCAAGTGCATATTATAATATAATACAATGGCGCTATTATAACTCTGACGAGTTTTATGGCCGAGCTTCTCTCCCAATTCGAAGTGTGCTCCTTTTCTGTTTTTCCTACTAATTGGATGGACCTACAGTTTTATGCCGGCTCCGAACGGCGAATGCATTTTTTGTGAGAAGCTTTTTCATGGCAGAAATTCCCTCGGAGGGTATGCCGTCCCACTGCCGAGAGGTGACCGCTGCTCTTAAAAAATCCAATAATTGGATTTTTACTAATTAGAAAAATTTTTTGGTGTTTTGCTCGGGCGTGGTTTGAACCCGAGACCTCTGGCATAGCAGGCGAGCACTCTACCCACTGCACCACAGCGGCCATATTATATATTTGCATATTAGCAAATGGAATATATAACACAGATTTTTAATTTGTAGTGGTCTGACTTTAAACATTTGCATATTTTAGGTAAAAAAAACTTGATTTGAACTTTCCTATTTTTTCTTATGACCATTTCAGTGTTTACATTTTTCCAATAAGTTACTCGGCATAATTCCATATATGTAAAAATGCAAATTTCTCTCGTGGTAAAAACGGTTTTGCATTTTTGTTTATGAGTTATTGGAACATTAACTATGCCATAATTTACTTACTTTTCCCAAATTTTATTTTCATTACAGCTAGTTTTGTTTTGATTTCAAAAAGCTTGACGATGTACAAAAATATAAAATACAAAATTGAAATAAATTTTGTTTTTGTTTTCTAAACGCAAGACGTACGAATGTTCTTCATACTTTTTTTCAGTAAAAATGTCAAAGAAATTTAATCCCTATTTGGCTTTATTCCATCACACACCACTGTATGTTTATTCAAACTGCAAATTTGTGTAACATGATTAAGAAATTATCTAATAAAATCTTCACCCACCATACCAATATGCTACCCCTTCATATTTAAATTGTAATCCCGCCACTGAAACCAAACAAAATTTACAAAATGTAGCATTTTTTAAGCGCTGGATTTCACCTATTTTTCCGAGCTCTAGTGATAGCGCAAAATGGTTTGTCATTTCAAGTGTATATGCATAAGTATGTTTTCAATTATGATATACCTTTGGCCTTATTGGCCTTTATAGAACTTTTAAAACTGTCGATGATTCCTATTCTTCTGCTCTTTTGTAGTTCCTTCACGCTTCTGATGTATGCTCATGTGATATGTATGTATGAGTATATTTATCTCATAGCAAAGCATTTTAGTAATATATTCACGTGCCCGTGATCATATTTCTTCACACACAATACTCTTATCTAATTAATGCACTGTCTCACTCATATGTTGTTTGCTTATAATTGACATGACTCTTTTTGATGATGAGCCTAATTTGATATTTTTTTTTTGGGGGAAAGGGGAGGTAACTTCTTCCATTACACAAAGAGCAATGTCATGTCATGGAAATGGGCGCCGCCCCTAGGCCTAATGCTATCGAAATTCGCCAATGTGTCAGCAGAGTTAGAGGGAGGCCTCTACGAGTGTGTTGAACAGATCAGATGGAAAATAACTTTCGACATTTAAACGCCTATTAAGGAGTAGAAGAAGATGGTTTTATAAAACGTTATTACCAAAGCACACTTACCATTTTATGTGTGATATGTGGCTACTCAATTTTACTCTTGAAAAATGTAATCAATACCTACTCATCATATATTTATGTAATTATTTACATATTCTTTCACATATAAATTTCCCCCATGAGAATTATATGTATCTACTTTACCTTTTAAATGTTTATGAAAACATCAAATGATGAGTTGTTACCAAGAGAAACCTAAGCATTCAAAAGAAAACCCTCAAATACATACATGCGGTTTTTTTATGAATTTTATTTAATGTAATCGCATTTAGTATTACAATGCATACACATTAATTTGATATTAATTGTGTTGTAATGGTTGCCTTAGGGGCACAATAGATACATACATATATACATACATAAAAAATACATATTTTTCGTTGTTAACAATAAAACTCCAGGCACTTTCAAGTGCACAAAAAGGTTAATTGGATTTTGTAAAGCACAATTAGCGGTATCATCTTATTTCTAGGAAATGAGGAAAATTTAAATTTAACTGCTAATGCTAGTGATTTAACAATATTTTGGAGTTACACAAAAAGGTATTCGAATAACTGCTATTTATCTATTATGCAGTAGATAAATATATGCTCTGAGCATTAGAATACAAAAGCTATTTATAATTTGTATATCAGCAGACATTTTATTTAATGATTAAAAATTTTAATGATCATTAGTCAAAGCATGATTTGCTTTTGTAACTCTTTAATGTTAAAATACTACGTTTACATTCACCTTTTTAATGGTCAATTAAATAAAAAAAATGCATTAATTAGTCGATTAACGCCTTTTAATTGCATGTTTATTTTGAATTATATTTCGATTTTTTCATTGCATTATGATTAATTAATTAATATATTAATTATTTTTTTCCTGAAAATGCGCCTCAGTTATTACGCGCCAAATAAATAATAAAAGATAATTATATAAAAAACAATCATCGCATAACTGAAAATAATCATGAAATTAGAAATAATGAAACATTCAAAAATAATTAGGAAATTAGTTATAAAATTAGAAAACAATTATTTGTTTAATTTTTAATATATTATTATTCCTGTTTATTTTTTTAGTCATGATATTTTTTATAATATTCTACTTTAATGAATTGAAAAAAATAATAATAATTTGATTAATTTTTATTGTATGATTTTTACTGTTTATTTTTTTTTTTTTGTTTTTATAATTTTTTCATTTAATTAATCATACAATAAAAAAAAATATTTGATAAATTTTGAATGATTATTTCTGTTTATTTCTTTAATGGCTATTAATCACGACTATTTTTCATATTTTTTTCACTTAATTAATCATACAATTAAAAATATTATTTGATTAATATTGATTATATCATTATTTCTGATTACTTGTTTAATGTATATTAATCATGACTATATTTTTATTATTTGTTCATTTAATTAAACACACAATTAAAAAATGTATATGACTAATTTTGATTATATGGTTAATTTCGCTTATTTTTTTAATGGCTTTTAACCACGATTATTTTTATAGTGTTTACCCTTAATTAATCACATAATAAAAAAAATTATTTGATTCTTTTTGATTATGTGATTATTTCGGTTTAGTTCACTAACGGCTATTATAAATTATTATTTTTTATATTATTTTGATTTCATTAATAAAAAAAAACGTTTGATTAATATTGTTTATATGATTGCTTTTCTAATGGATATTAATCATTATTATTTTTTATAATATTCTCATTTAAATAATTTCTCAATAAAAAAGTTATATGAGTAATTTCGATTATATTATTAGTTTTTTAATGGCTTTTAATTATAATTATTTTTTATATTGTTTACCCTTAATTAATCGAAAAATTAAAAAAAAATTATTTGATTAATTTTGTTTATATGATTATTTCGAATTATTGTTTAATGGTTATTATTCATGATTATTTTTTTTATAATTAAATAATTCTTTACTTAATTAATAATACAATTAAAATCATTATTTGAAAAATTTTTTGGAATACATCGTTATTTCTGATTATTTTTTAATGGCTGTTAATCATAATTATTTTGATATTTTTTCTTAATTTAATTGATTGTTAGTTCCCATGTTAATGTAAGACAATTGAAATAGCCATTAAAATTAAAAAAAAAACCTCAAAAAATGTATCATTACTGGTTTTAATGGGAACTTAACAAATCTGGTTTTCAGTTTCATAAACTTTTTTATATGAAAAAAATTTTAAGGGAGTATGTACTTCGCTTTTAGTAGGTACTGTGTGTTGGTAATTTATTTAAAATTTTCTTCTTCCACTATAAATTTTTTTAGTTCATTTTACATTCATATTAAGAAGAACGTTTACCTGATCGCATTCAAGAACAAACTCTACGACAAACAACAAACTCTTAAGTGGCTGCATTGGATTTCAATTGCTCTACTTAAGAAAAATTTATAAAGACGAAAAATGAAAGAAAGCACTTGTGAGTTAAAAGCCGAGAGTTTAAGGCAGACAGTAACGCTTTAAACTAAATGAATAAAAACCAGCAACAGCAAGCAAATATACAGACTACTATATAGAACAAAAAGTGCTTACTTTCTATAAAAGGACTAGACATATTCATAAGCACACATGCACCACAAACATACTCATTATACGTCTTTTTTCCGGCGCTTTTTCAATTTCTTTTTTATTTCTTCACAAGGAAAAACTTCTTTTAGCAACCAAGAAGTAACTTTCTGCTTGTTGCTGATGTTGTTGGTGCTATCGCCAAGTAAGACAAATTTCAACCAAAAACTGCAGCAGACAGGCTGCGCAAGAAAAATAAAAAATAAAGCCCAGCCTCAATTTCAGCTTCAGCCGCCGTACTTCCGCTTTTGGCATGTCAAATTTCTCCTCATTTGGAAATTTTTAAAGGTATGTATAAAGGAGCGCCTTTCGCCTTCCTCTCGATGAAGTGTTTTTGTGGCATAGGCAAATTAATGAATGAATTGAGAAGATATTCAATCGCTTAAACGTTAAGTACGCGAGACTAAGAATGGAAATAGAACTGTCTTCATGGCGAGAAAGAGTACTAAGGTCCTATTTTTTCTGCTTCTTGGTTCTTGCGTCATCCTTACTCCTTGAGCGGCTGAGATGCTACATTGTTTTTGACAACGATTGCCTGCGCTTAAATGCTGGTTGAGTAAGTAAATTGTGGGTTGCAGACATTTTAATTAAGCGTCTGATGATTGTTTTTATACCTTTCATGAGAATGAAATGGTATTATAACTTAGTGCCAAAAAATTTTTGTCGAAAGTACCAGAAGGAAGCGTGGGGGACCCACCAAATTATATACCGATATGATCACAATCACGAGCTGAGTCGATTAAGCCATGTCCGTCTGTCCGTCTGTCCGTCCGTCCGTCTGTGTGAACGCAAACTAGTCCCTCAGTTTTTGAGATATCTGAATGAAATTCGGAATACAGGTATTTTGTTATATGCAGCTGATCATTTGTCGGAAACGGCCGAATCGGACTACTATAACATATAGAAAACAACCGATTATTCAGATATACATGGAATTTTTGGATGTAATTTGTGCATATCTTCCCCATTTAAACAGCTAAGGACATGAAACTTTGAAGTAGACGTGCCCATTTTGGCTCAAACAAGGTTACCGAAAATTGTAAAGATCGGACCACTATAACATATAGTTCCACAACATCCGATTATTCAGATATACACATTTTGGTGTATAACTCCTCCATTTTAACAGCTAGCGGCCTGAAATTCTGAAGTATTTGTACCCATATGGACCCAAACGAGATTGCCGAAAATTGTTAAGATCGGACCACTATAACCTATAGCTCCCCTACAACCGATTGTTCAGATAAACACATTTTGGTGTATAACTCCCCCATTTTAACAGCTAACGGCGTGAAATTTTTAAGTATTTGTACCCATATGGGCCCAAACGGGATTACCGAAAATTGTTAAGATCGGACCACTATAACCTATAGCTCCCCTACAACCGATTGTTCAGATATGGACATTTTGGTGTATAACTTCTACATTTTAACAGCTAACGGCGTGAAATTCTTAAGTATTTGTACCCATATGGGCCCAAACGGGATTACCGAAAATTTTTAAGATCGGACCACTATAACATATAGCTCCCATACAACCGATTGTTCAGATATGGACATTTTGGTGTATAACTCCTCCATTTAAATAGCCAAGACACCATTTTTTCCAATAAATCTATCCATAAATGAACCCACAGAATTAAAATTATAAATTAAACTTAATCCGGCTATGTACATACATAGGTAACTTTTCATTTCCCCACTCATGAAAGGTATGAAGTCTTCGGTACGGCCGAAGACAGCCGCGCTTTTACTTGTTTCTATTTGTGTTTTTTTTTTTGTTATTCTTTGGTTCTTATGGCAAGACGTAGAGTCATTATAAGGTGGCGCTGAAATAGAGCGTAAGCTAAAAGGAAAGGAGTAGCGCGTAAGAAGAGAGATACGAGGGTAGAAAATGCATTGAAGGAAAAGCTAGACATTGAGGAAGGTGAATTGATATTCATCTAGAGCAGACTAGCACAAAAAAAAAATGGCGGATAAGTGCTGTCGTCGTCTCATTATTTGAATGCTTTTAATTGTTCAGTAAATAAGGCTAATCAATGTTATCTGTCTGCATGCAATTTTGGGGTAAAGTTGAAATGGAGTGATGAACTGTCATGGCAGGGAGTTCATTGTAATAGTTTTTTAGTTGAAGAACCGTGTGAGAGGTTTTAAAGAGGTAATATATATGTATGTAGATTTCAGAAACGAACGGCGCTTAAGGGAAAATAGTCTTACCCAATACCCATTAGAAATTTCAGCGACAAATATAAATCTAGTAAGATATAAATATCAAACTAAAATGAACTTCTGTATATGTATTTACGCCTCACAAATCACTGAATTGAAACATTTAAAAAAAAAATTTTTTATTTTTGTGAACGACACAATATCTTTGAAATAGCAATCAGAGAAATATTAAAAGCAATCATTTTTGAATTATTGTGATGAGTTCGACGTGGCGTATGAGTAATGTTTAAATTAGAGCAAAGCTGGCTCTTAAGACGTCAACTGCCAGTGTATCACCGGCGATCACAACAAAAAGCTACTGCCGGGTGCCAAGAACAAAAATATATTAAATTATAATTTTCAACATTGAACGGTTACTACATTTTTACCCCACGTTAAGATTTTTTCGAATAATGTAATCAATTTTTTTTAATTATTAACACAGAATTCTGACTTAAAACAATTTTTAACTTAACAATTTTTTTTTTTGACTTAAAACAAAAATTACACTGTGCAACAGCACTTTTGTGGGTGGAATAATTTCCAGACAGAGCAAAATAGCACTAGCCATACATTAAAACCCCAAAACCGTTTTGCTCCGTCAGGACAATTTTTTTTATTGCCATTTAGATTTGTAAGCTTTCGCCCGAGTGCTTTTTGATTAAATAAAGAAAAGGGTTAAAAGGGTTATAGAAATATGGTGTTCAGAAACATATAGTAAAATTATACGATGTTTTATTTCGTAGAATAAATTAAGTTAATTTAATTAACCCACTAACACCTCAATGAAGAGCTCGTTTTGACACCTTTTTTATACAGTTCGCTAAAATAGTATTTTGAAGGCCGTTAGAGGTTTAAAGTTTGATAGAAAATTATTTGCAAAAGACCACAGGATATAATAATCACAAATCGACAGTAAAAGTGAGAGTGCGTGATCGATTCGACGAAGTGTAACCATCCAGTGTTAAAGAAGAGTGCAGATCTCGGAGCAGAACACTCCATGGAAGTTCCCATGCCTCTCAGTGAAATTAAGCATAGGTAATATACATACATACATACATAAATCAAACGCCTAAAATTATGCTACGTAACGTTTGTGAGCACATCCAGTGGCAAGCTTAAGGATAGGGTACATTCGGGTCTAAGCGCCCCCGTGAATGCAATTAGATTTTTTGCTTACTAGGATGCCCTAAAAAAAATTATTAAGGTTTTTTATGGGTTGCACGTGAAAAATTGCAAAGAAAGCTACAATAAATAAATATAATGATAAAGAATAACTAGTAAACCCGGCCACGCGATGCTGTGGCTTGCAATTACACTGTGCGACAATTAGAGGGAGGAAGAGCACTTATTGCTACTTAACAATTTTTATACTCAGCTGTACTAGTACACAGAGTATTATAGTTTTAATCACATAACGGTGGATTGTAACAGAGTGAAATAATCGAGATAGATATAGACTTATATATATCAAAATGATCAGGGTGAAAAGAGAAATCGATTGAGCCATGTCCGTCCGTCCGTCCGTCCGTCCGTCCGTCCGTCCGTCCGTCTGTCCGTCCGTCCGTCTGTAAACACTCTAACTCGCGCAAAAATTGAGATATTTTGATGAAATTTGAAATGCAAGTTGGTATCGAGACTGGGACGGTTGGTATTGAAAATGGGCGAAATCGGACCATGACCACGCCCACTTTTCCTATATAGAAAAAATCGGAAATTTGGTATCTCAGTCACTAATAAAGCTGGAGCGATGAACTTTTACCCACGTGTTGAGCTCAGGCCCCTAGGAAGAAATTTTATGACATTTTGGAAAATGGGCGGTGCCACGCCCACTTATTAAGGGTCAAACCTTGCAAGTTTTATATGTCATAACTCAGAAACCATTGAAGATATATCGACAAAATTTGGTATGCGTGATTTACTTACTTAGGCAAACGTTTGGACGGAAAATAGTTAAAATCGGTTGACGGCCACGCCCACTTTTATATATTTGTATTATAAAGTGACCTAATAAAAACATTTTAATCCATATCTCTGTCAAATATAAAGATCTATCATTGAAATTTTGTCGCCTGAGTCCAACTATGGCCATAAAACAAAAAACACAAAAATTTTGGAAAACGGGCGGTGCCACGCCCACTTATTAAGGGGCAAACATTGAAAGTTTTATGAGTCATAAATCAGAAACCGTTGAAGGTATATCGATGAAATTGGTACGCGTGATATAATTACTTAGTCAAATATTTGGACGAAAAATTTCCGAAATCGGTTGACGGCCACGCCCACTTTTATATATGGGAAACAAAAAGTGACCTAATAAAACATTTTAAGCGATATCTCTGTCAAATATAAAGATATATCATTGAAATTTTATAGCAGGAGTCCAACTGCGGACATAAAACGAAAAACACAAAAATTTTGGCAAATGGGCGTGGCACCGCCTCTTTTTATAAACATGAATATACGAGATTTCTGAGCCCATAACTCGACAAATGATTTATATATAATGACTAAACTTGGTGTGTACACTTTTATTACTTGTGGTAATACATGTTGAGAATTTTAGCGAAATCCGTTGACGACCACGCCCACTTTTATATATGGGTATTATAAAGTGACCTAATAAAAACATTTTAAGCGATATCTTTGTCAAATGTAAAGATAATTCATTCAAATTTTGTGGTATGATTTCTACAATAGACCGGAAACAACAAATAGAAAAATTTTGGAAAATGGGCGTGGCACCGCCTCTTTTTAGACAAAGGAATATACGAGATTTCTTAGCCTATAACTCGATAAATAATTGAGATATTATGACGAAACTTGGTTTATACACTTTTATAACATGTGTTAATAGCCACGCAAAAATTTATTGAAATCGGTTTATGACCACGCCTATTTTTGAAGAAAGATATATCTGGAACACTCTTTGGGAATTTGTAACGTGACATCTTTATAACTAGAAGTCATAAAGGAATGAAATTTTGCACAAAGAATAATATTCATATGCTTAGTTGGATGACTGATAAAAATTTAGAAAATGGGCGTGGCTACGTCCACTTTATGCAGCACTCGCTTTATATTAAGTGCACCGTGTTTCCATCAAACGCAAACAAACAATGAAAGCATACAGCTGAGTATCTAATGTTCGATTCCACTCGAACTTAGGCTTCCTTACTTGTTTTTGATTGCCATTTTAAATTTGACTTCCCCTTAACGCCGATATATGTATATTCTGCCATTTTTAAGCCCATAGATTCTTATTAATAAAATATACAATTAAGCATATACATAATTACTGGTTATTTTTATTTTCCGTCGACCCAGATTTTGTATGCAATGATTTTGTCCGAGGAGTCCCATATTGAAGTTTTAATGCGAATAATTTTCTACAATATTTTATCCATATAGCTACCTCTCTTTCTCCTCCCCTTTCCCTTTTATTTGCGCTTCCTCTTCCCTTTATCCATTTTATTTTCCGTACTCTTCCGTCTTTAGCTACCTTTCCTTCGGCATTTCTGTTCCTTTCATTTTCCCTTCTCTTTCTTTTTATTAAGGGCAAGACCTTTCATGATACTTAAAATTTGAAAACCGGACAAACTGTAGCGTAAAAATAAATTTTTGAACAGGTAGCAAACCGTTTTGTAAAAATCGTAATAAATTACAAATTTTCAGGCCAAGCATTTTCATATGCCCGGCAAAGCCATTTCATATGACACTTTAAATTTAAACATCAAACTGTGGAGTAAAAATAAATTTTGGAACAGGTGGCAACCCTCTTTGTAAAAATTATAATAAATTACTAATATTGAGGCAAAGCACTTTCATATGACACCTCAAATCTAAAATTCAAACAGACTATAGCGTAAAAATTAACTTTTGAACAGGTGGCAACCCTTTTTATAAAAGTTACAATAAGTTACTTATTTTCATGCAGGGCCCTTTCATATTACACCTGAAATTTAAAAATCACACAAACTATAGCGTAAAACTGAATTTTTGAACAGGTGGCAACGTTTGTTGCAAAAATTTTAATTAATTACTGATTTCCAGCTCAATCCCTTTCATATGATACCTGAAATTTATAAATCAAGCAAACTATACAGGACTATTAAATTTTTAAACAACCCTTTTCAAAAAAATTAAAACTTCCTGCACATCTACAGGCCAAGCCCTTTCATATGGCACCCCATTTTCGAAAATCGGTATAACGGTGTAAAAGTTATGGTGTTTACAAAAAATCGCTTAGCGTAATATATATAAGATACTAAATAAAGTATAATAAATAAATATATAATTATAAACAATAAAAAAAAATAAAAATTTATAGTGACTCGCTTAAATTTGAGACAAAATCTTAGCACGTGAAGGAAAAACAACTACAGTTTCAAACCAAATATATTTTGAATGAAAATGAGGCAAGTGCATATTAGCAAATGGAATATATAATACAGATTTTTAATTTGTAGTGGTCTGACTTTAAACATTTGCATATTTTAGGTAAAAAAAACTTGATTTGAACTTTCCTATTTTTTCTTATGACCATTTCAGTGTTTACATTTTTCCAATAAGTTACTCGGCATAATTCCATATATGTAAAAATGCAAATTTCTCTCGTGGTAAAAACGGTTTTGCATTTTTGTTTATGAGTTATTGGAACATTAACTATGCCATAATTTACTTACTTTTCCCAAATTTTATTTTCATTACAGCTAGTTTTGTTTTGATTTCAAAAAGCTTGACGATGTACAAAAATATAAAATACAAAATTGAAATAAATTTTGTTTTTGTTTTCTAAACGCAAGACGTACGATTGTTCTTCATACTTTTTTTCAGTAAAAATGTCAAAGAAATTTAATCCCTATTTGGCTTTATTCCATCACACACCACTGTATGTTTATTCAAACTGCAAATTTGTGTAACATGATTAAGAAATTATCTAATAAAATCTTCACCCACCATACCAATATGCTACCCCTTCATATTTAAATTGTAATCCCGCCACTGAAACCAAACAAAATTTACAAAATGTAGCATTTTTTAAGCGCTGGATTTCACCTATTTTTCCGAGCTCTAGTGATAGCGCAAAATGGTTTGTCATTTCAAGTGTATATGCATAAGTATGTTTTCAATTATGATATACCTTTGGCCTTATTGGCCTTTATAGAACTTTTAAAACTGTCGATGATTCCTATTCTTCTGCTCTTTTGTAGTTCCTTCACGCTTCTGATGTATGCTCATGTGATATGTATGTATGAGTATATTTATCTCATAGCAAAGCATTTTAGTAATATATTCACGTGCCCGTGATCATATTTCTTCACACACAATACTCTTATCTAATTAATGCACTGTCTCACTCATATGTTGTTTGCTTATATTGACATGACTCTTTTTGATGATGAGCCTAATTTGATATTTTTTTTTTTTTGGGGGAAAGGGGAGGTAACTTCTTCCATTACACAAAGAGCAATGTCATGTCATGGAAATGGGCGCCGCCCCTAGGCCTAATGCTATCGAAATTCGCCAATGTGTCAGCAGAGTTAGAGGGAGGCCTCTACGAGTGTGTTGAACAGATCAGATGGAAAATAACTTTCGACATTTAAACGCCTATTAAGGAGTAGAAGAAGATGGTTTTATAAAAGCGTTATTACCAAAGCACACTTACCATTTTATGTGTGATATGTGGCTACTCAATTTTACTCTTGAAAAATGTAATCAATACCTACTCATCATATACTTATGTAATTATTTACATATTCTTTCACATATAAATTTCCCCCATGAGAATTATATGTATCTACTTTACCTTTTAAATGTTTATGAAAACATCAAATGATGAGTTGTTACCAAGAGAAACCTAAGCATTCAAAAGAAAACCCTCAAATACATACATGCGGTTTTTTTATGAATTTTATTTAATGTAATCGCATTTAGTATTACAATGCATACACATTAATTTGATATTAATTGTGTTGTAATGGTTGCCTTAGGGGCACAATAGATACATACATATATACATACATAAAAAATACATATTTTTCGTTGTTAACAATAAAACTCCAGGCACTTTCAAGTGCACAAAAAGGTTAATTGGATTTTGTAAAGCACAATTAGCGGTATCATCTTATTTCTAGGAAATGAGGAAAATTTAAATTTAACTGCTAATGCTAGTGATTTAACAATATTTTGGAGTTACACAAAAAGGTATTCGAATAACTGCTATTTATCTATTATGCAGTAGATAAATATATGCTCTGAGCATTAGAATACAAAAGCTATTTATAATTTGTATATCAGCAGACATTTTATTTAATGATTAAAAATTTTAATGATCATTAGTCAAAGCATGATTTGCTTTTGTAACTCTTTAATGTTAAAATACTACGTTTACATTCACCTTTTTAATGGTCAATTAAATAAAAAAAATGCATTAATTAATCGATTAACACCTTTTAATTGCATGTTTATTTTGAATTATATTTCGATTTTTTCATTGCATTATGATTAATTAATTAATATATTAATTATTTTTTTCCTGAAAATGCGCCTCAGTTATTACGCGCCAAATAAATAATAAAAGATAATTATATAAAAAACAATCATCGCATAACTGAAAATAACCATGAAATTAGAAATAATGAAACATTCAAAAATAATTAGGAAATTAGTTATAAAATTAGAAAACAATTATTTGTTTAATTTTTAATATATTATTATTCCTGTTTATTTTTTTAGTCATGATATTTTTATACTCAGCTGTACTAGTACACAGAGTATTATAGTTTTGATTTCCTAACGGTGGATTGTAACAGAATGAAATAATCGAGATAGATATAGACTTATATATATCAAAATGATCAGGGTGAAAAGAGAAATCGATTGAGCCATGTCCGTCCGTCTGTCCGTCTGTCCGTCTGTACGCACGGTAACTCGCGCAAAAATTGAGATATTTTGATGAAATTTGAAATGTAAGTTGGTATCAAGACAGGAACGGATGGTACTGAAAATGGGCGAAATCGGACCATGACCACGCCCACCTCCCCTATATAGTAAAAATCGGAAATTTTGTATCTCAGTCACTAATAGAGCTAGAGTGATAAAATTTCACACACGTATTGAGCTCAGGCCCTTATGAAGAAATATGATGAAATTTTGGAAAATGGGCGGTGCCACGCCCACTTATTAAGGGGCAAACATTGAAAGTTTTATGAGTCATAACTCAGAAACCGTTGAAGATATATCGATGAATTTTGGTAGGCGTGATATACTTACTTAGGCAAATGTTTTGACGAAAAATTGCCAAAATCGGTTGACGACCACGCCCACTTTTATATATGGGTCTTATAAAGTGACCTAATAAAAACATTTTAAGCGATATCTCTGTCAAATATAAAGATATATCATTGAAATTTTATGGAAGGTGTCCAACTATGGACATATAACAAAAAATACAAAAATTTTGGAAAATGGGCGTGGCACCGCCTCCTCTTAGAAGCAGGAATATACGAGATTTCTGAGCCCATAACTCGACAAATAATCGATATATTATGACGAAACTTGGTGTATACACTTTCACTACTTGTAGTAATACATGTTCAAAATTTTAGCGAAATGGGTTGACGACCACGCCCACTTATATTTATGGGTATCATAAAGTGGCCTAATAAAAACATTTTAAGCGATATCTTTGTCAAATATAAAGATAATTCATTGAAATTTTGTGGCATGAGTTCTACAATAGATGGGAAACAAAAAATAGAAAAATTTCGGGAAAATGGGCGTGGCACCGCCTCTTTTCAGACAAAGGAATCAACGAGATTTCGGAGCTCATAACTCGACAAATAATTGAGATATTATGACGAAACTTGGTTTATACACTTTTATAACTTGTGTTAATGGACACGCAAAAATTTATTGAAATCGGTTTATGACCACGCCTACTTTTTAACAAAGATACTTCTGGAACACCCTTTGGGAATTTGTAACGTGACATCTTTGTAACTCATAAAGGGATGAAATTTTGCACAAAGAATAATATTCATAAGCTTAGTTGGATGACTGATAAAAATTTAGAAAATGGGCGTGGCTACGCCCACTTTATGCAGCACTCGATTTATATAAAGTACCTACACCGTGTTTCCATCAAACGCAAACAAACAATGAAAGCATACAGCTGAGTATCTAATGTTCGATTCCACTCGAACTTAGGCTTCCTTACTTGTTTATAATATTCTACTTTAATGAATTGAAAAAAATAATAATAATTTGATTAATTTTTATTGTATGATTTTTACTGTTTATTTTTTTATACTCAGCTGTACTAGTACACAGAGTATTATAGTTTTAATCACATAACGGTGGATTGTAACAGAATGAAATAATCGAGATAGATATAGACTTATATATATCAAAATGATCAGGGTGAAAAGAGAAATCGATTGAGCCATGTCCGTCCGTCCGTCCGTATGTCTGTCCGTCCGTCCGTCCGTCCGTCTGTCCGTCCGTCTGTAAACACTCTAACTCGTGCAAAAATTGAGATATTTCGATGAAATTTGAAATGCAAGTTGGTATCGAGACTGGGACGGTTGGTATTGAAAATGGGCGAAATCGGACCATGACCACGCCCACTTTTACTATATAGAAAAAATCGGAAATTTGGTATCTCAGTCACTAATATAGCTGGAGCGATGAAATTTTACCCACGTGTTGAGCTCAGCCCCTAGGAAGAAATTTTATGAAATTTTGGAAAATGGGCGGTGCCACGCCCACTTATTAAGGGTCAAACCTTGAAAGTTTTATATGTCATAACTCAGAAACCATTAAAGACATATCGATCAAATTTGGTACGCGTGATATACTTACTTAGGCAAACGTTTGGACGGAAAATAGTTAAAATCGGTTGACGGCCACGCCCACTTTTATATATGTATATTATAAAGTGACCTAATAAAAACATTTTAAGCCATATCTCTGTCAAATATAAAGATATATCATTGAAATTTTGTCGCATGAGTACAACTATGGACATAAAACAAAAAACACAAAAATTTTGGAAAATGGGCGGTGCCACGCCCACTTATTAAGGGGCAAACATTGAAAGTTTTATGAGTCATAAATCAGAAACCGTTAAAGATATATCGATGAAATTCGGTACGCGCGATATAATTACTTAGGCAAATGTTTGGACGAAAAATTTCCTAAATCGGTTGACGACCACGCCCACTTTTATATATGTGTATTATAAAGTGGCCTAATAAAAACATTTTAAGCGATATCTCTGTCAAATATAAAGATATATCATTGAAATTTTATAGCAGGAGTCTAACTACGAACATAAGACAAAAACCGTAAAAATTTAGGAAAATGGGCGTGGCACCGCCTCTTTTTAGAGGCAGGAATATACGAGATTTCTTAGCCTATAACTCGACAAATAATTTATATATAATGACGAAACTTGGTGTGTACACTTTTATTACTTGTAGTAATACATGTTCAAAATTTTAGAGAAACCGGTTGACGGCCACGCCCACTTTCTATATATGGGTATTATAAAGTGACCTAATAAAAACATTTTAAGCGATATCTTTGTCAAATGTAAAGATAATTCATTGAAATTTTGTGGTATGATTTCCACTATAGACCGGAAATAAAAAATAGAAAAATTTTGGAAAATGGGCGTGGCACCGCCTCCTTTTAGACAAAGGAATCTACGAGATTTCGGAGCCCATAACTCGACAAATAATTGAGATATTATGATGAAACTTGGTTTATACACTTTTATAACTTGTATTAATAGACACGCAAAAATTTACTGAAATCGGTTTATGACCACGCCTATGTTTTAGCAAAGATATTTCTGGAACACGCTTTGGAAATTTGTAACGTGACATCTTTGTAACTGGAAGTCATAAAGGAATGAAATTTTGCACAAAGAATAATATTCATATGCTTAGTTGGATGACTGAAAAAATTTTGAAAATGGGCGTGGCTACGCCCACTTTATGCAGCACTTGCTTTATATAAAATCCATCAAACGCAAACAAACAATGAAAGCATACAGCTGAGTATCTAATGTTCGATTCCACTCGAACTTAGGCTTCCTTACTTGTTTCTTATGACCATTTCAGTGTTTAAGTTTTTCCTATTGGATACTTGGCATAATTCCATATATGTAAAAATGCATTTTTCTCTGGTGGTAAAAACGGTTTTTCATTTTTGTTTATGAGTTATTGGAACATTAACTATGCCATAATTTACTTACTTTTTCCAAATTTTATTTTCATTACAGCTAGTTTTGTTTTGATTTCAAAAAGCTTGACGATGTACAAAAATTTAAAATACAAAATTGAAATAAATTTTGTTTTTTTTTTTCTAAACGCAAGACGTACGATTGTTCTTCATACTTTTTTTCAGTAAAAATGTCAAAGAAACTAAATCCCTATTTGGCTTTATTTCATCACACACCACTGTATGTTTATTCAAACTGCAAATTTGTGTAACATGATTAAGAAATTATCTAATAAAATCTTCACCTACCATACCAATATGCTACCCCTTCATATTTAAATTGTAATCCCGCCACTGAAATCAAACAAAATTTACAAAACGTAGCATTTTTTAGGCGCTGGATTTCACCTATTTTTCCGAGCTCTATTGATCACACAACAAGAAGACTTAGAGCGCTTTCACATTACTCGGTGCGGTATCGGATCGACATTTTTGGTTTTTACCGAAAGTATACCGCAACCTTACCGACCACATGTATTTCAATTGGCACTTTCACATTAGTGTTGCATACATGAAATCGGAGCGGATTAATTTCGGTATACCGCAACGCGGTAAGACCGGTCAGTAAAATTTGAGGAAATACTGCAGACATTTTTGCGGCGTAATAAAAGAAGAAGAACAAAGTCATTAAAAAACTCGTTTCGGCTATAAATGTAGCAAGTTATAATGTCTTCGTCTTCGCTGGAAGACATTATTGTTATTTTTGAGTGATTTGTTGAAGTTAAAAATTTTATTTTGCAAATTCCGATGTTTGTTTTCCTATTTTCTGCCGATTACGCACCGAAAGTATTCCCTCAAGTGTGAAAAACACAGCAACGCGGAATCGTTTCGGTAAGCTGGAAATACCGAGCAAGAAATGTCGATCCGATGTCGTACCGAGTAATGTGAAAAGGCCCTTATTGATACTTTCTCAGCAGAAAAGTTGAACTCCTTATCATATTCTGAGTTAACCCTTACTAAAAAATGGGGCTTATGATTTCTAGGCTTATGTTTTCTAGGAAAAGTGATAGCATTTCTACCAATACAGATGTTATTAATCGATTCCTGGCAAGTTCTGGTCATTATATAAAGTCCATAAGACGACAACCCAACAAAAAGTGTGTGGAATTGGATTTTGTTGCCAAGGATATGCTAAATCATTAAACATTTTTCTTATATTTGCTTTTTTTTTCTTTCCATATATATATACATAGTTATATTTTCGATTATATGTATTATAAATATAATCATTAAGTACATCAAAGTTTTACAAGGGCTCTTTTCAGTTACTGAAAATGTATATCTTCATTTGTATTTAAATCATTTTTTTATAGGTCCAAGGGAGGTACCCCTAGGGGTTGACCGATTTCAACCATTTTTTGAAAATTTCTTAACTAGCTCACATATAACGTATGTGCAAAATTTCAATGGCCTAGGACCACTCCTTCTATTTTTTTCCGCAAAATGTATGGAGCTGAACCACTGTGCGCCGTATCTTGAAATCCAATTTGTGATTAATGCAAAGGCAACAGTGTCAGTATCATCATTTTTCAGTGGCACGGCATTTGCTGTAGCCGTGCGACGTTGGCAGAGTGATTAGGTCGATATGTATATGTTCGAATCTCTGTGTGGGTAATTCGAAACGAGCGATTGGAGATGCGATGTGACGATGTGTTTTATTTTGCTGGCATTTCAGGCATCAGAGGCCAGACATATCGTTTACTTACAAGCTTCTGTGATGATTTGATACCTGGGCGGGCCAATGAATGTAATGCGTCGAACTATTTTTCTCAATGCCTTGGGAACGTATGGACGCGGTTTACCTGATGAAACATCACAATAAACAGCGGTCGGGTAATCGTTGAAAATTATATTTTGCCATTGTAACGATGTAGAGTTGTTGTTGATAAGCTCACTCTCCTGTGCTTTAACTAGCTCGCGTGTAGTTATTGGAGGCGAAATTGTTTCGACTCTGGACAATGTATCTGCTACGATATTATCACGCCCAGATATGTGTCTGAAATCGCTTGTAAATTGGCCAATAAATGCGTTGCTGGAATGCATGAAGCAGAGGCTTATGATCAGTATAGATTGAAACGTGCTTACCTTCGAAAATATGGCGGAAATGGCGTACGGCTTAATAAATCGCGTGAATTTCACGATCACACGTGGATAATTTTTGTATTCAAGGTTGTAACTTTCTACTAAAGAAAGCCAAAGGCTGCCATACTCGGTCGATCAGCTGCTGCAGTACCGCACCGATAGCTGTATTTGATGCGTCGCATAATATAGCCCAGTAGCTCGATTCACTAACTTTTTTAACAACATTTGTTATCGTTAAGTTAGCTTAACAACTTTGCTATTGACTAACTTTTGTCAATACCAAAACTTGTTAAATAGAATCAGTTGTTCACGTTGTCGATATTAAAATTGTTTATTTATCGAGGTTTCAGTTTGTGCTGTTAAAATATTTTCTTGTTTCGTTATTGTGTCAATAAAGCCTAAATTTTTAACTAAAACGTATTTTAAATGGCTTTTGAGTTCGTTGCCTATCATTTGGCTACAAGCGCCGCAGAAAATTCCCGAAATGTAGGCAGGCGTTTATTGAGGGATATAGACGATCCGTATCGGCGTATGAATTTGGAACAAGCATTGGATTTGGATCGGCGTTATTGGAGCGTCATTACTCAAGCCGGCATTGAAGGGTACAGTGCCGATAATCCGGGTTATTGGTTGTTCCATTGCCATTTTCACATCGTTATTGGTATTCCACGTTGGCTCACCCACAGATTGGCCAACGTTGTGGCAATCATATGCCGCCGATCCCTTATGTGGTGAGGGCAGAAAGTGCTGATAGTATTGAAATATATGGATTAATGTAATGTATTCTGAAAGATCCATATGTATGTGTCTACATGTTTACGTAACTACCTATTTAGTCATATTGTTGTATGAGAATTAAATAAAATTTTAATGAAATTTTTGTAAAAGTTGCGAGTTAATAATAGTTTATGGACATTTTTTGGTAAGTATCCATTATTTAGGTGGTTGGTTAGCGGTCACAAACACTTCACGTGTTACAGTATTACACAAAACAGAAAATGTACCTACTATTTTGGCGAAAATAATAACTCTGTCTGTCTTTTCCAGTCAGTATTCATTTCAACGACTCATTTTATTAAAACTCAAACTAAAAAAAATCTACAAGAAGTACGTTCTTAGTTTTCGGTACGAGAGTCCGACACCGCCGGGTCAAGAAATTGTTTGTTTTTTTGCTATTCCCTTTTGTGTTTTTCGTAAATATTGACAAGAGATGCCACTTTTTCTTACTTTGAATAAATTCCAAACAACAGCTGTTAATTGTGGTTAAGGCAAAGTTAGTAAATCGTACAATCGATAACGCAAACCACATTTGTTATCGTTAAAAATATCTATCGTAGAATCGTTAAAAGTTAGTGAATCGAGCTACAGGGCGCTTTAGAATTTGGGTGCGCGAGCAATGTTGCGTTGGCCAAAGATTTCTTCGCGTTTTCGTAAGCTACTTCAAGTTCTTGCGTCTTTTTAATCGGTGTTCAACCTTTTATTTTAGGGCCTTCAAGTAACTTATTTAGTGGGGCGAGAATTTCTGCTGCATTTTTAATGAATTTTCGGTAGAAATTGATGGTGCCTAGGAAACCTCGCAGAACGGCGATTGTACTCGGGAATTTCAAATTAGTGATGGCTACAACCCTGTCAGGTAATGATTTTATGCCTTTTTCGGTGATGTTATGGCCTAAAAATTTGACTTCGCGTTGACCAAAAACGGATTTCGCAGCGTTTATCACTATACCGTAATCTTGCAGACGTTGAAATAGCATTTTCAGATGTTGAAGGTGAGACACTTCATTTTCCGATGCGACGAGCAGGTCGTCAAAGTAGGGAAAAATGAAAGGGAGGTCACGTGTAGCCTCGTCGATAAAACGTTGAAACGTTTGCGCGGCGTTTCGAAGCCCAAACGTCATGAAGGAAAATTCGAATAAGCCAAACGGTGTGATAATCGCGGTCTTCTCTACGTCTTCCTTAGCCACCGGTATCTGATTAAATGCACGGACCAGATCCAGTACAGAAAATATGGTTTTTCCATGAAGTATCGCAGTAAAATCATCCAGTAATCTGATAGGATAATTATCTGGGACTGTGCGCGCATTTAGTGGTCGATAATCGCTCAAGGACGCCAGTCACCTGATTTCTTGGGGACAAGATGTAATGGCGATGCCCATGAGCTGCTCGAAAGTCGGGCGATACCCATTTGCATCATTTTTCGAAATTCATCTTGAGCGATTTTTAACTTGTTCGGCGCCAGACGACGTGCTTTACAAGAAGCCAGAGGTCCGGGTGTGGTTTTAAGGTGGTGTACTGTGGAATGTTTCGTTGAAGAGGAAACACCTTCTGGTCGCAGGATATTCGGATAGCTCTGAAGCAGTTTGTGATAGGCAGTGCCACCTTTAACGATTTTTATGCATTCGATATCAGAACGTACGAATGATGCGCTAGTATGCAGACCAGTAGCGCCGTCAAGTAGACGTTTATGTTTGAGGTCAATGAGTAAATTGAAAAGTGTTAAGAAATCTGCGCCGATGATCGGTCGCGTGACGTCGGCTACAACCAATCGCCAAGTAAATTCTCGGCGCAAGCCAAGGTTAAGTGTAAGAGTAATACAACCGTATGTTTCGATGAGTGAACCGTTTGCTGCATTTAGTTGGTATCCTACTGGTGCAGATTTGTTTTTCAACCGCTTGCTGGAGTCCGCCACTAGTGACTCCCGTTCTCTTTTACCATAAATTTGCAACCTTTTGAACACTTACGCGCATCTTTACTAAATTTTCGGTGGTAATAGCAGATACGGTCTTTAATTGTGCTTTGCGATTTTGACCTGTTGCGTTGTTGGTTGTGTCGATCGCGCGATTTAGATCTGCTTTTGCGTAATTCATTGTTGAGTTGGTCGAAACGTTTGGTAAGAGCGCATATTTGATTTTCGAGCTCTTTGGAATGTGCTGTTGATGCACTTGACGAAACTGCATCTGTGTGTGTTACCTGAAACATTTCATGCAATTTGTCAGCAGTTTTAGCTAACGATTCAAGCTGTCTGCCTTGAGGGGAAATGGCTAAAAATTCTTGAGTTTTCTTGGGTAGATTTTCTAGCCATCGTGTTTTAAGAACTACTTCATCGACTGTAGGTGCCAACGATTTAAGATGGCTTAAGAATTGCTGGTGTTCGGTCGCTGATAGCTTCACCGTCTAGTAGTTGGCGCAATTTTGCTTCTTCGGATTTCGAGAAACATTGTATTAGTGTTGTTTTAAGTTCGGTATACGGCGATGTTCTTGGCGGGTTGATAATTAGTGTTTCGACTTCTTGAGCATATTGCGTGTCGATAAAAGAGACAGCGTGGTTGAACTTGTCTTTTTCGTGCACAATGAAATGTATTGAAAATTGTGCTTCCAATTGTGCGAACCACAAGCATACTCGCTTCGGGTTAAAAGATGGCGCTTTAAGCGTATTGATAATTAATGGCTTAACATCTTCGTCGTCTTTTGTCATCGTGAGATTTTGCAAGTGTTTTTGCCTTCGTGTAGGAATTTTTTTTTTGCAATTTGTTGAGTTAGCGACGAATGCGTTTTAGAGTTTTAATGGCGAATTTTCAGTTTAATTCGCGAAATCACATTAATATTGTATTGGCGAAAATTATGTAAAAAAATTTATTTTCACAATGCGCAATAAAATGTGCAGTATTTTACGTTTCACCATTAGATGCGAGCGCCGGTATTATGCAATGCACTGTATGTCGCACGTGGTCAAAATTTCCACGGAATTGCAAGAAAATAGTTTGTTCTTTATGAATTTTTCATAAAGTTTATCGGGGTCACCAATGTAGCGTTGTGGGTGGTTATTATTGACGAGTAAAACTCCACTTCAATATTATTAATTACTTTATTGAATAACGCTTACGCTACTATGCGCCGAAACGCGACGGTACAACTACTACATGCATAGAATATACCCGTCCAGAGGCATTGCGCGACTTGGCTGTATTTACTTGATCGCCTATAAATTTTCCATTTTATCATGGATTTTCTTCGTTGATAGCTTATTTTTTTGGTAATGGAACGGAGCTTCACACAAAGGAGTAAAACTGAAGGTGAAAAATTGGTTTTAAAGATATTGCCTGACAAAGTCAATTTTTTCTTCAAAAAATCGTAAAATCGTTTTCTCGTAAAAAATCGAAAAAATTCAAATTGAATCGTCAATATTTCAGAAACTATAAGAGTTAGAGAAAAATGTTATAGGAGCCATGAAAAGGAAATTTAATTTTCTTTAGTTTGGTGTTAAGGAAGATAGCTTACTGCGTTAAAGAGACATTCAGGATTAAGTGGAGCCATTACGATAAATTACCGATAAATTACCGATATCTCAAAAAAATAAAATAGATAAACTAATGAGAGAGTGTTGGCAGTGTTGCCACCAGGCGCGGATCCAGGATTTCGGCGAGGGGGGGGGGGTTTGAAAATTTCTTTTTTTGGAAGATGTTTTTTAAGGGCAGACGCTGCACATAGGTAGATTTTACGAATTTATGAGGCCAAAATTGAAAATTTTAAAATTGGTGCAAATATAAAATCCAAAATCGCTCTACGTTTATAATAGACCGGGCGATAATAAACCGGTTTTATCGGCTTTTATAGACAACGGGGGTGTCCCTTCCGCTAGTCGAAACTTATTATTCTCCCACTTTTCGATTTTTTATTTTTTACGTATTTAAGTAACCCATTTTTAAACGTCAATATTTTCAGTTTTAAGACAGTTATCAAAGTAAACATCATGGATTCGAGTGCTTCAGGTAAATATCATTATTTATTGAAGAAATCGTCAACCTAGCATAATAAAAGACCCACCATTTTGAAGCTTTTAAGCATATTGGCCTTTCTTGAAAAAATATTGTTAATTTTTTAATTCAAAAGCATTTTAGTTATATTATCGCCTCCGATCGATTACCTGTCAATTTCTCTACGGAAAAATGCAAAGCCAGAAATTATCAACAATGGATTAAAAATTGGCCTATTTGGAAAATTACCTGATTTCGTATTTTTAATATATCCAATTTTTCTAAGTCAAGGAAATACTTATCATAAAAAGATGCTAAGAATCCTAAAGCTACATTTTTTAGAAGAGTTTTGAGAATGCAATTTTGCAGCTCATTCAAGTTTAATATAACAATATGCAACATTCAACTTTTTGATAATTTTCATTGGCTTTTCGGAAATTTTAATTGGAACGGTCTCACCCTACACCCTACAAAAAAAAACTTCTAAAATTTACGGAATTTTTCACAGCATTGAGAATTTCACTTTTTACACTAAAATTGGTTGGCTACATAACATTATACTTAGAAATCTCCTCAAAATCTTCTATAAATTATGTCCTTGCTTTAAAATTTTTAATCCACTTTCAGAAATTTCTACGATTTTTCAGATTTTTTCCATAAGCTCAGAAATCCTGCTTAAAACGATTTTTATTGAAAAATTTTCTATATTTTTAAACTAAAATAAGAAATTAAAATTTTCGACAGAACTCTTTGAAATAAATTTAAAAACTTTGGCGTATGATTTTTTTTTTGAGTCACTGTATATATTTTTCAATAAAATCGACTTTTAACTCAAAATATTAAAATTTTTCGTTAAACAAGCAATTTGGAATAGAATTGGGCTGCTCAACGCTCTCGTATTGAAAGTACAAAACTCAATACATCTACAAATTTTTTATATGCACTGAAAAATATTTTCGCTCATTTAAATTTTTTTATGAATTCCAATAAAATATTATTTTAGAATTTATTTTCAAATGGTAGTATCACATACATACAAATTTTTTTTATTTTTTATATGAAAATATTGTGAATACAAATTTTTTACAGTGGTTTCATTTATTGAATTTTTTTTTCATTACACATTTGTTATTGTAAATTTCGATTTCTTACGGCAGTGCTCGAGCTCCTATACAAAGTGCCTTTGCTCTGCACATTCAATATGAATCATAGGCACATATATATCAAATTTTTTAATATCTAAGTGCTTATGGGAGTGCAAAGAAAATTTTGTTTTCATATTTGAAGTGGAAATATATATATGTGCCTATGATTCGGAACAAAACAAAAACAATTGTGCTTTGAGTGCCTATGAGGTGAGCAGCCCTGATGTAGACAATAAAATATTTTTGGCCGCATAAAACTTGAAAATCTACCTATGTGCGCTGGTGAAAATATGGACTAATACCACCTACTATTATTATTCTATATACTAGTTGCGCCATTTCCCGCACCTTAAAAACACAAAACTCAAAACCATCCAAATTAACAATATGTATGTCATCACATAAAGTGCAGGAGATTTCAATTGAAGTTCTAAATAACATGTATAACGTATGTATGTATATTTTTGCATTGGTACGTGCGAATGAGTATCGTATGGTATTGGTGGGAAATTGATCATCAATTTCACTTACCCTTGCATTTAAAGCCAAAATAAATAAGAATATATGTATGTGGTTCTTTTTATACTCAGCTGTACTAGTACACAGAGTATTATAGTTTTAATCACGTAACGGTGGATTGTAACAGAATGAAATAATCGAGATAGATATAGACTTATATATATCAAAATGATCAGGGTGAAAAGAGAAATCGATTGAGCCATGTCCGTCCGTCCGTCCGTCCGTCTGTCCGTCTGTCCGTCCGTCCGTCTGTAAACACTCTAACTCGCGCAAAAATTGAGATATTTTGATGAAATTTGAAATTCAAGTTGGTATCGACACTGGGACGGTTGGTATTGAAAATGGGCGAAATCGGACCATGACCACGCCCACTTTTGCTATATAGAAAAAATCGGAAATTTGGTATCTCAGACACTAATACAGCTGGAGCGATGAAATTTTATCCACGTGTTGAGCTCAGGCCCCTAGGAAGAAATTTGATGACATTTTGGAAAATGGGCGGTGCTACGCCCACTTATTAAGGGTCGAACCTTGCAAGTTTTATATGTCATAACTCAGAAACCGTTGAAGATATATCGATGAAATTTGGTATGCGTGATTTACTTACTTAAACAAATGTTTTGACGGAAAATTGCCAAAATCGGTTGACGGCCACGCCCACTTTTATATATGGGTCTTATAAAGTGACCTAATAAAAACATTTTAAGCGATATCTCTGTCAAATATAAAGATATATCATTAAAATTTGATGGAAGGAGTCTAACTACGAACATAAGACAAAAACCGTAAAAATTTTGGAAAATGGGCGTGGCACCGCCTCTTTTTAGAAGCTGGAATATACGAGATTTCTGAGCCCATAACTCGACAAATAATTGATATATAATGACGAAACTTGGTGTGTACACTTTTATTACTTGTGGTAATACATGTTAAAAATTTTAGCGAAATCGGTTGACGACCACGCCCACTTTTAAATATGGGTATTATAAAGTGGCCTAATAAAAACATTTTAAGCGATATCTCTGTCAAATATAAAGATATATCATTGAAATTTTATAGCAGGAGTCCAACTGCGGACATAAAACGAAAACCACAAAAAGTTTGGAAAATGGGCGTGGCACCGCCTCTGTTTAGAAACAGGAATATACGAGATTTCTTAGCCTATAACTCGACAAATAATTGAGATATTATGACGAAACTTGGTTTATACACTTTTATATCTTGTGTTAATAGACACGCAAAAATTTATTGAAATCGGTTTATGACCACGCCTACTTTTTAACAAAGATATTTCTGGAACAACCTTTGGAAATTTGTAACGTGACATCTTCGTAACTAGAAGTCATAAAGGAGTGAAATTTTGCACAAAGAATAATATTCATATGCTTAGTTGGATGACTGATAAAAATGTTGAAAATGGACGTGGCTACGCCCACTTTATGCAGCACTTGCTTTATAGAAAGTACCTACACCGTGTGTCCATCAAACGCAAACAAACAATGAAAGCATACAGCTGAGTATCTAATGTTCGATTCCACTCGAACTTAGGCTTCCTTACTTGTTGCTTATATTTATATTTTTAATAGAATTTTTATTTTATTGAAGTTCTTGTGTTTATATACTCAAATTTTTAAAAGATTAATTTAAACAAGAATTGCGAAATGCCTCTGAAAAAGGCAATTTCTCCAACGATTCAGACATTTCTGACCGAATTAATTCTGTACAATCCCGATAAAAATAGGGATAAGAAAGAAAAGAAAATAAATTTGCGATTTGGCAATTTGCGAATAGCATTTGACAAATTTGATTTTATGCACGTGCGTCCAAAGGTACCTACATGAACTTTTTTCGCATGTAGGTACATATTTTGGATGTTATGTGGTCCAACCATTGCTTTTGGAATGATAGAGTTTTCCTTGATCAGTTTGGGAAATTTGGGCGCAGAATCTATAAAGGCATGAATTTGGGATCTATGATAAACCCCCGTGGATCCGCCACTGGTTGCCACATATATATTGCCTATGAGAAAGTCCGCTAGGTGGCGCTAGTGTCAAAATATTTAGAAAATTTGTATTTATGAACCAATTTTGTTCCTATTTTGAACACGTATTACCTACAAAAAATAGAGAAAATCCGTAATAAAATTTTGCCGATAAATGACGCAGGTGTCGACATATTGAAGCAAGTTTTATGAATAACGGAACAGTAGCAGGAAAAACTATAAATACGGAAAAATGCCGACAGTCTTGAAATATTGGAAGCATTAGCAATAAAAAAAGTTATAAGGCCGTTCTATTGATTAAGATTAATCCGCGAAAGTAAAAAAACTAACAAGAGAGATTCTGAAACACGGATACTCGTACAACGCCAACATACATATCGTCGTTTAAAGTGCATTTTCGCGTAAGAGGCATTTGCATTTTCGCATAGCGGATGGTGGTTGAACTTTACATGAGAGCATAAAAACTTTTACATTTCAAAACCGTTACTTATTTCTGCGTACAAACTTAAATTTAAATAGTTACGTAGATCAGTTTGTTAGCTAAAACATCAACTTAGTGTAAAAAAAAGGAAACAAAAATGTCCGTTACGCGGAAAGGCAAATATAAAACAAGGTAAAAAAATTTTTTTAAAAGCTTTTATTTAATATTAATATAAAAATTTACTGAAAAGGAAAAAAATATATTTTTAATATTATTGAACAAGATTTATACACTAAAAATAAAATTTCATAAAAAACTACGAAAGACTTTCGTAGTCTAGAGTTTCGTAAAATGTACGAAAGTTTCGTATATATTACGAAAGCATTTTTCTCAACAAAATCTAATTTTACGAATCTTTCGTAAATATTAGGAAAGGGCTTTCGTAAACCATTTTCTAATATTTTCTTTCCTATATATTACAAAATATTTACTAAATATTACGAAACACTTTCGTAAATTTTCTTAAAATTGTTTTTACGAATAATTTCGTATATTCTACGAAAGTTTTCGTAACATTATCAAAGGATTAAAAGATTTACGAAATACTTTCGTAATATATACGAAATAATTTCGTAAGATTATCAAATGATTAAAAGAATTACGAAATACTTTCGTACAACAATATTTTACCGTACAAGTCTTCTTTCATTGTAAATTGTTGATTCAGTGCAATAATATCAAAAATTATTTTATGCAGTAAGTGCGTAATGAAATAATTTATAAATAAAAATAGGTAAAAAAACTTTTTAAGTTAAACGGTTTTATGTTATACATACATTGCAATGTTTAAGATAAATGTACTAAAAACCAAAAAATAATAAAATAGATACAATCGTGGGAATTATAAACATTTGCATAGACTAGACTAAAATAAAACCGGGGGGCACGTCAATTGTCTACAAATTATCGACTTAATGTGCTATAGAAGAATCGTTTAATTCGTCGTTAGGCAGTTGGCCCGCAGACGGTGAGGAAATTACTTACTATTTTCTTGCTCATGGAAATTCCAATAGTTATACACTCCGTGTTAATAAAAGAGATGTTTCAACTAGTTTATCGTTGGACATTCACACGAGGAATCGTTTCACTGCTCGTAGTTTGTCTTTAATCGACAAAACATATGATAAAAGTACTACTCGCTCACCACTAGGAAACCCTAAAACTCGCTTATAATCGAGCTTGCTAGCTTTTTTCCACATTCTAGCCCTACTTATCACACGTCCATCGTTGTCGGTTGAACAACTGCCTAATTATAGTGTAACATTACAAAACAAACATTTTAATCAACGATTGTAGACAATTGACGTGCCCCACGGTTTTATTTTAGTCTAGTCTATGCAAATGTTTATAATTCCCACGACTGTATCTATTTTATTATTTTTTGGTTTTTAGTACATTTATCTTAAACATTGCAATGTATTTATAACATAAAACCGTTTAACTTAAAAAGTTTTTTTACCTATTTTTATTTTCTAGTTTTTAGTTTTTATTTCGCATTCTGTTTAATTCATTTAGTGCTTCATTATTGCAAGGTTTCTTGCCCGTTAGTTTATTGCAGTCCAACGCCTCTATACGTATTCCCTGCAAAGTTCTTACTCTACTAAGAGCCACGTAGGCTTGACCTTCTTCAAACAGTTTCGCACCTAAGTATACGACCGCGTGATCCACAGTGCTGCCCTGCATTTTATGTATTGTAGAAGCCCATGATAGTATTAAAGGCAACATTCTTCTTTCAGCTGTCCCGTAATTGTACTTAGCTGGAAACTTTCACCTTAACTTGCGTGGTGTACCGCTAACGACGTATCATTTTTAGCCACCCTAACGCCACACAGTCCTCAACACGATACAAAATCTTGACTTGGGTGGTGGATTCAGGCTGGATTAATGAGATACCTAAATTACAGATTCAATTTCTAAATTTAAATCTTATTATTATACGCCATTTAGTCTTAAACTTTGCAATGTATGTATAACATAAAACCGTTTAACTTAAAAAGTTTTTTTTACCTATTTTTATTTAAATAGAGCGACTCACGCGCCACCTAGCGGCTCCAATTTTTTTTTTAAACATTTGTAAATTATTTAAGTAATGCACATGCTAAATATTAGCCAAATCGGTCCATAATTAGGATTTTCAGTTTTAATTACCCCGATCTCAGCTCCACCTAGCGGAATTTTTTTTAAAGAAAATATTTCTTTTCAAGGTAGTAATACATGTTCGGAATTTCAGCCAAATCGGACCATAAATGCGATTTTTGTAAATATAGCGACCCACGCGCCACCTAGCGGAATTTTTTTTTTAGGAAAATATTTCCTTTCAAGGTAGTAATACATGTTCCGAATTTCAGCCAAATCGGACCATAAATGCGATTTTTGTAAATATAGCGACCCACGCGCCACCTAGCGGAATTTTTTTTTAAGAAAATATTTCTTTTCAAGGTAGTAATACATGTTCCGAATTTCAGCCAAATCGGACCACAAATGCGATTTTTGTAAATATAGCGACCCACGCGCCACCTAGCGGAATTTTTTTTTTAAAGAAAATATTTCTTTTCAAGGTAGTAATACGTGTTCCGAATTTCAGCCAAATCGGACCATAAATGCGATTTTTGTAAATATAGCGACCCACGCGCCACCTATCGGATTTTTTTTTTTTCATAATATTGCATTGTCATCGGGGTTATACATGCGTACAAAATTTCAGATTAATCGGTTGACAGGAAGAGGGTGAAATTTGAATTACTAAATTTGACCCAAGAATAAATCTATTATATAACAAGTAAGGAAGCCTAAGTTCGAGTGGAATCGAACATTAGATACTCAGCTGTATGCTTTCATTGTTTGTTTGCGTTTGATGGAAACACGGTGTAGGTACTTTATATAAAGCAAGTGCTGCATAAAGTGGGCGTAGCCGCGCCCATTTTCTAAATTTTTATCAGTCATCCAACTAAGCATATCAATATTATACTTTGTGCAAAATTTCATTCCTTTATGACTTCTAGTTACAGAGATGTCACGTTACAAATTCCCAAAGGGTGTTCCAGAAATATCTTTCTTAAAAAGTAGGCGTGGTCATAAACCGATTTCAATAAATTTTTGAATGTCTATTAATACAAGTTATAAAAGTGTATAAACCAAGTTTCGTCATAATATCTCAATTATTTGTCGAGTTATAGGCTAAGAAATCTCGTATATCCCTTTGTGTAAAAAGAGGCGGTGCCAAATTTTCCAAAATTTTTCTATTTGTTGTTTCCGGTCTATTGTGGAAGTCATGCCACAAAATTTCAATGAATTATCTTTATATTTAACAAAGATATCGCTTAAAATGTTTTTATTAGGCCCCTTTATAGTTCTCATATATAAAAGTGGGCGTGGTCGTCAACCGATTTCGCTAAAATTTTGAGCGTGTATTACCACAAGTAATGAAAGTGTACACACCAAGTTTCATCATAATATATCGATTATTTGTCGAGTTATGGGCTCAGAAATCTCGTATATTCTTGTTTATAAAAAGAGGCGGTGCCACGCCCATTTTCCAAAATTTTTGTGTTTTTCGTTTTATGTCCGCAGTTGGACTCCTGCTATAAAATTTCAATGAATTATCTTTATATTTGACAAATATATCGCTTAAAATATTTTTATTAGGCCCCTTTATAGTTCTCATATATAAAAGTGGGCGTGGCCCTCAACCGATTTCGGAAATTTTTCGTCCAAATATTTGACTAAGTAAGTATATCACGCGTACCAAATTTCATCGATATATCTTCAACGCTTTGTGATTTATGACTCATAAAACTTTCAATGTTTGCCCCTTAATAAGTGGGCGTGGCACCGCCCATTTTCCAAAATTTTTGTGTTTTTTGGTCTATGTCCGCAGTTGGACTCACGCGACAAAATTTCAATGATAGATCTTTATATTTGACAGAGATATTGCTTAAAATGTTTTTATTAGGTCACTTTGTAATATACATATATAAAAGTGGGCGTGGCCGTCAACCGATTTTAACTATTTTCCGTCCAAACGTATGCCTAAGTAAGTAAATCACGCGTACCAAATTTTGTCGATATATCTTCAATGGTTTCTGAGTTATGACATATAAAACTTTCAAGGTTTGACCCTTAATAAGTGGGCGTGGCACCGCCCATTTTCCAAAATTTCACCAAATTTCTTCCTAGGGGCCTGAGCTCAACACGTGGGTAAAATTTCATCGCTCCAGCTATATTAGTGACTGAGATACCAAATTTCCGATTATTTCTATACAGGAAAAGTGGGCGTGGTCATTGTCCGATTTAGCCCATTTTCAATACCAAACGTCCCAGTCTCGATACCAACTTGCATTTCAAATTTCATCAAAATATCTCAATTTTTGCGCGAGTTAGAGTGTTTACAGACGGACGGACAGACGGACGGACGGACGGACAGACGGACGGACGGACGGACATGGCTAAATCGATTTCTCTTTTCACCCTGATCATTTTGATATATATAAGTCTATATCTATCTCGATTATTTCACTCTGTTACAATCCACCGTTATGTGATTAAAACTATAATACTCTGTGTACTAGTACAGCTGAGTATAAAAATGAATGTGTGTGTGTATGTGTGTGTGTGTGTGTGTGTGTTATTTATGGACTCCCAAAGTAATCAACCGATCTTTATGAAATTTTCACAGTAGATTCATATGGTATATGCGCTGGTGATATGGTATACAGACTTTCGGAAAAGTGGGAACTTCCCGGAATATGGGCCCAAATGTGGACCCAGAGTGACCCAGCAAGTGTTTGAGCAATATTGGTATCAAATGAAAGGTGCTGAGCAGGCCTTCAACATAGAGTTATTTTCATTGAGATGAATAGGCCGGGTCCCGAGATATTGGTCAAAACGTGGACCCCTGAATATTTCCGAGCGATATTGGTAGCAAAGGAAAGCTGTTGAGGAGGACTTCAACAAAAAGCTCTTTAAATGGTTACACCTACATAGGCTGCTCCCCAAGATATGGGTCAAAGCATGAACCGGAATGAACCCTGAATGCTTCCGAGCGATATTGGTAGGAAATGAAAGGCGTTGAGCAGGTCTTCAACCTACAGCTTTCCCAGAAATGGCTCAAATAGTGGGCCCAGATGGTGATGGATGGTCTCGGCAATGTAAAGATAAAGGTAAAGGTAAAGGTAAAGGTAAAGGTAAAGGTAAAGGTAAAGGTAAAGGTAAAGGTAAAGGTAAAGGTAAAGGTAAAGGTAAAGGTAAAGGTGAAGGTAAAGGTAAAGGTAAAGGTAAAGGTAAAGGTAAAGGTAAAGGTAAAGGTAAAGGTAAAGGTAAAGGTAAAGGTAAAGGTAAAGGTAAAGGTAAAGGTAAAGGTAAAGGTAAAGGTAAAGGTAAAGGTAAAGGTAAAGGTAAAGGTAAAGGTAAAGGTAAAGGTAAAGGTAAAGGTAAAGGTAAAGGTAAAGGTAAAGGTAAAGGTAAAGGTAAAGGTAAAGGTAAAGGTAAAGGTAAAGGTAAAGGTAAAGGTAAAGGTAAAGGCAAATGTAAAGGTAAAAGTAAAGGTAAAGGTAAAGGTAAAAGTAAAGGTAAAGGTAAAGGTAAAGTTAAAGGTAAAGGTAAAGGTAAAGGTAAAGGTAAAGGTAAAGGTAAAGGTAAAGGTAAAGGTACAGGTAAAAGTAAAGGTAAAGGTAAAGGTAAAGGTAAAAGTAAAGGTAAACGTAAAGGTAAAATTAAAGGAAAGGGAAAGAGAAAGGTAAAGGTAAAACTAAATGAAAAAGAAAGAGAAAGGGAAATGTAGAGTTATTTTCATTGCGATGCCTAGGCCGGGTCCCCACATATGGGTCAAAACGTGGAGCCGCATGACCCTCGAATGCTTCTAGGCGATATTGGTATCAAATGAAAGGTATCGAGCAGGGCTTCAACATACAGTTATTTTCATTGTTGTTTTTTGAGTCGGTTTCCCAGAAATGGTTCAAGTAGTGAGCTCGGATGGTGATGGGTGGTCCCGATAAAGGTAAAGGTAAAAGTAAAGGTAAAGGTAAAGGTAAAGGTAAAGGTAAAGGTAAAGGTAAAGGTAAAGGTAAAGGTAAAGGTAAAGGTAAAGGTAAAGGTAAAGGTAAAGGTAAAGGTAAAGGTAAAGGTAAAGGTAAAGGTAAAGGTAAAGGTAAAGGTAAAGGTAAAGGTAAAGGTAAAGGTAAAGGTAAAGGTAAAGGTAAAGGTAAAGGTAAAGGTAAAGGTAAAGGTAAAGGTAAAGGTAAAGGTAAAGGTAAAGGTAAAGGTAAAAGTAAAGGTAAAGGTAAAGGTAAAGGTAAAGGTAAAGGTAAAGGTAAAGGTAAAGGTAAAGGTAAAGGTAAAGGTAAAGGTAAAGGTAAAGGTACAGGTAAAGGTAAAAGTAAAGGTAAAGGTAAAGGTAAAAGTAAAGGTAAAGGTAAAGGTAAAATTAAAGGAAAGGGAAAGAGAAAGGTAAAGGTAAAACTAAATGAAAAAGAAAGAGAAAGGGAAATGTAGAGTTATTTTCATTGCGATGCCTAGGCCGGGTCCCCAAATATGGGTCAAAACGTGGACCCGCATGACCCTCGAATGCTTCTAGGCGATATTGGTATCAAATGAAAGGTATCGAGCAGGGCTTCAACATACAGTTATTTTCATTGTTATTATTTGAGTCGGTTTCCCAGAAATGGTTCAAGTAGTGAGCTCGGATGGTGATGGGTGGTCCCGATAAAGGTAAAGGTAAAAGTAAAGGTAAAGGTAAAGGTAAAGGTAAAGGTAAAGGTAAAGGTAAAGGTAAAGGTAAAGGTAAAGGTAAAGGTAAAGGTAAAGGTAAAGGTAAAGGTAAAAGTAAAGGTAAAAGTAAAGGTAAAGGTAAAGGTAAAGGTAAAGGTAAAGGTAAAGGTTAAGGTAAAGGTAAAGGTAAAGGTAAAAGTAAAGGTAAAGGTAAAGGTAAAGGTAAAGGTAAAGGTAAAGGTAAAGGTAAAGGTAAAGGTAAAGGTAAAGGTAAAGGTAAAGGTATAGGTAAAGGTAAAGGTAACGGTAAAGGTAAAGGTAAAGGTAAAGGTAAAGGTAAAGGTAACGGTAACGGTAAAGGTAAAGGTAAAGGTAAAGGTAAAGGTAAAGGTAAAGGTAAAGGTAAAGGTAAAGGTAAAGGTAAAGGTAAAGGTAAAGGTAAAGGTAAAGGTAAAGGTAAAGGTAAAGGTAAAGGTAAAGGTAAAGGTAAAGGTAAAGGTAAAGGTAAAGGTACAGGTAAAGGTAAAAGTAAAGGTAAAGGTAAAGGTAAAGGTAAAGGTAAAAGTAAAGGTAAAGGTAAAGGTAAAATTACAGGAAAGGGAAAGAGAAAGGTAAAGGTAAAACTAAATGAAAAAGAAAGAGAAAGGGAAATGTAGAGTTATTTTCATTGCGATGCCTAGGCCGGGTCCCCATATATGGGTCAAAACGTGGACCCGCATGACCCTCGAATGCTTCTAGGCGATATTGGTATCAAATGAAAGGTATCGAGCAGGGCTTCAACATACAGTTATTTTCATTGTTATTTTTTGAGTCGGTTTCCCAGAAATGGTTCAAGTAGTGAGCTCGGATGGTGATGGGTGGTCCCGATAAAGGTAAAGGTAAAGGTAAAGGTAAAGGTAAAGGTAAAGGTAAAGGTAAAGGTAAAGGTAAAGGTAAAGGTAAAGGTAAAGGTAAAGGTAAAGGTAAAGGTAAAGGTAAAGGTAAAGGTAAAGGTAAAGGTAAAGGTAAAGGTAAAGGTAAAGGTAAAGGTAAAGGTAAAGGTAAAGGTAAAGGTAAAGGTAAAGGTAAAGGTAAAGGTAAAGGTGTGATATTAATAACGTGCTTATGGTTCGGTTGCCAAAAATGAATTCTGTTTTATTATCAAAAATCTTTTCTTTTATACAATTTTGCTCTTATGTACTACTTATTTACTATGATACATATTTACACTAAATACTTAAAAGTAATGGGACTCTTTCCCACGGTATATTGTACACATGTACATGTACCTACGTACATGTACATATGTATGCTCCTATGAGCGCTTAGGCTTAGAATAACATTGGAAGCGTGAGAGTGGCAGCGTCAGCAATTTTTGTGTACATTACAATTTGTGTGGGGCTGACTAAGTAGTCAGCGCCAGCGCGTGACAATACAATGTATGGAAATTTATTACGTATGTATGTTTGCGCTTGTGTAACTACATTTGACGCTCTACATCACCCTTCCAAAAAAAATGCTCGCTTCATTTGTAAATTTAATGAAGCGAGTATTTCATTTCAATAAAATCAAAATTGAACATTTATGTTCCTATTTTTATACTTACGTATTTATCGTGATGTAAAAAGTGGAAATGTCTTATGCTATTGCTTTAAGTCAATTTTTATGTACTATGATTTTCTTTTCTGTATTAATATTATTTTTACCTATACTTTCTACCTTATAGGGAGTTAAACTATAATTATTCTGCTTATCAATATTTGTTACTCTATAGGGGCCCTTATATCTATTATCTAACTTATGTCCTGCTTCATCTCTGACTAACACTAAATCTCCTATATTTATTTCCTTATGTTGTACGTTTTTATCGTAATAAATTTTTTGTTTTTCCTTAGCCTGCTTTATTAACCTATTAGCTCTTTCTTGGGCTATTTGTAACCTAAATTTAACTTCCTTATCATATGCTTCATAATTGTATAATGGGCTGATTGTATCTTCTTGTAAAAATTCGTATGTCGGTGCTGGTTTTCCAAATATTAGTTCAAAAGGACAGTAACCATGAACTGTTGAAGGTGTTGTATTGTAACAATAAGTAAAGTACTTGAGGTACTCATCCCAATCGTCTTTGTCAATGGATATGTATGAACGTACATATTCATTGAATGTTCTATGGCTACGTTCAACAGTGCCTAACGTTTGATGATGGTAAGGTGTAGAAGTTTTATGTTCAATTTTTAACAATTTACTTAGTTCTTCAAAAACGTTATTTTTATATTCGGTTCCCATTTCTGTTAGTATTGTTTTCATACTTCCATAAATGAGAATAAAATGTTCGAATATAGCTTTGGCTACTGTTTTTGCGTGTTTACTTTCAATTGGAATTGCTACTAGATATTTGGTTAAGTCACATATTATGGTGACTCATTTCCATTTATTGATTTTGGAAATGGTCCAATTGTGTCAATTTGAACTATATCAAATGCCTTAGTTGGTGTTTCGGTTATAGTCATTGGTTCTTTCAAATGTATCCTTGTTTTATTTTTATTACAATGATCGCATTTTTTAATATATTCCCTGCAAAAAATGCGATCACTCCGGGATACATCCGGGACAACTCGCAAGGGAGCATGCGATTACTACCCATTTGTATCTCTTTATATGGGTTGAAGTGTTCTCTTTTGTTTGAGCATGTCCTATGAAGAGACTAATTGTACCCAGTTTGTACCCGAACGGGTAGCAAATGCGCACAATTGTACCCGTTTTGTACCCGAACAGGTAGCAAATGCGACACATCCATTTGGGCGACTAATTGTACCAGTTTGATACCCTTTCGGGTACAATTCGTCTACAATTAGTATACATATGTACCCGTTCGGGTACAATTGGGAACAATTGTAGTCTAATTGTACCCGAAAGAGAGCGCTCCCGGACAAATCTTTTTAGAGACTCGTCGCACACTTTTTTACAGGGATTGTTTTATGTCGTTTTTCATATTTTTCCAGTAGAATTTTTGTATTATTTTATTTGTTGTACGATTGATTCCTGGGTGGCCACCATTAACAGGATCATCGTGATATTTATGAAGAATATTTCTAATTTTTTCTTTATCTGTCACATGCATAACCTCCGGAGTTAATGCAATAGTTAAATTTTTGAGAACTTTGGTACCAATTTCTTTAAATTTATCTACTCGAGTATAATTATTCTTAAACAATTTGTCTCCTAAGGACAACTGTGTTTTATTTATTTTCAAATTGCCGGCTTCTTTCATAAGCCTGGCAAAGAATTGATCTAAATCAATCTTCGCCTCAACAATTTCATTATTATCGACTTTTAAATTGCCGGTTTCTTTCGAAAACCTGGCAAAGGATTGATCTGAATCAATCTTCGCCTCAACAATTAAATTATCAATATTTATGTATTTCGCTAAAAATTTTCTTTCCCTTTTTGAACTGCAGTTTCGGGGGATCGAAAACGAGCTGGACTAGTCTCTTTACTTCATATTTATTAAGCGCTTCGTATATTATTGGGTTCTCATTGTGACATTTTTCTTCATTTTTACAAGCTTTTATTTAACTTCACTTTTTGTATGGGTGTATGTCGTGGAATTTTGCAACGAACATTTAAGATACTTCTAGTTGAGCTAGGTACTTGAAATTTGGAACATAGTTCAGGACCCGAAGACAATGCAATGTGAAATAAAAAAAAATCCGATAGATGGCGCTGGTGTCGAGATATTTGTAAAATTCGTATTTACCGACCGAATTTGTTCATATTCGGCATATATATTGCCTATGAGAAAGTAAATACATCCGAGGAAAAAAATCGCCGCTAGGTGGCGCTGGTGTCAAGATATTTGTAAAATTCGTATTTACCGACCGAATTTGTTCATATTCGGTATATATATTGCCTATGAGAAAGTAAATACATCTGTGGAAAAAAATCGCCGCTAGGTGGCGCTGGTGTCAAGATATTTGTAAAATTCGTATTTACCGACCGAATTTGTTCAGATTCGGTATATATATTGCCTATGAGAAAGTAAATACATCCGAGGAAAAAAATCGCCGCTAGGTGGCGCTGGTGTCAAGATATTTGTAAAATTCGTATTTACCGACCGAATTTGTTCATATTCGGTATATATATTGCCTATGAGAAAGTAAATATATCCGTGGAAATAAATCGCCGCTAGGTGGCGCTAGTGTCAAGATATTTAGAAAATTAATATTTATGAACCAGATTTGTTCCTATTTTGAACACGTATTACGAAGTAATCTATTCACAAAAGAGTATAGTAAAACCAGATATTAGATGTAATGTTGTTATATAAAATTCTTTATCGAAATTTGGGTATTTGTAAAATATTTGGGCTAATTAATGCATTTTTCAAATAATTGAATGATTTTTCACATTCTTCTGTCCAATTAAAAACTATGTTCTTTTTGCAAAGTCTTGTTAATATTCTAGAATATTCTGCGAAATTTGGAATAAATCTTCTATAGTAATTGCAGAATGCGACAAATCTTTTAGCTTCGTCGGCATTCTTGGGAGTTGGGTAATTTTGAATTATTTTGTATTTACTGGGATCAGGTAAAATTCCTTTACTTGCGCATTTGTGTCCAAGATAAGTAACTTCTTGGTTGAAAAATATACATTTATCTGGGTGTAATTTTAAATTATATTTTCTGCAAGTTGTGAATACGTCTTTTAAATTTGTAATCATATGATTTTCGGAACATCCTAATACTACTAAGTCATCCATGTATAAGAATGCTTGTGATGGCTTTAGACCTGCGAATGCCAAAGTCATCATTCTCTGAAATGAGTTTGGTGCTACTTTGAGACCATAAGGTAATCTTTTGAACCTGTATGTACCATTGTCTGCGGTAAATGATGTTATATCTCTTGATTCTGGGCTTAGTTCTATTTGGTGAAAGCCTGACATTAAATCCAAGCAAGAAAAATATTTTGCTCTTCCCAATTGATCTAGAATATCATCAATTCTTGGTAATGGGAATTTGTCTGCGGTTAGTTTTTTATTTACTTGTCTATAGTCAATAACTAGTCTCCATCTCTTGTCGTTATTACCTGGTAGTGATTTTTTCGGTACTAGTAAAATTGGACTATTATATTCGGAAATAGATGGTTCTATTAGGTCATCTTGAATTAGTTTATTTACTTGTTTATTAATTTCCTGTTTATGTGCTTCTGGTATTCTATAATTTTTAATATAGACTGGGGTATCATCTTTCATATAAAGTTTTTGTTTATAAAAATTGTTAGTGGTTATAGGTTCTGATTCTAATGCGAATATATCTATATATTCTGAACATAAAGTATTAAGTTGAGATTTAGCAAATGATGGAAAATTTTTATTTAATCTTTCCAGTTTTTCTTTATTATTTTCTTCATTTTTCTGTTTATTTTTTACAATTATGTAGTCTTCTAAATTTTCTGTATTAATATTGTAATTTTGAATAGTTGCATTTTTATCTGTTGTATTAATAATTCTAACAAATGCTTGTTTTGGGTTCACTATTGAATTGGCAATAAAAATACATTCGGCTAATTGTTGATGTGGTATAAATAATTCGTTAATATTATTAATTTTAATTTATCTAATTACTTCTGATCTTGCTGGTACTGATATACTATTGATTGTTGGTTCATTTGTCATTCGAATTGCTATATCTTCTGGGAAATCATATGGACGTAATATCAAAGTATCTTTATTATTTTGATAGTCCAAAATGCAATTATATTTTTTAATGAAATCTAGTCCCAAAATTCCGTCACATGGGATTGGGAAATCATCTTCTACGATGTGAAATTTATGTCGAATCAAAAGATCGTCACCCTTCAAATCTGCTTTAACTGTTCCGAGGGTGCTTGTTATACCCTGACCAATGCCTTTTAAATCTGTTTTTTGTGAATTATCAATTGAAACATCATTCTGAATTTGACCCTTCTTAATAATAGATATATCTGCTCCTGTGTCTACTAGGAGAGTAGAAAATGAGTTATTTAGTGTTGACTTGGAAGATATGTAGCTGTTAAAATGTAAATTGAATACAAAAATTTTTCTCTCTACTGTTGAAGTGGAGTCTGCTGGTTTTCCTGTTGATCGTAGCTACGTATGTTTCGTGTGTTGTTTGTATTGTTATTGTTGTTATTATTGCGAGCATTTGAGCGTGTTTGGTTTCTAAAGTCTCGCCTTTGCATGTTATTGTTATTGTTATAATTGTAGCGCGTGGGAAACGCGCGTCTTTGGTTACTTCTGTTGTTATTACTTTGATAACTTCGACGGAAGCTACCGCGGTAATAGTTTTGTTGGCGAATGTGAAGTAATGAGTTTGGGTTTCCAGTTACTTCAGTGCAGCTATTTGTGAATTTAGAGATAGCTTCGTTCATGGAAGTGAACGTTCCTGCTTGCATTATCATTTTTACTTTTTCGTTTGAGCAATTCTTACACATGGCTTTTACAGCTGCTTGTGTAGAATATTTGCTTGCCAAATCTGAGGTAAGCCCATCAGATATATATGCTCCCTCCAATGACTTTGTTAGCTTCTCTATTTCAGTAGTGTATTGATTAGCTGTTTTACTGCGCTGTTGAATATTCAAAAGCTTTGCAGTCAATACTTCCACTGACTCGCCTTTGATTGAAGTTTGCAACTTTGCTTTAACTTGTTGTATGGTATTTTCAGTACTGATGTAATTTCGTGCAGTACCTTTAAGTTTAGTTTTTATAATGGATATCGCTAATGCTTCATGCGTATCCTTGATCTGATCGAGAATTTCAATTGCGTCCAAAAAGCTATGTAGATTTTCTGGCTTGCCATCAAATTCGGGTAAAATTGATGAAGCCGTTTTAATGAATTCTACTATTGTTTGTGGCATTTTGTCTTTTTCTTTTTCTTCTGGTTCTGGTAATAAAATGCTAAAGTCGATTGATATAGTACTTTCGTATGTGTTTGGTACTAATCCATCAATGTTGTATCTTGCTAATGAAGATACTAGTTTGTCTCTAACAAACGAAAATATTTGGTATGCCTCTAATTGGTGAGCTGCAGTGAGTTGATTGTTAACTTTGCGTATTATTTCACCTAAATTATTTAATGAGTCTAATATTGTTTTGAGGTGTTTTCTTACCGTTTCCGTTTTTATTGTTATATTTTTGTTTATGCATTTATATGCTTTTTCTGCCGTGGTTTTTTCTTCAATGAGTGTTTTAAGAATTAATTCCCATTTGGCCATTGAAAAATAATGAAATAGAAAAAATAAAATCTGTTTAGACCTTATCTAGATCGTTAGCGCGAGAAATGTATCTCTTTTTCAGAATTTTGTTGTGGGTTGAGTATATTTTCAAAAATAAATTGATGCAACTAATAATTGCAATAACGAGCAAAATGAATTTAATAGAATCCAAGGATTCAGTATGATCAACCACTTCAATGGAATTAACCACATTGGCATTTGGTTTGTCAATCTTGGATGTTTTGCCACCCATATTTGCTTATCTGTAAAAAAAATTTCAATGGTATCTTGGAATGCCGAAAACTTCACTCATTCGATTAATTTCTTCTACTTGTGTTGTAGGGTTAATAACGTCCTCCATTGTTGGTTCCCTAGTCATTCCTATGCGACGCCAAAATCTTCTTAACCATTCTAATTCCCTGTCGTAATCTATCAACTCTCTTATTTCCACTCCGCTAGATAAATTAGCGATTGGGTTTCTAGGCCTAGACATGCTCAAAAATAACAAAAGATACCTCCACTTTTTATTTCATTTATATTTATTTTTCTTTTCTCTATTTAAACATTTTTCTTATTTCTCTGTTGTACCTACGTACATGTACATATGTATGCTCCTATGAGCGCTTAGGCTTAGAATAACATTGGAAGCGTGAGAATGGCAGCGTCAGCAATTTTTGTGTACATTACAATTTGTGTGGGGCTGACTAAGTAGTCAGCGCCAGCGCGTGACAATACAATGTATGGAAATTTATTACGTATGTATGTTTGCGCTTGTGTAACTACATTTGACGCTCTACAAAGGTAAAGGTAAAGGTAAAGGTAAAGGTAAAGGTAAAGGTAAAGGTAAAGGTAAAGGTAAAGGTAAAGGTAAAGGTAAAGGTAAAGGTAAAGGTAAAGGTAAAGGTAAAGGTAAAGGTAAAGGTAAAGGTAAAGGTAAAGGTAAAGGTAAAGGTAAAGGTAAAGGTAAAGGTAAAGGTAATGGTAAAGGTAAAGGTAAAGGTAAAGGTAAAGGTAAAGGTAAAAGTAAAAGTAAAGGTAAAGGTAAAGGTAAAGGTAAAGGTAAAGGTAAAGGTAAAGGTAAAGGTAAAGGTAAAGGTAAAGGTAAAGGTAAAGGTAAAGGTAAAGGTAAAGGTAAAGGTAAAGGTAAAGGTAAAGGTAAAGGCAAAGGCAAAGGTAAAGGTAAAGGTAAAGGTAAAGGTAAAGGTAAAGGTAAAGGTAAAGGTAAAGGTAAAGGTAAAGGTAAAGGTAAAGGTAAAGGTAAAGGTAAAGGTAAAGGTAAAGGTAAAGGTAAAGGTAAAGGTAAAGGTAAAGGTAAAGGTAAAGGTAAAGGTAAAGGTAAAGGTAAAGGTAAAGGTAAAGGTAAAGGTAAAGGTAAAGGTAAAGGCAAAGGTAATGGTAAAGGTAAAGGTAAAGGTAAAGGTAAAGGTAAAGGTAAAGGTAAAGGTAAAGGTAAAGGTAAAGGTAAAGGTAAAGGTAAAGGTAAAGGTAAAGGTAAAGGTAAAGGTAAAGGTAAAGGTAAAGGTAAAGGTAAAAGTAAAGGTAAATGTAAAGGTAAAGGTAAAGGTAAAGGTAAAGGTAAAGGTAAAGGTAAAGGTAAAGGTAAAGGTAAAGGTAAAGGTAAAGGTAAAGGTAAAGGTAAAGGTAAAGGTAAAGGTAAAGGTAAAGGTAAAGGTAAAGGGAAAGGGAAAGGTAAAGGTAAAGGTAAAGGTAAAGGTAAATGTAAAGGTAAAGGTAAAGGTAAAGGTAAAGGTAAAGGTAAAGGTAAAGGTAAAAGTAAAGGTAAAGGTAAAGGTAAAGGTAAAGGTAAAGGTAAAGGTAAAGGTAAAGGTAAAGGTAAAGGTAAAGGTAAAGGTAAAGGTAAAGGTAAAGGTAAAGGTAAAGGTAAAGGTAAAGGTAAAGGTAAAGGTAAAGGTAAAGGTAAAGGTAAAGGTAAAGGTAAAGGTTAAGGTTAAGGTTAAGGTTAAGGTAAAGGTAAAGGTAAAGGTAAAGGTAAAGGTAAAGGTAAAGGTAAAGGTAAAGGTAAAGGTAAAGGTAAAGGTAAAGGTAAAGGTAAAGGTAAAGGTAAAGGTAAAGGTAAAGGTAAAGGTAAAGGTAAAGGTAAAGGTAAAGGTAAAGGTAAAGGTAAAGGTAAAGGTAAAGGTAAAGGTAAAGGTAAAGGTAAAGGTAAAGGTAAAGGTAAAGGTAAAGGTAAAGGTAAAGGTAAAGGTAAAGGTAAAGGTAAAGGTAAAGGTAAAGGTAAAGGTAAAGGTAAAGGTAAAGGTAAAGGTAAAGGTAAAGGTAAAGGTAAAGGTAAAGGTAAAGGCAAAGGTAAAGGTAAAGGTAAAGGTAAAAGTAAAGGTAAAGGTAAAAGTAAAGGTAAAGGTAAAGGTAAAGGTAAAGGTAAAGGTAAAGGTACAGGTAAAGGTAAAAGTAAAGGTAAAGGTAAAGGTAAAGGTAAAGGTAAAAGTAAAGGTAAAGGTAAAGGTAAAGGTAAAGGTAAAGGTAAAGGTAAAGGTAAAGGTAAAGGTAAAGGTAAAGGTAAAGGTAAAATCAAAGGAAAGGTAAAGGTAAAGGTAAAGGTAAAGGTAAAATCAAAGGAAAGGTAAAGGTAAAGGTAAAGGTAAAGGTAAAGGTAAAGGTAAAGGTAAAGGTAACGGTAAAGGTAAAGGTAAAGGTAAAGGTAAAGGTAAAGGTAAAATCAAAGGAAAGGGAAAGAGAAAGGTAAAGGTAAAACTAAATGAAAAAGAAAGAGAAAGGGAAATGTAGAGGGAAACCCTCATTATAACATACAAAATTTTTTCGTCGCTGCGAAGCGGGACGGGTATCTGCTAGTAATAAATAAAAAAACAAACGGGTTGAGCTAAATAAAACCGTTTAAAACAAGTAAGGAAGCCTAAGTTCGAGTGCAATCGAACATTAGATACTCAGCTGTATGCTTTCATTGTTTGTTTGCGTTTGTTCGATATAGGGTGTATTTTATATGAAACGAGTGCTGCATAAACAGGGCGCAGCCACGCCCATTTTCAAAATTTATATCAATCATCCAAATAAGCATACAAATATTATTGTTAGTGCAAAATTTCATCCCTCTATGACTTTTAGTTACAAAGACTTCACGTTACAAATTCCAAAAGGGTGTTCCAGAAATATCTTTGTTAAAAAGTAGGCGTGGTCATAAACCGATTTCAATACATTTTTGCGTGTCTATTAACACATGTTATAAAAGTGTATAAACCAAGTTTCGTCATAATATCTCAATTATTTGTCGAGTTAAAGGCTAAGAAATCTCATATATCCCTTTGTCTAAAAAGAGGCGGTGCCACGCCCATTTTCCAAACTTTTTTATTTTTTGTTTCCGGTCTATTGTAAAACTCATGTCACAAAATTTCAATGAATTATCTTTATATTTCACATAGATATCGCTTAAAATGGTTTTATTAGGTCACTTTATAATACACATATATAAAAGTGGGCGCGGTCGTCAACCGATTTTGGTAATTTTTCGTCCACACATTTGGCTAAGTAAATATATCACGCGTACCAGATTTCATCGATATATCTTTAACGGTTTCTGAGTTATGGCTTATTAAACTTTCAATATTCGCTCCTTAATAAGTGGGCGTGGCACCGCCCATTTTCCAAAATTTTTGTAGTTTTTGTTTTATGTCCATAGTTGGACTCCTGCCACAAAATCTCAGTGATTGATCTTTATATTTGACAGAGATATCGCTTAAAATGTTTTTATTAGGCCCCCTTATATTTCCTATATATAAAAGTGGGCGTGGCCGTCAACCGATTTTGATAATTTTTCGCCAAAACATTTGACTAAGTAATTATATTACGCGTACCGAATTTCATCGATATATCTTCAACGGTTTCTGAGTTATGACTCATAAAACTTTCAATGTCTGCCCCTTAATAAGTGGGCGTGGCACCGCCCATATTCCAAAATTTTTGTGTTTTTTGTTTTATGTCCATAGTTGGACTCATGCGACAAAATTTCAATGATAGATCTTTATATTTGACAGAGATATCGCTTAAAATGGTTTTATTAGGTCACTTTATAATACACATATATAAAAGTGGGCGTGGCCGTAAACCGATTTTGATAATTTTTCGTCAAAACATTTGTCTATGTAAGCAAATTACGCGTACCAAATTTCATCGATATATCTTCAACGGTTTCTGAGTTATGACATATAAAACTTTCAATGTTTGACCCTTAATAAGTGGGCGTGGCACCGCCCATTTTCCAAAACTTCATCAAATTTCTTCATAAGGGCCCGAGCTCAATACGTGGGTAAAATTTTAAAACTCTAGCTATATTAGTGGCTGAGATACCAAATTTCCGATTTTTTCTATATAGGAAAAGTGGGCGTGGTCATGGTCCGATTTCGCCCATTTTCAATACCAACCGTCCCAGTCTCGATACCAACTTGCGTTCCAAATTTCATCAAAATATCTCAATTTTTGCGCGAGTTAGAGTGTTTACAGACGGACGGACGGACGGACGGACGGACAGACGGACGGACGGACGGACGGACGGACGGACGGACGGACGGACGGACATGGCTCAATCGATTTCTCTTTTCACCCTGATCATTTTGATATATATAAGTCTATATCTATCTCGATTATTTCATTCTGTTACAATCCACCGTTATGTGATTAAAACTATAATACTCTGTGTACTAGTACAGCTGAGTATAAAAACAAACGGGGTGAGCGAAATAAAACCGTTTAAAAAAATAGTGCATTGTATATAAAAAGACAATATTGATATATAAAATAAACTGTGATATTTTCCAACTTGATTAAACTTAAGGGTGAGTACATTAGTTGCATTTACTTTTTCCTCTTTTTCGGTCTTATCTATTTTCCTAAATAAATACTTAATAAAATAATATAAAGGGATATTTCTATACTCAGATAAAAAATTTTAAAAACATATGAAAACGGGCTTAAAATGGGCAAAGACGTATTTAAAAGTGATGTAGATACGACCATTTTTATTTTAAAAATGTTCATTGTAAAATTGTAAAATCAAGAAAAATAATTTAAATTTAAAAATGTTTATTTTTAATTTAAGCCCTATGAGATTTTAAACCTAAAACTTGTGCTTTTATTCCCTTCATTTTAATTTGGAATTTAAAAATGATTCTATTTAATCCAAAATACATTTTTATTTCAAAATTCTCATTTTAAATTTAGAAATTTTCATTTTTAAAATAAAAACGATCTGGGCCCTATTCCACAAAGAAACTTCAACTTTGCACTTTGCACTATCGATTTTATTGCAAAGTGAAAAGTGTTTCTGTTCCACAATATTCTTTGCAAATCGCACTATGCGTTGCGCTTAGTTTTGCAAAGTCTTTGCTAACGGAACATATTTTTGCAAAGACTTTTCACTCTCTGCAAAGTTTTTGCGTTCTATTGAAAAGTGAGCGTGCAAGGTATTCCACAAAGCATTGAAACGTCTTTGCATTTGTTTTGATTCTTTTCACTTTGCATTGTGTGTTTATGAGCCGAAAAATAAAAATAGAGAAAAAATTAGCCGTACTAAAGCTAATTAAAGAAAACAAGTAAGGAAGCCTAAGTTCGAGTGGAATCGAACATTTGATACTCAGCTGTATGCTTTCATTGTTTGTTTGCGTTTGATGGAAACACGATGTATTTTATATAAAGTGAGTGCTGCATAAAGTGGGCGTAGCCGCGCCCATTTTCAACATTTTTATCAGTCATCCAACTAAGCATATAAATATTATTCTTTGTGCAACATTTCATTCCCTTATGACTTCTAGTTACAAAGATGTCACGTTACGAATTCCCAAAGGGTGTTCCAGAAATATCTTTGTTAAAAAGTGCGCGTGGTCATAAACCGATTTCAATAAATTTTTGCGTGTCTATTAATATAAGTTATAAAAGTGTATAAATCAAGTTTCGTCATAATATCTCAATTATTTGTCGAGTTATAGGCTAAGAAATCTCGTATATTCCTTTGTCTAAAAAGAGGCGGTGCCACGCCCATTTTCCAAAATTTTTGTGTTTTTCGTTTTATGTCCGCAGTTGGACTTCTGCTATAAAATTTCAATGACATATCTTTATATTTGACAGAGATATCGCTTAAAATGTTTTTATTAGGCCACTTTATAATACACATATATAAAAGTGGGCGTGGCCGTCAACCGATTTTAGCTATTTTCCGTCCAAACGTTTGCCTAAGTAAGTATATCACGCGTACCAAATTTGATCGATATATCTTCAATGGTTTCTGAGGTATGACATATAAAACTTTCAAGGTTTGACCCTTAATAAGTGGGCGTGGCACCGCCCATTTTCCAAAATTTCATCAAATGTCTTCCTATGAGCCTGAGCTCAACACGTGGGTAAAATTTCTTCGCTCCAGCTATATTAGTGACTGAGATACCAAATTTCCGATTTTTTCTATATAGGAAAAGTGGGCGTGGTCATGGTCCGATTTCGCCCATTTTCAATACCAACCGTCCCAGTCTCGATACCAACTTGCATTTCAAATTTCATCGAAATATCTCAATTTTTGCACGAGTTAGAGTGTTTACAGACGGACGGACAGACGGACGGACGGACAGACGGACGGACGGACGGACGGACATGGCTCAATCGATTTCTCTTTTCACCCTGATCATTTTGATATATATAAGTCTATATCTATCTCGATTATTTCATTCTGTTACAATCCACCGTTATGTGATTAAAACTATAATACTCTGTGTACTAGTACAGCTGAGTACAAAAAGATATTTTATCTGCTAGCTTTCAAAACAATAAAGTAAGTATGTTTTTATAAAATTATTGTGAGAATTTAGAACATATTTAAGCTTATATTTCATTTTGAAGGTTAATAAATTAGATAAGCAGGCCGCCTGGGAGGAAGTTTTAAATAAAGCCCAGTCACTGCAACTGGCGTCGGCCCAAAAAACATGGACTTATGCGAGGGATAGCTTGTTTGGGCTATGGAAGAGTCGAACATTGGTAAGTAAAACAATTTATCGCCTATACATGCAAATAATTTTATTTGCATCACTTGTTATTTTGTTTATTATCATTATACTTAATATAGTATTTTCGTAAATAAACATTAACTGAACTTCATATATTTGCTTTTTTCATATTCACCAACTGTATTTAAAATGAGATCAACTTGTGTTTGGTTTAAACGGAAGCACTATTTAAAATTAAGGCTCTGTAGTCCCGAAAAATTAATTCGGTCTCTATAATTTCTTCCTATAACCGCGTCTTCACTATCGTCGAACAAAAACTCACGTCTCAACATTTTGAAAAATACACTAGTAATAAAAATGTGAATTTGCAAAGCGATCGTTTACCTTGCAAATTTTTGACAAACTTATTAATGTTGGCTTTGCAAAAATAGAATTTTCAGTTTTTGAGGAACGAAAGAGCGCATTTATTTGCAAGGTCTTTGCAAATTACACCTTTCAATATTAGCTTTGCACTTTGCACAAGAGAACGTACCTACGTGGAACAGAAATCGAAAAGAGAGTACAAAAACTGCAAAGACTTTTCAAATTACACTTATCAACTGCAGCTTATAACCTATCAAATTTTACAGTTCTGAGGAACACAAAGTTTTGCAAATTGACGAAAAATTTGCAAAGTGCAAAGTGAAAAGTTGATAAGTTTTTTTGTGGAATAGGGCCCAGGTGAGTACCTACGCTATTTGTTTATTTTTGCTGAAGTTATTTTATACCATATACCTACATATAGATATGGGCTAATCCTGAAAAAGTCAACCAAGAGCATGAAATTAAAAATGGTCCGAACTTTTTTTTGGTATTAGTTAATGTTTTTCTTACATGTATATGTTAGAAAAACATAAGCATTTTCTATTCGTTCTTAAACTCAGGCTGAGAAAAATCGCCAAAGAAATAATTTTCACTAAGGCTATTTTATTAGCAAAGTATCATTTTTTTTCTTCGCGGGTTTAGTTTATTGAAAAGACAGTTATGTTATTGTTACACGCTCTAATCATTCTACTTAAAACGTAATTTAATATAAGAGTATAAAATTTGCGAAGCTAGTAAGAATAAAGGAGTTTTTTTACTTTAAATTTTCGCTTATCCTTTTGTCGCGTGCGTTACCAAAAAACTATATAAATAGTTATTAAACCTAGGAAACCACTTGAAATAAAAAGAAATTTCAGTGACAAAGTAAGCTTGTGTACCTTTTTCGAAAAATAAAATCAGTATTGTACGAAAGCTGAATGTTACCACTTTATGTGTGTTTTAAATTTGTCGCGTGCGTTACCGTAAGTGCAAAAATTCAATCTATATACATATATAAAAAAATTAATCACTATTTCCTTCGTCATCGCATCACGCCTGAACGGATGGAAAGATTTCGATAATTTTTTTTTTGTTGAGTTTAGTATTATCTGGAGAAAGTTCTATTGGAAAATAATTTCAAAAAAGTTAAAAGGGCGTGGGACCTCCCATACAAACAAAACGTTTCATACTGTATACGTATTTCTGAAAATATTCTTTGTAATACTTAGAACTTGGGATGATATACTAACGAGATGCCAAGCTCACAAATAGAGATGAGCGTTATTACAAAAAGGGCGTGGCACCTCCCATATACCCCAAATTTTTTATACTCAATATCTCTGGAAGTGTTCATGGTAGGACCCTGGAAATTTGTAGGGACATAAAAAATGTCAAATGGGAGCTATTGGAAAAGGAGGCGTGGCATCTCCGATACAGACTTTATCTCTTTAAGTTATGGAAACGTGTTCCAAACATTATCGGTGGCGACTTTATTGAGGTTGCTCGAACAGCTTATTCGCCGAAGAAAAAATTAAAGTACAACGTACCTAGTTTTAAGTTATTTTTTACTTATTCTATCAAAATACTTTAAATGTACTTTTTTATTCATTCTTTGCTAAAAATTCATTAAAAATGAGAATTAAAAAGAACTTTTGTTTTATATTTTTTCATTGGGAAATTTTGTCGCGCGCGTTACTGTCGCGTGAGTACTACTATTATAGTCCATAAACAAAATTAGAGAAATGTTTTTAAAATTTCGTAAATCTACGAACCTAAGGTACTCTTCGAACTTCATTTCCTCATTTTTAGTAAATATGTTATTGTGCAAAATTCGCTAAATTTTGCATACTTCCAGACACATTAAAAAGTAACTTCTATTTTTTGTCGCGTGCGTTACCACTATATATTTGCGTGTATATCAGAACTTAACTGTTATTCCAGCTTAAATTTTCTCGTGAATGTAGTACTCTGGTAGTGCTTTACATTAGATAAAATAAACATGTAATCCTCTCGTTGTTTCCCTCCTTTATCATTGATTATATGCGTACGAATGTCGCGTGCGTTACCCAGGATTAGCCCATATGATATCTACATGTGGGCATAACTATAACATTTGCATTATAATCTCTTTGATCACACGAATTATTGAAATAGATACCGTTTGGAATTACGATAGGGTAGCTACGTAATTTTTGTTTTTGGATACTTATGTAGTTGATTTTATTTTTGTTTTATTGGCATAGGTAAATATAGGTGTATTTACATAATTACAAAAAAATTAAAGTTGTCATTAGCCTTAAGTTAATAAAGATTATTGGAGTCAAACTTAGACGAATTCTTTTCATGGGTTGAAGGGTAGGTAGTTAATAAGATGGAGGAGTAAGATATCTCTGTTTTGGTGTGAGTGTTGCTCTGGAGCAATATAAAGGAATTGGGAGTAGGAACGGGTAACGTGACAATGACCTAACTGACTGGTGACGAACGAAACAATGTCAGACTTCGGGGGAGCTGTAAAAATATTCGGGACCACCTGAAAGGACTGGATTTCCTTTTCTATTTTCTACTCTCTCCATAATAGTGACCTTACTCTACTCTCTTTACTATGTTTTTCCTATTGGCATGAATAACCCTCTTTTTGTTTTTGTAACTAGCGGCAAGTGCAGCTGATCCACACCCACCAACGAGCTCAGCCAAGGGCCAGCTGGTATGCCATTACGTCGCTTCACCTAACCTCTAAATCTGCGGTCACATAATCTATAATAGTTAGCAAAATATTGAAATTTCAAAAATACCCCGTATTTGTGGGCTGATTATGTTCAAATTTTCACGGCTTACTACTTTTAGTCAAGAAAGCTTAAGTTCAGAGTTTCTAGCTAAATTATTACTATTTTTGGCCGCGTTTGTATGGAAGTGCCCCCACTGTGAGTGTGTGCATTCCCAAATCAGTGCCAATCATTCAGAACAAAATATTTGAAACAACGCTCTTTGCTAAAGTAGCGAACAGTTGTTTATTGAATGAAAAAAAAAAACTGATTCCATTCAACTTTCAAAAACACATAATGTTTTTCCATGGGAAATTTACAATCCTTTTGAAAACTGATTTCCATATTGACAATCAGGCACAAACTTTTTTTAAAAGAATTATGGATAAATAAAATCAACATTCATTAAATCAGTTTACAGCTCTGACACATACATATGTACAAAATATAAAATATTCAACTGTCAACTCAACACTTACCCGGGCCATCCCTCGAACGTTGACACAGTGAATAAAGTTAGCATAGCTTTCGCTACATCGTCGAAATGGAACTTATTACGAGTCCACTCGCGTTCCATAAGCCGCGGCTTGTGCACGTCCCCATCTTCGTAAATCAAATAGGTTCCACTGGAGAATAAAGTGGACTTTTACTATACTTGAATATATTTGTGCATATAATCTGTTACGAGAAAGTTACATATGTATATCCCTGCAGTCAAAGCTCAAACCAGGCTTGGGCAAAGTGCATTACATTTTGATTACATCCAGCCTTGCATTCTCCAATCAATGATGAGTGGTAGTGAAAATTTGATTTGCATTTACATTAACAAAAATTTTTTTTTGAAATTCAATTTGTTCCAAAGCCAGAACGGCACCTTTCTAGCCCAGAAATAAGCCTGTAAAATTTTATTGACCTACTCGCATGTTTAGAGGTGCCCCCAGCCCTACAAAGTTGAAAAAAAATAGCACGATCTGTGAAATTCACGAATGTGAAATTTCTAAAATTATAAAATCAAAAAACGAAGTATGAGGATTGATAAACATGGCTACACTCAGAGAAATCGCGCATCGTAGAAATTACTATGAAAATATTCAGCTTTACTATTCGCTTTTTTACTATGAAAACACGGAAATATGACTAAGAAACAACTTGAACTGAATATAAACGTATTATTTCAACCGTTCAAGTATGAAAGATATTCAACTTGAATATGAAAAACTTTGAGTTGACTAGTAAATACTAATCCAACTGGACAAGTATTAACACCTGTCATTATAAAATTTGTAATAGTCATCTTCAAGTTGAAACATATTTATTTTAACTACTGTTGATGCTTCAACTTCAATATGGTTCATAGGAAACTTAAATATTGAGCACAATAAGCTTTGTTAAAGCAATTTATAATGCGTAGATTTTCGTTACTTCATTTGAATGCGGCTTTTCAAATTTCCGTAATTCTTAGATGGTTTATACGGCTATGCTAAATGACGCTGACTACACGGAAAGAAATTTGTATACTTGAATCAAGAAAAATGCTTTCTTGAACTCAATTTAGAAAATTTTTAGGGAAATAAGAAAAATTGACTTAATTATTACTGGAATTAAGAAACTGAGTTTTCCAAAAATGAGACAATTATTTTCTTATTCAAGAACACTAACAAAATCTATAGAAAAAAAGTGTTGAAAAAAATATTGAAATAAATAAGAACATCTTTTCTTAAATTTACTTAAATGAAGAAAATCTTTTTGCTAATATCAAGAAGAATTTAAGAAAATTGTGTTTCGATGAAATGGAACAACAAACTACAGCAAAAAAAAATGAAAATAAATAAGAAAACGTTTTCTTGAGCGAAGTAAAATATTTCTTGCTCAAGTTGAACGCCAAAGTTCTTTGAAAATATCCGCAAACTACAGCAAAAAAAAATTGAAAATAAATAAGAAAACGTTTTATTGAGCGAAGTAAAATATTTCTTGCTCCGCCAAAGTTCTTTGAACATATCAGCAAACTACAGCAAAAAAAATGAAAATAAATAAGAAAACGTTTTCTTGAGCGAAGTAAAATATTTCTTGCTCAAGTTGAACGCCAAAGTTCTTTGAAAATATCAGCAAAATACCGCAAAAAAAAATTGAAAATAAATAAGAAAACGTTTTCTTGAGTGAAGTTAAATATTTCTTGCTCAATTTGAACGCCAAATTTCTTTGAAAATATCAGCAAACTACAGCAAAAAAAAATTGAAAATAAATAAGAAAATGTTTTATTGAGCGAAGTAAAATATTTCTTGCTCAATTTGAACGCCAAAGTTCTTTGAACATATCAGCAAACTACAGCAAAAAAAAATTGAAAATAAATAAGAAAACGTTTTATTGAGCGAAGTAAAATATTTCTTGCTGAATTTGCATATCCACTTTGCATATTTCTGAATATTTCTGCAATTCTCAGATTGTTAGTGAAGCATTTGGTATTAGAAGTTCACTATTTGCATCTTCATTTATATTAATTGAAATGTTGTCATTTCAGTGAACAAGTCCTAGGAAAATAAGTACTAGTTGACTAATTATGGTTTGCTAATCGCTCATGATTAGTTTTCATTTTCCTTATTTTTTACGTGTTTAATATTTTTGGAAAATTTTTACTTGATTTAATATTTAATATTTTCTTATTTACTTAAGCTCGTATTAGAAAAGTTTTAATTGCAACAAAAAAATTATTTCTTAATTATTTATTTCTAAACTCAAGAAAAAAACCCTTATCGTAAGTAAATTATTTCTTATTTATTTAAAATCCAATTTTACTTGAAGCAAGAAAATGTTTTCTTATTTATTTAAAATCCATTTTTGCTTGAAGTGAGAAAACTTTTTCTTATTTATTTAAAATCCAATTTCACTTGAAGCAAGAAAATGTTTACTTATTTATTTAAAATCCAATTTTATTGGATTTTCTTGATATTAAGAAATTATTTTCTAAGTTCAAAATCAAGTCTAATTTTTCTTGTCTCGGCATTGATTTTAGTAAAAAATTCTTTCCGTGTAACACCACCAGCACCATCAGAATTGGGAAGGACCTCTCCTAGCCGTTCGAGACCAAACGAGGTTTCACACAAGGTGACTCCCTTTCGTGTGACTTCTTCAACTTGATGCTGGAAAAGATAATACGATCTGCAGAACTTCACCGTGCAGGAAGCATCTTATACCACAAGAGTGTTCAACTGCTGACGTACGCCGATGACATCGACATCATTAGCACTAACACGCGCGCCGTATGTTCTGCCTTCTCCAATCTGGACAAAGAGGCTAAGAAAATGGGTTTGGCGGTAAACGTGGACAAGACGAAGTACCTCCTATCATCACTCAAAGAAACAGCACGCCTTGGCAGCCACGTCAATGTTGATAGCTACAAATTCGAAACTGTTAAGGACTTCGTCTATTTGGGAACCAGCATTAACACCAAAAATAATGTCAGCACAGAAATCCAACGAAGAATCACTCTTGCCAATAAAAGCTACTTTGGACTAAGTAGGCAATTGAAAAAAAAAGTCCTCTCTCGACGAACTAAAATCACACTCTACAGGACACTCATCGTTACAGTCCTCATGTATGGCGCAGAAGCATGGACTATATCAAAAGCAGATGAGATGGCGCTTGGAGTATTCGAGAGGAAAGTTCTTCGGAGGATTTATGGACCTTTGCGCGTTGGCGAGGGCGAGTATCGACGGAGATTTAACAATGAGCTGTACGAGCTCTACGCAGACATCGACATTGTTCAGCGAATAAAGATCCAGAGGCTCCGCTGGGCAGGTCATGTCTTGAGAATGGAAGAAGGTGCTCCGGCCAAGAAAGTATTTCTGTCGAAACCCGCTGAGCGCAGAAGAAAGGGGAGACCTCCACTGCGTTGGGAAGGTCAGGTGGACAGTGATGCTAGTTCCCTAGGTATTCCCGAATGGCGCCACGCTGCACGAACAGAAATAGCTGGCGCGCTATGTTGGATTCGGCCAAAATCGTCTAGACGGTTACGTGCTACAACAGCTACGAGTGAAGCGTTTCAATCCGCTCTGTTAAAGGTTAGTAAAATGCTTATTATAATAGAAATATTAATGCTATAAAACTATCCACATATATACATATATATATTAGAGTGGCATATACATATATATATTAGAGTGGCCCCCACGGAAAATTTTTTTTTGTCTACTTTCGATTGGTCAACGTTAACCCGTGCCACAATGTGACATAAAAGAATTAAATAACTCCTAAAGAAGGAAATGAAATACGTTCCAACACAATGTGAGTTATTTCATAACGAAATAAGTCCTATTTTGTATGAAAATATTTGGAGTTTTTTCATTTTTTTTTTTGGGGTTACTTTATTCGGGAGTTATTTCACTGCGCCAGCGTTTGCTGCTGACAATTTGATATTTTTAACACGCTTTTATTAGCTTCACCTGTATGTATGTATGTATGTATGTATGTATGTAACTTCATCCCATCCGAAAAGTTGTAACATTTAACTAAATTATTATATCTTTCAAACATTCACTTTTATTATTGTGTTCTCTCTATTATTTCTCTTCTCCTCCGGATTCGAAACATGACATCAACAGCCCAACGGCATCATATAGTAGGACATTCAACATTATACTTCATGCTTCATTGCGGCTTTTAAGTTACCTTTCTTCAAAATAGCCTCTATGAATTTCAATTCACTCCCGTATATAAGCCAATAAGTAACAAGCTTTCAGGGTACGGAAAAACTCACTCACGAACGCTCAAAAATACATTCTTTCCCAAATCACAAACAAATGTTCAAAGAACAAGTAAGGAAGCCTAAGTTCGAGTGGAATCGAACATTAGATACTCAGCTGTATGTTTTCATTGTTTGTTTGCGTTTGATGGAAACACTGTGTACTTTATATAAATTGAGTGCTGCATAAAGTGGGCGTAGCCACGTCTATTGTTAACATTTTTATCAGTCATCCAACTAAGCATTTGAATATTATTCTTTGTGCAAAATTTCATTCCTTTATGACTTCTAGTTACAAAGATGTCACATTACAAATTTCCAAAGCGTGTTCCAGAAATATCTTTGCTAAAAAGTAGGCGTGGTCATAAACCGATTTCAATAAATTTTTGCGTGTCTCTTAATACAAGTTATAAAAGTGTATAAACCAAGTTTCATCATAATATCTCAATTATTTGTCGACTTATGGGCTCCGAAATCTCGTATATTCCTTTGTCTAAAAGGAGGCGGTGCCACGCCCATTTTCCACAATTTTTCCATTTTTTGTTTCCGGTCTATTGTAGAAATCATACCACAAAACTTCAATGAATTATCTTTACATTTGACAAAGATATCGCTTAAAATGTTTTTATTAGGTCACTTTATAATACCCATATATAAAAGTGGGCGTGGTCGCCAAACCGATTTCGCTAAAATTTTGAACATGTATTACCACAAGCAATAAAAGTGTGCACACCCAGTTTCGTCAATATATATAAATTATTTGTCGAGTTATGGGCTCAGAAATCTCGTATATTCCTGTTTCTAAAAAGAGGCGGTGCCACGCCCATTTTCCAAAATTTTTGTGTTTTTCGTTTTATGTCCGCAGTTGGACTTCTGCTATAAAATTTCAATGACATATCTTTATATTTGACAGAGATATCGCTTAAAATGTTTTTATTAGGCCACTTTATAATACCCATATATAAAAGTGGGCGTGGCCGTCAACCGATTTAGGAAAATTTTCGTCCAAACATTTGCCTCGGTAAATATATTACGTGTACGGAATTTCATCGATATATCTTCAACGGTTTCTGAGTTATGACTCATAAAACTTTCAATGTTTGCCCCTTAATAAGTGGGCGTGGCACCGCCCATTTTCCAAAATTTCATCAAATTTCTTCCTAGGGGCCTGAGCTGAACACGTGAGTAAAATTTCATCGCTCCAGCTATATTAGTGACTGAGGTACCAAATTTACGATTTTTTCTATATAGGAAAAGTGGGCGTGGTCATGGTCCGATTTCGCCCATTTTCAATACCAACCGTCCCAGTCCCGATACCAACTTGCATTTCAAATTTCATCAAAATATCTCAATTTTTGCGCCAGTTAGAGTGTTTACAGACGGACGGACGGACAGACGGACGGACGGACGGACGGACGGACATGGCTCAATCGATTTCTCTTTTCACCCTGATCATTTTGATATATATAAGTCTATATCTATCTCGATTATTTCATTCTGTTACAATCCACCGTTATGTGATTAAAACTATAATACTCTGTGTACTAGTACAGCTGAGTATAAAAAGAAAAACGTATAACCACTCAAATAGCGAGCGAACTAACGCACAACAGCCAGCGATCGCTCATAGCGATGGCGATAAACTCAATGCATAAATTCACTCAAAAATTAAGCTTGAAGCTTTCTGGTTTGGGTTTGTTGTATTTGCAATGAAATCAGCCGCATGTACATACATGCGTATGCAAAGCAAGAACAGGGCCCTATTCCACAAAGAAACTTATCAACTTTGCACTTTGCACTTTGCACTTTGCACTATCGATTTTATTGCAAAGTGAAAAGTGTTTCTGTTCCACAATATTCTTTGCAAATCTCACTATGCGTTGCGCTTAGTTTTGCAAAGTCTTTGCTAACGGAACATATTTTTGCAAAGACTTTTCACTCTCTGCAAAGTCTTTGCGTTCTATTGAAAAGTGAGCGTGCAAGGTGTTCCACAAAGCATTGAAACGTCTTTGCATTTGTTTTGTTTCTTTTCACTTTGCATTGTGTGATTATGAGCCGAAAAATAAAAATAGAGAAAAAATTAGCCGTACCAAAGCTAATTAAAGAAAAAAAGATATTTGCTAGCTTTCAAAACAATAAAGCAGAGACGAAAAATAACTCTTATTGAATTTTTTGAAATCAAAAACGTTGGGCACATTTCAATGAAAAAATTTTTCCCTTACATTTAAAAGTTATTATGGGAAAGAAAAATTTTTCTGTTGCTCATAACGATTATATTCAGATTTTTATTTTTTCAATTGCCTCATAACTGTTATTCATAAGAAAAATTTTTTCTTTTGCTTATAGCTAATTTCTATTTCAGATTTTTGATTTTTATGTTGTATTGTGAGTATTATTTTGTGGAATTGGTTCCTTTTTTTGCTCATAGGACTTCATCTTTCGGTATCTAGTGTATGTAATTGGATGGTGCTAGTAATACAGTATATTTATTTTATTCCCAAACACGAAGCTAGAATATTTCAATTGGTACTAGCTGTAAATATGTCCTAACTAAATTAAAAAATGCTGATTAGATATCGGTTTAGGCCCATGGTTTCATATGCAAAGTTACTTACTAGAATAATCTGTAGGATTTTTTTCCGCTGAAACGATTTTTCGAAAATAAAATAATCGATCTCGTGATAAGAATCGATAGCAATAAGAAAATAAATCACTGTGGTAGTCAGACTTAGCACGATATTGTCCGGAAGCGTCGATATGTATGTACATTAGAGGGCGTTTAAAATTCAAATTAACGATATTTTACTCTATCGCCCCCTCAACATGGTTAAAGAAATCTCGGATAAATTTTGGTCCAGATTGGTGGCGGTTAAGGCGCGGTGCATTGTGGTGAAAAATCTATGAAGGTTAAAAAAACCAAAATATTTTTGTAAATTATCTAATACCCAAAATCAATACTTTTATACCCAAGGATAACAAATATAAATTTTGGTCCCAATTGATGACGGTTTAGTGGTCTTTCACGGGGGTCAAATTTCAGATGGCCATACAACTTATATTTTTTTACCCCTGTCGCACTCCACTAAACCGTCATCAATCGGGACATAAATTTATGTGTGATATCTTTGACCATGCTACTACAGATTGAGGGGCGATACAGTCTTTTTATGAACTTTTATTTTTTTCATACAAATTAAACGCACTCTAATGTACATACATATAACGTTCTATTATATTTATTGACTAATCCATACCCGCGAAGTATTCCGCGGAAGAAAATTCAATATTTTTTTTTAATTATAAAATATTTAATGTAAAATTGGCAATACACCAAAGTAAGAATCCAAGCGAAATCCAGTCGAAACCGAAATTAAAATCGAATTAATTTATGATCTTCCATCTTCCACCAAGCTTCAGTTCTCCCTCTTTCTCTTTCTCTCTCTTTCCCTTTCCTATTCCCTCTCTCTCTGTCCGCTCAATCTTTAACTATCCTTATCCCTATCTCAATGTTTTTTCACTTTCCTTAGCTAAAAAGCCCGATGGGCTAAGAAGGATGGGTGACAACGCACATTTTTCCGAAGTTGTCTAAACTCGATGTAGTGGCCCATATACCAAATATTATTGATTTACGTAAATAGACTCCGAGTTATAAGGATTTTAAGGGCTTCTACTGAAGGGGAAGGAAAGTAGGGGGACTTTTCTGTGTGCCAAATATGATTTACTCGAACGCTTATCTAAAAATTACTTGCGAGGAGTAAACGTTTATTTTAACAAGTAAGGAAGCCTAAGTTCGAGTGGAATCGAACATTAGATACTCAGCTGTATGCTTTCATTGTTTGTTTGCGTTTGATGGAATCACGGTGTATTTTATATAGAGCGAGTGCTGCATAAAGTGGGCGTAGCCACGCCCATTTTCAAAATTTTTGTCAGTGATCCAACTAAGCATATGAATATTATTCTTTGTGCCAACTTTCATTCCTTTTTGACTTCTAGTTACAAAGATGTCACGTTACAAATTCCCAAAGGGTGTTCCAGAAATATCTTTGTTAAAAAGTAAGCGTGGTCATAAACCAATTTCAATAAATTTTTGCGTGTCTATCAACACAAGTTGTAAAAGTGTATAAACCAAGTTTCGTTATAATATCTCAATTATTTGTCGAGTTATAGGCTAAGAAATCTCGTATATTCCTTTGTCTAAAAAAAGGCGGTGCCACGCCCATTTTCCAAAATTTATATATTTTTTGTGTCCGGTCTATTGTGGAACTCATGCCACAAAATTTCAATGAATTATCTTTATATTTGCCAAAGATATCGCTTAAAATGTTTTTATTAGGCCACTTTATAGTTCCCATGTATAAAAGTGGGCGTGGTCGTCAAACCGATTTCGCTAAAATTTTGAACATGTATTACCACAAGTAATAAAAGTGTACACACAAAGTTTCATGATTATATATAAATTATTTGTCGAGTTATGGGCTCAGAAATCTCGTATATTCCTGTTTCTAAAAGGAGGCGGTGCCACGCCCATTTTCCAAAATTTTTGTGTTTTTCGTTTTATGTCCGCAGTTGGACTCCTGCTATAAAATTTCAATGATATATCTTTATATTTGACAGAGATATCGCTTAAAATGTTTTTATTAGGCCACTTTATAATACACATATATAAAAGTGGGCGTGGCCGTCAACCGATTTTGGAAATTTTTCGTTCAAACATTTGCCTAAGTAAGTATATCACGCGAACCGAATTTCATCGATATATCTTCAACGGTTTCTGAGTTATGACTCATAAAACTTTCAATGTTTGGCCCTTAATAAGTGGGCGTGGCACCGCCCATTTTCCAAAATTTCATCAAATTTCTTCCTAGGGCCCTGAGCTCAACACGTGGGTAAAATTTCATCGCTCCAGCTATATTAGTGATTGAGATACCAAATTTCCGATTTTTTCTATATAGGAAAAGTGGGCGTGGTCATGGTCCGATTTCGCCCATTTTCAATACCAACCGTTCCAGTCTCGATACCAACTTGCATTTCAAATTTCATCAAAATATCTCAATTTTGCGCGAGTTAGAGTATTTACAGACGGACAGACGGACGGACAGACGGACAGACGGACGGACGGACATGGCTCAATCGATTTCTCTTTTCACCCTGATCATTTTGATATATATAAGTCTATATCTATCTCGATTATTTCATTCTGTTACAATCCACCGTTATGTGATTAAAACTATAATACTCTGTGTACTAGTACAGCTGAGTATAAAAATCACAACCCAAGACCTTTAGCATGGACGACAAATTCCTACCACACTAAGCCATCTAATCGTACATTCACGTACATATGTATCTCATATTATTCACCGAAAAATAAAGTCCTATAACCAAAAAAAAGAAACATATTCTGCAAAATAATACTGACAATATAACGAAAAAATTAAAAAATTTGAAATGTAGAAGTTATGAGGCAACGGAAAAAATAAAAATTTTAAAATAAAAGTTACGAGCAACGGAAAAAATTTTTTCTTATGAATAACAGTTATGAGGCAATTGAAAAAATAAAAATCTGAATATAATCGTTATGAGCAACAGAAAAAAATATTTTTCAAACATAATAGTTATGCCTATATGACACTACATTTTTATACTCAGCTGTACTAGTACACAGAGTATTATAGTTTTAATCACATAACGGTGGATTGTAACAGAATGAAATAATCGAGACAGATATAGACTTATATATATCAAAATGATCAGGGTGAAAAGAGAAATCGATTGAGCCATGTCCGTCCGTCCGTCTGTCCGTCCGTCTGTCCGTCCGTCTGTCCGTCTGTAAATACTCTAACTCGCGCAAAAATCGAGATATTTTGATGAAATTTGAAATGCAAGTTGGTATCGAGACTGGGACGGTTGGTATTGAAAATGGGCGAAATCGGACCATGACCACGCCCACTTTTCCTATATAGAAAAAATCGGAAATTTGGTATCTCAGTCACTAATATAGCTGGAGCGATGAAATTTTACCCACGTGTTGAACTCACGCCCCTAGGAAGAAATTTGATGAAATTTTGGAAAATGGGCGGTGCCACGCCCACTTATTAAGGGTCAAACATTGAAAGTTTTATATGTCATAACTCAGAAACCGTTGAAGATATAGCGATGAAATTTGGTATGCCTGATGTAATTATTTAGACAAATGTTTTGACGGAAAATTGTGAAAATCGGTTGACGGCCACGCCCACTTTTATATATGGGAACTATAAAGGGGCCTAATAAAAACATTTTAAGCGATATTTCTGTCAAATATAAAGATATATCATTAAAATTTTATGGCAGGAGTCTAACTACGGACATAAAACAAAAATCACAAAAATTTTGGAAAATGGGCGTGGCACCGCCTCTTTTTAGAAGCTGGAATATACGAGATTTCTGAGCCCATAACTCGACAAATAATTGATATATAATGATGAAACTTGGTGTGTACACTTTTATTACTTGTGGTAATACATGTTGAAAATTTTAGCCAAATCGGTTGACGACCACGCCCACTTTTATATATGGGTATTACAAAGTGGCCTAATAAAAACATTTTAAGCGATATCTTTGTCAAATATAAAGATAATTCATTGAAATTTTGTGGCATGAGTTCTACAATAGATCGGAAACAAAAAATAGAAAAATTTCGGAAAATGGGCGTGGCACCGCCTCTTTTCAGACAAAGGAATCAACGAGATTTCGGAGCCCATAACTCGACAAATAATTGAGATATTATGACGAAACTTGGTTTATACACTTTTATAACTTGTGTTAATAGACACGCAAAAATTTATTGAAATCGGTTTATGACCACGCCTACTTTTTAACAAAGATATTTCTAGAACACCCTTTGGGAATTTGTAACGTGGCATCTTTGTAACTAGAAGTCATAAAGGAATGAAATTTTGTACAAAGAATAATATTCATATGCTTAGTTGGATGGCTGATAGAAATTTTGAAAATGGGCGTGGCTGCGCCCACTTTATGCGGCACTCGATTCATATAAAATACACCGTGTTTCCATCAAACGCAAACAAACAATGAAAGCATACAGCTGAGTATCTAATGTTCGATTCCACTCGAACTTAGGCTTCCTTACTTGTTTATACTCAGCTGTACTAGTACACAGAGTATTATAGTTTTAATCACATAACGGTGGATTGTAACAGAATGAAATAATCGAGATAGATATAGACTTATATATATCAAAATGATCAGGGTGAAAAGAGAAATCGATTGAGCCATGTCCGTCCGTCCGTCCGTCCGTCCGTCCGTCTGTCCGTCCGTCCGTCTGTAAACACTCTAACTGGCGCAAAAATTGAGATATTTTGATGAAATTTGAAGTGCAAGTTGGTATCGGGACTGGGACGGTTGGTATTGAAAATGGGCGAAATCGGACCATGACCACGCCCACTTTTCCTATATAGAAAAAATCGTAAATTTGGTACCTCAGTCACTAATATAGCTGGAGCGATGAAATTTTACTCACGTGTTCAGCTCAGGCCCCTAGGAAGAAATTTGATGAAATTTTGGAAAATGGGCGGTGCCACGCCCACTTATTAAGGGTCAAACATGGAAAGTTTTATATGTCATAACTCAGAAACCATTGAAGATATATCGATGAAATTTGGTACGCGTTATTTACTTACCTAGGCAAACGTTTGGACGGAAAATAGTTAAAATCGGTTGACGGCCACGCCCACTTTTATATATGAATATTACAAAGTGACCTAATAAAAACATTTTAAGCCATATCTCTGTCAAGTATAAAGATATATCACTGAAATTTTGTAGTAGGAGTCTAACTACGGACAGAAAACAAAAACCACAAAAATTTTGGAAAATGGGCGGTGCCACGCCCACTTATTAAGGGGCAAACATTGAAAGTTTTATGAGTCATAACTCAGAAACCGTTGAAGATATATCGATGAAATTCCGTACACGTAATATATTTACCGAGGCAAATGTTTGGACGAAAATTTTCCTAAATCGGTTGACGGCCACGCCCACTTTTATATATGGGTATTATAAAGTGGCCTAATAAAAACATTTTAAGCGATATCTCTGTCAAATATAAAGATATGTCATTGAAATTTTATAGCAGAAGTCCAACTGCGGACATAAAACGAAAAACACAAAAATTTTGGAAAATGGGCGTGGCACCGCCTCTTTTTAGAAACAGGAATATACGAGATTTCTGAGCCCATAACTCGACAAATAATTTATATATATTGACGAAACTGGGTGTGCACACTTTTATTGCTTGTGGTAATACATGTTCAAAATTTTAGCGAAATCGGTTTGGCGACCACGCCCACTTTTATATATGGGTATTATAAAGTGACCTAATAAAAACATTTTAAGCGATATCTTTGTCAAATGTAAAGATAATTCATTGAAGTTTTGTGGTATGATTTCTACAATAGACCGGAAACAAAAAATGGAAAAATTGTGGAAAATGGGCGTGGCACCGCCTCCTTTTAGACAAAGGAATATACGAGATTTCGGAGCCCATAAGTCGACAAATAATTGAGATATTATGATGAAACTTGGTTTATACACTTTTATAACTTGTATTAAGAGACACGCAAAAATTTATTGAAATCGGTTTATGACCACGCCTACTTTTTAGCAAAGATATTTCTGGAACACGCTTTGGAAATTTGTAATGTGACATCTTTGTAACTAGAAGTCATAAAGGAATGAAATTTTGCACAAAGAATAATATTCAAATGCTTAGTTGGATGACTGATAAAAATGTTAACAATAGACGTGGCTACGCCCACTTTATGCAGCACTCAATTTATATAAAGTACACAGTGTTTCCATCAAACGCAAACAAACAATGAAAACATACAGCTGAGTATCTAATGTTCGATTCCACTCGAACTTAGGCTTCCTTACTTGTTTCTTGGTTTTTTTGGTTTGGAAAACCCACCGAAAGTCAAAACACAAAAACAATTCTTCTGTAGGTTGAAAAGAGACAAATACTCCCTCAAAAACCATTTGATTGACATTAAACTTCAAACTAAATGAAAATAATATTAATTTCGAAAATTAATTTTTTTTGGAAATTTGAATTGAAATTATTGAAATAAAAAATTTATTAAACTCAAATGGCAGGATAGCTGTGTATTCCATGTTATAAAGAGAAGCCAGTGCGCAGTATAATTTTTCTTCTGGACTTCTTCTTTCCCCTTATGACCAAAGCAGAAGCTTACAAGAAGCAAATTAAAAATTTGTATTTGCATATATTTTTTATTTTAAATATAATTTATTTTCTAGTTGTCAAATTGAAACAATTGTCAGAAAAAACGGCCGAATGCCAAAAAACCTACCGAAATACAAGCTGGCTCGTTGGTTTTTAATCGCCTAGATCAAGGGTGCTCAACGCTCTCGTATTGAATGGGGAAACTCCAATACAAATACAAAAATTTATTAGTGCACTCAGAAAAAATTTGTGTTAGATTTAAAAAAAAATTACAAACTACAAGTAAATTTTTATTGTACCATTGGAAAATTTTGCATACAACATACATATGTACAATATATACAACATATTTTATTTATACAAATGTATCTACATATATATTAAATTAAGATATGAACTCGTGCATATAAAAAAAAAATATATCTACATATTACATAATAAGAATAAGTGATAAGTTTATTCAAGGCTGTTTATTAAATTATCAATATTTATTGTCGAATCAGAGGTGGATAATTGCAGAATTGCTTCCAAATGCTTTTGTGATGAAAGGTTTCTTTGGTTTGTTTTGATGAACTTAAAGCTTCTTCGCAAATATATGTGCTGCCGAACATGGATAAGTATTTAAAATTTCATTTCTTATGAGTGGATACTTGTCATATTTTATTTCTGTCATATATATAACTTACCTTAATTATTAATTTATATACGTACCTATAACTAATTAGCATAGACTGCGACTCGCAATAATATTTCAGCAAAAAAGCTCTAATTCCTATTCTTCTTACTAAAATCTACTTTTATTTTTCTTCAAATAATTGGAAATACACTTTTGCCACACATTTTTCAATATTAACTAGAAATTTTTTTCAGTTTTTTCGTTTGCCTACAAATCGCACCCTAAATCAAAAAATTTCACAACTCAAAATTTTTTGAATCCATGAATAACGTCTTTAGGGACTGCTAAATGTTAGTCTCCTCCCAGCAAGAGTCCTCTTCATTACCCAAGGTTTTACTTCAAACCTTCGTTTGTAAAGAAAAAGGTTTTCTTGCATTTCTTCTATTTTCTTTTATATTTATTTGGGTTTTGAGTTACGTCGGTTTTCAATTCAAGAATTCAATTTTTTCAAAAAAATTTTATTTTCAATTTGTTAGTGTAATTTTCAATTTCATATGGGAAGGGCGACGCCGACGTAGCTACGTTAGCTTCGCCCTTCCCATAAGAAACTCAATCACATTCATTTGAAATTTTTTATACCTGTGGGCATATGGCAGGGGTAGAAAATTTTATTTTTATATTCATTGGGCGAATTTGTATCTGTGCCTATGTCTGGGGGGAAAAACAAAAACAAATGTGATTCAAGCGCATAGGCATGAGCATCTATGGCCTAGATGATATTTGCTCGCTTGCACCAACGCAAAACTGTATTTGACCATCTCCTTCACACAAAAAACCTGGTAGAATACCAGAAAAAAAACTTAGTGTCATATGGGCTTTACGACTGAAAAATATTTTTTTTCGGTTTGAAATAACTCTTAAGAAATGAAAGAAAAAGATTTTTGAATTTTTTAATTGTTATGAGGCAATTTTTTTGAATATTTCTTATAACAGTTATGTCTCTGCAATAAAGTAAGTATGTTTTTATAAAATTATTGTGAGTATTTAGAACATATTGAAGCTTATATTTCATTTTGAAGGTTAATAAATTAGATAAGCAGACAGCCTGTGAGGAAGTTTTAAATAAAGCCCAGTCACTGCAACTGGCGTCGGCCCAAAAAACATGGACTTATGCGAGGGATAGCTCCATTGTTATAAATATTGGAGTATTTTTAAAACTTTTATTTGGTTTGAAAGAAATTTAAAACTTTTTTTGGGTTAAATTTTGAACCTTCGAAAGTTTAAAAGTTTCTTATATTTTTTGGTTTAAAATTCAAACTTAGAAAAGTTTAAATACTTCTAAGTATTTTTTGGAATAAATTTCATAATTTTTGGGTAAAATCTTACATTTTTTCTCATTTAAACTTTTAAGGTTTAAATTTTAAACTTTTATTGGTCGTAAGATTTTATTTCAATGAAAAATTCTAATTTTTGATTTGAAATTCCAACTTGCTTTTTCGAGAAATGAACAATATAAAAGGCTCACTTATAGTTATTAGACAATTTGAATGAACGACGGCACACGTTGTTTGAATGGAGAAAAAAAGAAACACAAAATAATTATGGAAATAGATAAAATCAAGAACGAAGAAAAGGAGAAAAGGAGGATAGGAAAAAGATGAAATAAGGAAAAGGATGAAGGAGCTGTTGGGGGCAGAACAATATGGAAGAAAAGGAGAAAAATAAGGTAGGAAATTAGATACAATAGGGAAAAGCATGAAGAGGATTTGGGAGCAGACATTTTTTTTTTAATTTAAACCAAAACAAGAAAGGAAGCCTAAGTTCGAGTGGAATCGAACATTAGATACTCAGCTGTATGCTTTCATTGTTTGTTTGCGTTTGATGGAAACACGATGTTCTTTATATAAAGCGAGTGCTGCATAGAGTGGGCGTAGCCACGCCCGTTTTCAAAATTTTTATCAGTCATCCAAGTAAGCATATGAATATTATTCTTTGTGCAAAATTTCATTCCTTTATGACTTCTAGTTACAAAGATGTCACGTTATACATTCCCAGAAATATCTTGGTTAAAAAGTAGGCGTGGTCATAAACCGATTTAAATAAATTTTTGCGTGTCTATTAACACAAGTCATAAAAGTGTATAAACCAAGTTTCGTCATAATATCTCAATTATTTGTCGAGTTAGGGGCTCCGAAATCTCGTAGATTCCTTTGGCTAAAAAGAGGCGGTGCCACGCCCATTTTCCAAAATTTTTCTATTGTAGAACTTACGCCACAAAATTTCAATGAATTATCTTTATATTTGAAAAAGATATCGCTTAAAATGTTTTTATTAGGCCACTTTATAGTTCCCATATATAAAAGTGGGCGTGGTCGTCAACCGATTTCGCTAAACATCATGAACATGTATTACCACAAGTAATAAAAGTATACGCACCAAGTTTGGTCATTATATATCAATTATTTGTCTAGTTATAGGCTAAGAAATCTCGTTAAATTTTAAGAATTTATCGGTCGTGTCCTATATATCGACCAAAAAATTTTAAAATTTATATCAAAATTTATTTCTGTGTTGTTTGGGCTATGGAAGAGTCGAACATTCGTAAGTAAAACAATTTATTGCCTATACATGCAAATAATTTTATTGGTATCACTTGCTATTTTGTTTATTATCATTATAATATATTATTTTCGTAAATAAACATTAAGTGAACTTCATATATTTGCTTTTTTTCATATTTACCAACTTTATTTAAAATGAAATCAACTTGTGTTTGGTTTAAACGGAAGCACTCTTTAAAATTAAAGCTTTAGAGTCCCGAAAAATTAATTCGGTCTCTGTAATTTCTTCCTATAACCGCGTCTTCACTATCGTCGAACAAAAACTCACGTCTTAACATTTTGAAAAACTTCACTAGTAATAACAATGTGAATTTGCAAAGCGATCGTTTACCTTGCAAATTTTTGACAAACTTATCAAAGTTTACTTTGCAAACATAGAATTTACAGTTTTTGAGGAACGAAAGAGCGCATTTATTTGCAAAGTCTTTGCAAATTACACTTTTCAATAGTAGCTTTGCACTTTGCACAAGAGAACGTACGTGGAACAGAAATCGAAAAGAGAGTACAAAAACTGCAAAGACTTTTCAAATTACACTTTTCAAATTCAACTTATAACTTATCAAATTTTACAGTTCTGAGGAACACAAAGTTTTGCAAATTGACGAAAAATTTGCAAAGTGCAAAGTGAAAAGTTGATAAGTTGTTTTGTGGAATAGGGCCCTGGTTTTGTTTGTAATTCATTTAATAGTAAGTGCTGAATCAACGAAAAGGAACCCTAATTCTATAATTGCATTTCACGTTTGGAAAGCAATTTTTATACAATGTTTTGTTGTGGAAAACCTTGAATAAAAAGGTTTGGAAAATATTGCATAATAAGCTAGTTTACTTCACTGCATATTGGGATTTTTGGTAGAAGTTATAAATACATATGTATGTAGATCTATTTCGGAGAACACCACATCCCATCAGACTTCTTTTTACTTTTATTCTTGCGTCCGCATAAAACATCCTTTAATGAAAAATTTCACTAAAAAGTTAGAAATAAATAATAGCTTAAAAAAACTAAAAAACACGCTTTAATCTTAAAACTCGTACTAAAAATTGTGAAATAATTTAATTAGAAACAAAATGATGAACGACAAGTAAGGAAGCCTAAGTTCGAGTGGAATCGAACATTAGATACTCAGCTGTATGCTTATTGTTTGTTTGCCTTTGATGGAAACACGGTGTACTTTATATAAAGCGAGTGCTGCATGAAGTGGGCGCATCCACGCCCATTTTCCAAAATTTTTCTATTTTTTGTTTCCAGTCTATTGTAGAACTCATGCCACAAAATTTCAATGAATTATCTTTATATTTGACAAAGATATCGCTTAAAATGTTTTTATTAGGCCACTTTATAATACCCATATATAAAAGTTGGCGTGGTCGTCAACCGATTTCGCTAAAATTTTCAACATGTATTGCTACAAGTAATAAAAGTGTATACACCAAGTTTCGTCATAATATATCAATTATTTGTCGAGATATGGGCTCCAAAATCTCGTATATTCCTGCTCCTAAAAGGAGGCGGTGCCACGCCCATTTTCCAAAATTTTTGTGTTTTTTGTTTTATGTCCTTAGTTGGAATCTTGCCATAAAATTTCATTGATATATCTTTATATTTGACAGAGATATCGCTTCAAATGTTTTTATTAGGTCACTTTATAATACCCATATATAAAAGTGGGCGTGGTCGTTAACCGATTTTGGCAATTTTTCGTCAAAACATTTGCGTGTTTGCCCCTTAATAAGTGGGCGTGGCACCGCCCATTTTCCAAAATTTCATCAAATTTCTTCATAGGGGCCTGAGCTCAACACGTGGGTAAAATTTCATCGCTCCAGCTATATTAGTGACTGAGATACCAAATTTCCGATTTTTACTATATAGGGGAGGTGGGCGTGGTCATGGTCCGATTTCGCCCATTTTCAATACCATCCGTTCTCGTCTTGATACCAACTTGCATTCCAAATTTCATCAAAATATTTCGATTTTTGCGTGAGTTATCGTGCGTACAGACGGACAGACGGACAGACGGACGGACGGACGGACATGGCTCAATCGATTTCTCTTTTCACGCTGATCATTTTGATATATATAAGTCTATATCTATCTCGATTATTTCGTTCTGTTACAATCCACCGTTAGGAAATCAAAATTATAATACTCTGTGTACTAGTACAGCTGAGTATAAAAATATAAGTATTTAAGGAAAAGCGTGGGGGTGCTCAATAATATTTGAACATGAAAATATTCGATTCGTACAACTAGTACAAAAATATACCTAGTTGCGAAATTAAAGAGTACGATATATGAAATCTCAAAAAAGTTAAAATAAAATTATTAGTAAAAAAACACCGATTTTAAATATTTTTTGACATACTGAGCACCCCACGCTTTTCCCTAACTCTCCGTCAGACACTTATTTCGATTGTCACATTCGGTACACTTGGGTCTGGCTGGACCCACATACAAATTGTATGAAAATGAAAGTGTGTGTGCGCGTGATGTTGAAGAACTTCCAAAGTATCCAATCGATTTTTATGAAATTTTCACAGTGGGTTCATGTGGTCACTCCGCATAAGATAAGAAATGACCTCGGAATGTTGTGTGAATTTACGCGTAAATATAGGAATTTTGTACAGAATTTCTGAATGTTAGCTTATTTATATTATTATATTCAAATGTTTATTAAGTTTTTTCAACTCAAATCAGCAGCCCCCTTACGTCCCAAATCATTAGCTAATGCAGCTGCTAGCCTGAACGGAAAAATTCACTATCAAAGTTCCTTCTATGTGGTCTAAAATTGCAAATCAAATCAATTTCATCACTCAAAATTTTCTTGGTAAAAATAGTAAAAATAAAAAAATAACGCGTATATTATGAATTATATTTGCACTTAAATTTATCAAATAACCACAAAATAAGAACTGAAAAATATAAACTAAAAGGCAAATATCTATTGCCGCGATAATTCATAAATTTAAAAGAAAAATATGCAAACGATTCCCTCTCTTTCATATTAGGTAAAAAATATAGGAATACTAGTATACATATGATTAGTATCTCTACCTCTAAAAAAACATTTGGGGCCCTCGGATCCACGTTTTCATCTATATCTTGTGAACCATGTTAGAAAACCCAATAAAAATAACTCTATTTTCAAGCCCAGATAAGTACCTTTCATTTGACACCAATATTGCCCAAGTACATCCCGGGGCCATTCGGGTCCACATTTGGGCCGAAATTCCGGGAAGTGTTCACTTTTAAAAAATTATCTATTACTCTATATTCAAGCCCTGATTAGTACCTTTTATTTGACACCAATATTTCCCAAGTCCATTCCGGTGCCATTCGGGTCCACATTTGGGCCGAAATTCCGGGAAGTGTCCAATTTTTCAAACCATATCTTATGCGAAGAGACCACATGAACCCACTGGGAAAATTTCATCAAAATCTATTGGATACTTTGGAAGTTCTTAAGCAAAACACGTACACACACTTTCATTTTCATACAATTTGTATGTGGGTCCAGCCAGACCCAAGTGTACCGAATGTGATGTGTTAGTCAACATATCGGTATAACTAGCTTAGTATATGAGATATCAACGTACTTTTTTTTACAGGTCTGTAGAAAATTAAATTTTAGTAAGCTACCTGAAATTTCAAGCATCTAGCTCAATTTATAGTACTCTTTTTCGTAGTTTGAAAATGAAAAAGGTCTGGCTGGAACCAAGTGTCAGACGGAGGGTTAAATACTTATATTTTCGTTCATCATTTTGTTTCTAATTAAATTATTTCACAATTTTTAGTACGATTTTTAAGATTAAAGCGTGTTTTTTAGTTTTTTTAAGCTATTATTTACTTCTATAACACTTTGCAACAGCACTTTTGAGCAAGCTAATTCTCACACAGAATGAAAAACCAATATCTACATCATAGGTGGCCACAAATTAAGCATAAGGGAGCCACACGACAACAACATCAATAAAAATTGCAACAACCTTCTTCTCGGAGTTATAAAAATATTATTTTGCCAAATAACGGTATATTGCAACAACATACATAAAAAAATCATACTCCCATGAGCACTTTCTATTCTTAGATGTCATTTTGAAAAGAACAAATGTACAATGTACATACATACATACATACATTTGTATAGATATGCTGCAGCTAGGCATTCAAATATTTTGCTAAACAACATAAACGAGGTAGCAGATATATGTAAATGTACAACCATACCCTGTAGGGAAAATATCTAGTTCCGAACTAGGTCGCTTCTAGTGCATTTTTCGACACTACTAGTGCGAGCTAAATCTCTTTTGCATGTTATCAACTGGCGAATTTAACACGGCAATGTCCTAGGCGGTGTCAATTGTCATCCTCTGCACTATATTTTCGATAGTTCCGAACTAGTACTAAATTCTACAGTTTACACTAGTTCGTTTATTGGCACCATTTCGATAGTTCTGAACTAGCTACAAGTACCTACAAATTCTACAGTTTTACATCTGCTGCTTAAGTGCAGCCATTGACACACTTCATGCAAGTGCCGCGATGGCCGACTGGCTAACGCATGTGCCTTTCAATCTGAGGGGCGCGGGTTCGAATCCTGTCGGTGTCAAGGTGGATGATAATTTTTTTTTTAAATTTTTTTTTAACTAATATTTTTTTATTTTTTTATTTAATAAAAATTTACATCAATATTTAAAAAGTAATAAAATAAAAAAAAACAAGTAAAAGCGCGGCTGTCTTCGGCCGTACCGAAGACTTCATACCTTTCATGAGTGGGGAAATGAAAAGTTACCTATGTATGTACATAGCCGGATTAAGTTTAATTTATAATTTTAATTCTGTGGGTTCATTTATGGAAAGATTTATTGGAAAAAATGGTGTCTTGGCTATTTAAATGGAGGAGTTATACACCAAAATGTCCATATCTGAACAATCGGTTGTATGGGAGCTATATGTTATAGTGGTCCGATCTTAAAAATTTTCTGTAATCCCGTTTGGGCCCATATGGGTACAAATACTTAAGAATTTCACGCCGTTAGCTGTTAAAATGTAGAAGTTATACACCAAAATGTCCATATCTGAACAATCGGTTGTAGGGGAGCTATAGGTTATAGTGGTCCGATCTTAACAATTTTCGGTAATCCCGTTTGGGACCATATGGGTACAAATACTTAAAAATTTTACGCCGTTAGCTGTTAAAATGGGGGAGTTATACACCAAAATGTGTTTATCTGAACAATCGGTTGTAGGGGAGCCAGGGCCGTGCGCAGGAATTAGCCTTGGGGGGGGTTATTAATTTTGGTTTGCATTCGCATACATTTTTCGCTAAGATAAACATATTTGCTGAAACAGATATCCAGACCCATACACCATAAATTTAAATGTTCTCTAACTTTTCTGAAACTCATTATGATTCTGAAACATATTATTATTATTATTCATCAAAACCTAGTTAACCAGGTCCTGAATAGTACTGTTTACAGTACAGTGCACTCGCGAAAACTCGAACACACGATAACTCGAACATTCGGAAACTTGAACTTTTTTTTCTCCATTGACTACTTTAAAACTCGAAAAACTATTTTCTTTTTTCCATGGAAAAACATGTGAGAAACTGTCGTTTTGCATGTGCTGTAACGGCCGATATTCAAATTTTTGTCATTACGTGCGTATTTTGTTTCATTCTAAGGCGCCGCACTGGCTAGGTTTCTTGCTAATTACGGAACTTTTCTTTTAAATTGATTGATATTTGTCAGTGATACACGGGATTTTGCGCGGTAAAGATCAAATTTATTTGCGTTTTATAATAGGACGAAAACTAAATGTTTTGAGTTTAGCAAAAAAGGCTGAAATAATTAACGAGGCCAATAATGGCGTTAGTATCACAGCTCTATCCAAAAAATATAACACTGCAAGTCCTCAATTTGTGGAATTGTGAAAAATGAAAACAAAATTTTGGAATGCGTTAATAAAACGCTATCGGGCCCTGGAAACGTAAAACGCTTCGCGCTTCAGAATTGCCAAAAATGAAAAAAAAAAAGCTTTACAAGTGGTTTTTATTACAACGCAGCAAGAATTATCCTATAAATCGATTAATTTTGAAAGAGAAAGCTAAGGAGTTACATGCCAAATATAGCGATGGATCGCTACAAAATTAAAAAAACGGCATGGCATAGGATTGATTTCAATCTCAGGTGGAAATGAACAAGAACGCATAAGTTCATCCGAAGCCGTAACAATTTTCAACAAAGCTATAGCATGGGCAACTGCTGAAAAAATTAGCCCGAGAAAAGTTAAGTGCTACAATCACTGCGCGAAAAGGCTGTATTGAATGCGCTAGAAAATAAGAAACATCAAACCAAGATCACTGCTTTTTTTTCTAATAATTTGTAAGCAACATTCATATTTGATAACATTTTTTATTAAATAAACTGGCAATGAACTACAAAACATGAAACCAGAGAATATCTTTGATTAACTATGCCATAAAAATGGACAGGGTATGAAAACTGTTAAAACGAATACATACATACATACAAATATATTAAAAATACATAACGTTCGAAAACTCGAACATTTCGATAACTAGGACAGGGTTGGTTTTCATTAGTTCGAATTTTCGCGAGTGCACTGTACTTGTTAATTGAAACTGCTCACTGTTTTCACAAAATGAACATTTTTTGTTATCAGTAAAATTTTTTTAAAAATGCCAAACGAACATATGCTACACAACTTTGTAATTTCGGAAAGCTCCAAGTGCAATTCAAAGTGCCGAACTTATGTATTGGCCAACCTTATTTTTTGCAACATTCACCAATTTCTTCTTCCGTAAAATTATTGTAACTAATTTTGTCAAAAATTATGAGTCAAGATTCAATGCAAAATTTATAAACTGTATTTTGAAAATTTTTGCAAAATCATTGCAACTTAGATTTGGTCATGGGGGGGGTTTTAACCCCCAAAACCCCCCCGTGCGCACGGCCCTGAGGGGAGCTATAGGTTATAGTGGTCCGATCTTAACAATTTTCGGCAATCTCGTTTGGGTCCATATGGGTACAAATACTTCAGAATTTCAGGCCGTTAGCTGTTAAAATGGAGGAGTTATACCCAAAATGTGTATATCTGAATAATCGGATGTTGTGGAACTATATGTTATAGTGGTCCGATCTTTACAATTTTCGGTAACCTTGTTTGAGCCAAAATGGGCACGTCTACTTCAAAGTTTCATGTCCTTAGCTGTTTAAATGGGGAAGATATGCACAAATTACATCCAAAAATTCCATGTATATCTGAATAATCGGTTGTTTTCTATATGTTATAGTAGTCCGATTCGGCCGTTTCCGACAAATGATCAGCTGCATATAACAAAATACCTGTATTCCGAATTTCATTCAGATATCTCAAAAACTGAGGGACTAGTTTGCGTTCACACAGACGGACGGACGGACAGACGGACAGACGGACATGGCTTAATCGACTCAGCTCGTGATTGTGATCATATCGGTATATATTTTGGTGGGTCCCCCACGCTTCCTTCTGGTACTTTCGACAAAAATTTTTTGGCACTAAGTTATAATACCATTTCATTCTCATGAAAGGTATAAAAATTAAAAATAAGCCTGAGGGATCGGAAAAGCATAATTAGGGGCACATTTCATTTCATACAAGTTAAGATCAAATAGAAAATTATTTATATAAAATGCTTCACTAAACATCTGAGAATTGCAGAAATATACAAAGCCGACGGCAACGGCGACGGAGCTAGAAATTTTGCTCACTAGTTATTGAGTTCCCTGCAGGGTATGTACATTAAGCCGTATCACTAGGCTGACCATAAATATGAATCGAAAATGAGGGACAAAATTTCAAATGATATAAATACGAACATATATTTATGAAACTTGAAATCGTAAAAAATATTTTTTCATCAAATAATAGGCTTAAGCTGATTCCACATAGAACTTTGTGTTGCGCTACGTGACACTTTCTGCGTGACAGCTGAGATTAAAATACATGTATCTATATGAGGTTTCTCACATAACAAAAAGTAACGCAACGCCGAAGTTACGTAAAGCACAAAGTTGCCCAAATCTCAACTTTTGGGGGCGTTGAAATTGTTTTTCAGTTTCACTAATTCAAATGTAAATAAACAAATTTAAATTTCACACAATTGAAAAATAATTTAATAGATTTTTATTTTCTTATTTACTTTTTTTTAAATAAAAAGGAGAATGAAAGATTTTTCAGAAAATAAATATTTTTTGAGTGATGTTGCAGCGTTCATTGTGGCATAGTTTTTCAGTTTTGCGTTGTTTGACATAGAAAGCGGTGTAACGGAAAGCGGAAAAAGTTTTATGTGGAATCAGCTTTACAAACATATGTAATTCACATTCTCTTCAGACTTTTTGTTTTAACAAAAATAAACAAATTTGAAAGTTTAATTATAGGTATCTACAATAAAGCAAGCATAATGCTGCCATCAAAAAGAATTTGGTAACTTAGTTTAATGTCCACAAATCAATTTTAATACGATTTACCAATTTCTTTCAAATTAATTTGCCACACAGCAGCCACAAAATTGTCATTCCAACAAACATATAGTCAATGAGGATGGTAGTTATTATCGATAACTACTTAAATTCTGATGAGAAAAAGGGCTGCCACCTCAACCTTTTTAATATAAAACAGATTTTAAACAAAAAAGGGGAATATTCATAGTCAAAATAAAATATTGATTTTAACTAACTTAAAATCAGCTTTTATCAAGACTATGAATATGCCCTAAAATAAATAAATGAGGGACAAATGAGGGACACTAGGAAAAAAACAGAACATTTTGAGGTGTTCCGAAAAAACAAAAATACGAGGGACAGACTTCTGAAAAACAGAACGGTCCCTCAAAAAACAGAACGGATGGTCAGCCTACGTATCACGTTATATGGACAAAAAAAAAGTTTAGTGTGTGTCAGTTTTATTTGAACACTTACGTCGAAAAAATATTTTTGGTATAAAATTATTTTTTTAGGCCCGCGCTAAAAACAGCTAAATCGCGTTTTTTGTAATAACTTCCTTATTTGATGTCGGATCTCTATGATCTTAATGTCGCAGAAAAGGTCTCGCTCAGCACTATATTTGGCCCATATAAAGTTTCGTCCTCAAAGGTTGTCCTGAGTTTTACCTTTAAAAATTTTGAAGTTACTATCCCTAGATTTTTTTATTTTTATCACTAATACAAAGCTCTCAAAAAACCATGAGGAATCCCCCCAAAAAATGCTAGCCTTTATTCACAAACAAAAAAGTTATAACGTTGTAAATTGAAACACTTATTTTTTTGTTATAAAAAATTACCACAGAGAAACGGCGGAACACGTCAGCTTAATTTTTGGCTCCAGATTACGATGGCGTTATTAGAAAATCCGGATTAGCTCCCATTTTCGAGATATTTAAGAAAGCATTTTCAGTTTTCACATACAAAGCGATCCGATGGGGGGGGGGGTATGAGTAACTATTGTTGAGGTAATAAAAATAAAGAAAAGGGGAAAAAACTATACGTACATCCATATCATATATATATATTATTTCTAATTGGTGTTTTATAAATATCCCTTTTTCTGCTCACATAATTTACCAAAATTAATAAGTAAGGCATCGTTTTAAAGGTATTAATTAGCTATGCATGCGAAACGGTGTTTTATTGGGCGTGGTACTTTATATGAAAAGTAAGGGGGTAAAAGGGGGGTTGACCCCCGCAGTGGGGAGTGTTATGGAACCCACATAAAATGTATATCAAATTAAGGGGAATCAAAATACCTATCCAATGGTATACAAACATTCGAAATCGGTTATGTAGTTTTTAAGTAATTGCAATTTAAAAAATGCATAATATAAATTTTGACCTTTAATAACTTTTGTTGTTGTTGTTTCCAAAAAAAAAAAAAAACTTCACTTTAATGCTCAACTTAGGCTGTTTATCAATCCTCATACTTCGTTTTTTTGATTTCATAATTTTAGAAATTTCACATTTGTACCAGATCGTGCTATTTTTTTCAATTTTGTGGGGCTGGGGGCACCTCCAAACATGCGAGTAGGTCAATAAAATTTTACAGGCTTATTTCTGGGCTAGAAAGGTGCCGTTATGGCTATGGAAAAAATTGAGTTTCCAAAAAAAATTTTCACTCCACCTTAATATATACGAGTATATCAAAACGATCAGAACGGGAAAAAATGATTGAACCATGTCCGTCCGTCCGGCCGTATACACTCTAACTTGCGCAAAAATAGAAATATTTTAATGAAATTTGGTACACAGATTCTAATGGGAACAGAGAAAGTTGGGGTTGAAAATAAGGCATTTGTGTGTATTTCGAAAAACACGTAAAACATGATAATTCAGTCACTAATAAAGCCCGAGTGATGAAATGACGTTATGCCGTTATGAGGAAACGTGCTGAAATTTTGAAAAATGGGCCAAGAGGAGCAAATTTTCAAAGATTTATAAGTAAAAACTCAAGAACTGTAACAGATAAATCGAGTAAGCTTGGACTACTGATTTGCTTGCCAAGGGAAACGTGTGGAAAAAAAAATTACCCAAGTCGGCAGGGACCACGTATGTACATCTGTATATATAAAAATATATGTAAAATATATAAAAATATAATACACATACATATATATATGTAGGTATAATAGAACATTTTATGCGATATGTTTGTCAAACATATACATAAGTAATTCATTGAAAATTCCATAAGTTCCACTGTAGACATAAAACCAAATAAATATAAGTTTTTTAAAATGGGCGTGAGAGCAGAAACTATATCGACTGGCGCCGTATGTTTTATTATTTTTTGCGCAAGATGCGCACGGGTCCAGCTAGTATATATATAATGCATATGAGAGGGAAGAGAATACCCTGCACATAAATTCCAAATTCCTAATTCCAAACAACTTACTCAGATTATGGAAAATGGGAATGTTTCGGGGCTAAAGACATATTTTCATTGTTTTGATGTACAATTTTCTTTCAATCAAGGAATAAAAACCACGTTTTAAAGAAAATTGTATTCAAAACAATGAAAATATGTCTTTAGCGGCGAATCATTCCCATTTTTCCATAATCTGAGTAATTTTTTTTTTGAGTGTGAGCAAAGTAATATAAGCGACGAAGAACTCACTTTCGGAGCTCTGAAACTTCTTTCTTAAACATCTCAAAATTTGGAGGACGTCGTCATTTTCGGTCTCGGTTATCATAGATAAGAAGATGTTTTCGGGATTAAAGTAAAGTGCGTTGTTTTCAATTGTAGGCTAAATAATTGCATTTCTAGGGGCAGACGACGCATCCAGCGCAAGTATTGATAATACATTTAGACTTCCATTGTCTCTTTAGGCGCGTATAATTTTACAACGAACTCTAGCAGTTTTTCTAAACAACTTTGATGATTTTACGAAACGCACGGATGCAGAAATCGTGAAGCCGTTGTAAGCCAGCGCGCGGTGCTAAAAGATCCCACTTGAATACTTACCAAATCTTCACTACAGCCATTATCATTCAATATAAATAACGTTGATCAGCACGAATAGTGCAATCATCAATAATTTTTTGCATATCATGTATCCAGTATTGGTAGCTGTTCCATCGCGGTACAACATTCTCAAGTCAGGCGAGGACTACTTTTAATCAAAAGGAATACTTTTTAATCAAAAATTCATACTAAGTATATGGCGTTACTGCCTCATATAAATAAGAACTTGGGATAATTTTTCAAAAAACAGGTTCTCTGATTTTAAAACGGTATAACTTTTTTGTTTGTGAATAAAGGCTACAACTTTTTTAGCAGAGTCCTCATAGTTTTTTGAGAGCTTTGTATTAGTGATAAAAATAAAAAAATCTAGGGATAGTAACTCCAAAATTTTTAAAGGTAAAACTCAGAACAACCTTTGGGGTCGAAACTTTATATGGGCCAAATATAGTGCTGAGCGAGACCTTTTCTGCGACATTAAGATCATAGAGATCCGACATCAAATAAGGAAGTTATTACAAAAAACGCGATTTAGCTGTTTTTAACGCGGGCCTAAAAAAAAATTTTTACACCAAAAATATTTTTTTGACGTAAGTGTTCAAATAAAACTGACACACGCAAACTTTATTTTCGTGATACGGCTTAATGTACATATGTATGTATGTATGAAGGCGTAACTACACAATGAATGTCGGTCGAAGCTGGACCGAATTGCAATATCTGTAACTTTGTAGACTATTCAACCCTCTAAAACTCCGACGATGGGGTTGCTTTTACTGCTTTGTTAGAAAGTCCGCAAAAAATATTATTTCGAAGGTCGTTAGAGGGTTAAATAGTTATAGAAAGTTGTTCGCCATAGAACTTCACTAGGTATTCACAGACAAAGAACGTAAATACCATAGTACAAAATTACTTGAGGAAGATGAATGGGAAACCGACATTGAGGACTCTATTATGAATAGTGCTGGACCGTCTCGATATTATATTTGTGAAGCATTTTCAAACGGTAGTTAACCTGACACACGGAGGATGGCTTCGTGTGTAGAAGTCCACGTAAGTGGGGAAAGCTTCTGACTGCCATCCACCTGGGGGTGGCCAGAGCGATTCTTTTACATGCGGAGCAAGCTGTTCACAACTTCCTCGCAATGTCCTCTGGATAGCCACCGAACACCCGTTTGGTGGTTATTCACTATTCGCGTGAATAATTAAATTATGTTTTTCCTTTGTCCTGGTCGTGAAATCAAACATTTCAATTTCTTTTAGAATTCACAAACTTATTTTATTTATAAAGATTTAATAGGAGCGCGGGCTGTACAATATTTGCGATCGAGCGGTAAGTTAAGAACTAAACTTAAAGTTGAGGAAGAGATTTTAATATAGGGCAGGAAAAAACAAAAATTAGCAGGAAAAAACAAAAATTAAGGAGAACGCCTCGATTTGGGAAGATAAGCTCGTTCTTAAAACTCGTTAGAGCTATATCACCGCCATTGTGTTATCTGTACTAATATATTGTAGTCAAAGATATTATTAACAAACATTTTGTAATAATTCCTAAGTTTTCGGTTATGGAAGGAACCTAAAATTTACTCGAGGAATTAAAATTTGGACCGATACTTATTTATTTTTTTATTTATTTCAAACATACAACCATTGGTTAATTGACAATGTTTGAGCCTGAATTCTAGAAATCGTAATCCTAACATTAGTAACAATATACTTATATCGATGAATACATACATATATTAAAAGGAAATAAAAGATGGGAAAATTACAAAAAATTGATAAAAAGCAGTGAAGAATGATACATATAAAGTGAAGAAATAGCTAAGGTTATACATCTCTAACATCTATCTTGCAGATGTCGTAGCAATTCCTTTTTAAAGTGCAGTGTGTTTTTTATGCTTTTCAACTTATGAGGCAGAGCATTCCAAAGACGGAGAGTGAAAACAAAGAATTGACGTTCTGTAACTAAGCAACTGAATTTCATATTTGATATATTAAGTGACCGGCACGATTTAGTGAATTGATCGCGTTCTTTAAGATACCTAGGCTCCTGAGTTGTAGTGATCTTATGGAGTAGTGTGAGACATTTAAATTTCAGGAAGTTATCCAGTGGGACAGATAACATTTTTTTGGCGAAAACAGAAATATGATCATGACGTTTGACACAATAGACATATCTGGCAATATTGTTGTATAAGACACAGAGTTTACCACGGGACACACTATCGCAACTGGCGTACAGTTCACAACCATATAACAAAGTTGGTAAAAAAGGGTTTTAGCTAAAATCAGTCGAGTTTTCACTGGTGTAAAATATGAGTTGCCCATAAAGACCTAAAAGAAAATTTGATCATATCTCTTCATACGCTACGCAAATCCTCGGGAGCGACGTTAACAATTTTTTAAAGATCAGAAATCTTTGTTTTTTGCATAAGCTACTCCACTCTCAATATCCCCCTTACTTATTTGAAAAGTTAAATTTATGTCAGTCTTCTCGGACTCTGAATATATTGGTCCCAAATTTTAGATACATGACATCCTCCAGAATGTTCTTTGTCAGTACAATCCGTCTTTGGAACTCACTTCCATCCAAGACAAAAGCTATTAAAAAGCCAGATGTTTCAAACTAGCAGCAATATCCTTTCTAAATCCCTAACTTACTTTAATTTGTTTTTTATTTTCTGTATTTTAAATTGCCGGTATTGAAATTATGTAAATTTGTATCTACAGCATCGAGTGAAGGACCGGTTATATAGTATTGTATAGTGCATTTTTGTATAATTTCTATCTACCTATTTCAACTTTTATTTTTCTGTTTTGCACCTAAATTTTGTAAGATTTTCATTGTAATCTCTTTACCAGATTGATGTACTACCTAAAAGACTTATGTCTTACTTGTACAAACAATCTATTATATAACAAGTAAGGAAGCCTAAGTTCGAGTGGAATCGAACATTAGATACTCAGCTGTATGTTTTCATAGTTTGTTTGCGTTTGATGGAAACACGGTGTACTTTATATAAAGCGAGTGCTGCATAAAGTGGGCGTAGCCACGCCCATTTTCAACATTTTTATCAGTCATCCAACTAAGCATATGAATATTATTCTTTGTGCAAAATTTCATTCCTTTTTGACTTCTAGTTATAAAGATGCCACGTTACAAATTCCCAAAGAGTGTTCCAGATATATCTTTCTTAAAAAGTAGGCGTGGTCCTAAACCGATTTCAATAAATTTTTGCGTGGCTATTAACACATGTTATAAAAGTGTATAAACCAAGTTTCGTCATAATATCTCAATTATTTGTCGAGTTATAGGCTAATACCCCTTTGTGTAAAAAGAGGCGGTGCCACGCCCATTTTCCAAAATTTTTCTATTTGTTGTTTCTGGTCTATTGTAGAAATCATACCACAAAATTTCAATGAATTATCTTTACATTTGGCAAAGATATCGCTTAAAATGTTTTTATTAGGTCACTTTATAATACCCATATATAAAAGTGGGCGTGGTCGTCAACCGATTTTGCTAAAATTTTCAACATGTATTACCACAAGTAATAAAAGTGTACACACCAAGTTTAGTCATTATATATAAATCATTTGTCGAGTTATGGGCTCAGAAATCTCGTATATTCCTGTTTATAAAAAGAGGCGGTGCCACACCCATTTGCCAAAATTTTTGTGTTTTTCGTTTTATGTCCGCAGTTGGACTCCTGCTATAAAATTTCAATGATATATCTTTATATTTGACAGAGATATCGCTTAAAATGTTTTTATTAGGTCACTTTATAAGACCCATATATAAAAGTGGGCGTGGCCCTCAACCGATTTCGGAAATTTTTCGTCCAAATATTTGACTAAGTAAGTATATCACGCGTACCAAATTTCATCGATATATCTTCAACGGTTTCTGAGTTATGACATATAAAACTTGCAAGGTTTGACCCTTAATAAGTGGGCGTGGCACCGCCCATTTTCCAAAATGTCATCAAATTCCTTCCTAGGGGCCTGAGCTCAACACGTGGATAAAATTTCATCGCTCCAGCTGTATTAGTGACTGAGATACCAAATTTCCGATTTTTTCTATATAGGAAAAGTGGGCGTGGTCATGGTCCGATTTCGCCCATTTTCAATACCAACCGTCCCAGTCTCGATACCAACCTGCATTTCAAATTTCATCAAAATATCTCAATTTTTGCGCGAGTTAGAGTGTTTAAAGACGGACGGACAGACGGACAGACGGACGGACGGACAGACGGACGGACGGACGGACGGACATGGCTCAATCGATTTCTCTTTTCACCCTGATCATTTTGATATATATAAGTCTATATCTATCTCGATTATTTCACTCTGTTACAATCCACCGTTATGTGATTAAAACTATAATACTCTGTGTACTAGTACAGCTGAGTATAAAAATGAATGTGTGTGTGTGTGTGTGTGTGTGTCCTTTATGGACTCCCAAAGTAATCAACCGATCTTTTTGAAATTTTCACAGTAGATTCGCGTGGTACTAGCGCACATAATAGGGTATATAGAATTTCGAAAAAGTGGGAACTTCCCGGAATATAGGCCCAAATGTGGACCCAGAGTGACCCAGCAAGTGTTTGAGCAATATGGGTATCAAACGAAAGGTGCTGAGCAGGGCTTCACATAGAGTTATTTTCATTGCGATGCCTAGGCCGGGTCCCCAAATATGGGTCAAAACGTGGACCCGCATGACCCTCGAATGCTTCTAGGCGATATTGGTATCAAATGAAAGGTATCGAGCAGGGCTTCAACATACAGTTATTTTCATTGTTATTTTTTGAGTCGGTTTCCCAGAAATGGTTCAAGTAGTGAGCTCGGATGGTGATGGGTGGTCCCGATAAAGGTAAAGGTAAAAGTAAAGGTAAAGGTAAAGGTAAAGGTAAAGGTAAAGGTAAAGGTAAAGGTAAAGGTAAAGGTAAAGGTAAAGGTAAAGGTAAAGGTAAAGGTAAAGGTAAAGGTAAAGGTAAAGGTAAAGGTAAAGGTAAAGGTAAAGGTAAAGGTAAAGGTAAAGGTAAAGGTAAAGGTAAAGGTAAAGGTAAAGGTAAAGGTAAAGGTAAAGGTAAAAGTAAAGGTAAGGGTAAAGGTAAAGGTAAAGGTAAAGGTAAAGGTAAAGGTAAAGGTAAAGGTAAAGGTAAAGGTAAAAGTAAAGGTAAAGGTAAAGGTAAAGGTAAAGGTAAAGGTAAAGGTAAAGGTAAAGGTAAAGGTAAAGGTAAAGGTAAAGGTAAAGGTAAAGGTAAAGGTAAAGGTAAAGGTAAAGGTAAAGGTAAAGGTAAAGGTAAAGGTAGAAGAGCTTGAGATGCTGGCGGGTAGGAACGATGCTCGAAAATTCTACCAAAAAATCAGGCGGATGACTGAAGGTTTCAAGACCGGGGCAAATTCCTGCCGGAATGATAACGGTGATCTGGTAACTGATGTCCAGAGCATACTTAAGTTGTGGAGGGATCACTTCTCCTCCTTGCTAGATAATGGCAACAGTGAAAGTGCGGAAGGAGAAGATGTACGACCCTAATCCCCAATAGCAGATGATGGTAGGCATGTTCCACCACCTGATCATGACGAAGTGCGAATAGCAGTATCTAGGCTTAAGAATAACAAGGCCCCGGGCGCTGACGGCTTGCCAGCCGAGCTATTCAAACATGGTGGCGAAGAGTTGATAAGGAGCATGCATCAACTCCTATGCAGAATATGGTCGGACGAGCGCATGCCCGACGATTGGAACTTAAGTGTGCTCTGCCCAATCCACAAAAAAGGAGACTCCACAGTACGCGCCAATTATCGTGGGATAAGCCTCCTGAATATCGCATATAAGGTCTTAGCAAGTGTATTGTGCGAAAGACTGAAGCCTATCGTCAACAATCTGATTGGACCTTATCAGTGTGGCTTCAGACCTGGTAAATCTACCATCGACCAGATCTTCACAATACGACAAATATTGGAAAAAACCCATGAAAAAGGATCCGACACACACCATCTCTTTGTCGATTTTAAAGCCGCTTTTGATAGCACGAATAGGAATTGCCTGTATGCCGCAATGTCTGAATTTGGTTTCCCTGCTAAACTTATACGGCTATGCCAAATGACATTGACTAACACCACCAGCTCCGTCAGAATTGGGAAGGACCTCTCCGAGCCGTTCGAGACCAAACGAGGTTTCAGACAAGGTGACTCTCTTTCGTGCGACTTCTTCAATTTGATGCTGGAAAAGATAATACGAGCTGCAGAACTTAACCATACAGGAAGCATCTTATATCACAAGAGTGTGCAACTGCTGGCGTACGCCGATGACATCGACATCATTGGCACTAACACGCGCGCCGTATGTTCTGCCTTCTCCAAGCTGGATAAAGAGGCTAAGAAAATGGGTTTGGCGGTCAACGAGGACAAGACGAAGTACCTCCTGTCATCACACAAAGAAACAGCACGCCTTGGCAGCCACGTCAATGTTGATAGCTACAAATTCGAAACTGTTAAGGACTTCGTCTATCTGGGAACCAGCATTAACACCAAGAATGATGTCAGCACGGAGATCCAACGAAGAATCACGCTTGCCAATAAATGCTACTTCGGACTAAGTAGGCAACTGAAAAGTAAAGTCCTCTCTCGACAAACAAAAATCACACTCTACAGGACGCTCATCGTTCCAGTCCTCATGTACGGCGCAGAAGCATGGACAATTTCAAAATCAGATGAGATGGCACTTGGAGTATTCGAGAGAAAAGTTCTTCGTAAGATTTATGGACCTTTGCGCGTTGGCGTGGGCGAGTATCGACGGAGATTTAACGATGAGCTGTACGAGCTTTACACAGACATCGACATTGTTCAGCGAATAAAGATCCAGCGGCTGCGTTGGGCAGGTCATGTCGTGAGAATGGACGAAGGCGCTCCGGCTAAGAAAGCATTTCTATCGAAACCCGCTGAACGCAAAAGAAAAGGGAGACCTCCACTGCGTTGGGAAAATCAGGTGGACAGCGATGCTGCCTCCCTAGGTGTTCCCAAGTGGCGCCATGCTGCACGAAACAGAAGCAATTGGCGCGCTCTGTTGGACTCGGCCAGAATCGTCTAGACGGTTAAGCGCCAATCAAGAAGAAGAAGAAAGGTAAAGGTAAAGGTAAAGGTAAAGGTAAAGGTAAAGGTAAAGGTAAAGGTAAAGGTAAAGGTAAAGGTAAAGGTAAAGGTAAAGGTAAAGGTAAAGGTAAACGTAAAGGTAAAGGTAAAGGTAAAGGTAAAGGTAAACGTAATGGTAAAGGTAAAGGTAAAGGTAAAGGTAAAGGTAAAGGTAAAGGTAAAGGTAAAGGTAAAGGTAAAGGTAAAGGTAAAGGTAAAGGTAAAGGTAAAGGTAAAGGTAAAGGTAAAGGTAAAGGTAAAGGTAAAGGTAAAGGTAAAGGTAAAGGTAAAGGTAAAGGTAAAGGTAAAGGTAAAGGTAAAGGTAAAGGTAAAGGTAAAGGTAAAGGTAAAGGTAAAGGTAAAGGTAAATTTAAAGGTAAAGGTAAGGGTAAAGGTAAAGGTAAAGGTAAAGGTAAAGGTAAAGGTAAAGGTAAAGGTAAAGGTAAAGGTAAAGGTAAAGGTAAAGGTAAAGATAAAGGTAAAGGTAAAGGTAAAGGTAAAGGTAAAGGTAAAGGTAAAGGTAAAGGTAAAGGTAAAGGTAAAGGTAAAGGTAAAGGTAAAGGTAAAGGTAAAGGTAAAGGTAAAGGTAAAGGTAAAGGTAAAGGTAAAGGTAAAGGTAAAGGTAAAGGTAAAGGTAAAAGTAAAGGTAAAGGTAAAGGTAAAGGTAAAGGTAAAGGTAAAGGTAAAGCTAAAGGTAAAAGTAAAGGTAAAGGTACAGGTAAAGGTAAAGGTAAAGGTAAAGGTAAAGGTAAAGGTAAAGGTAAAGGTAAAGGTAAAGGTAAAGGTAAAGGTAAAAGTAAAAGTAAAGGTAAAGGTAAAGGTAAAGGTAAAGCTAAAGGTAAAGGTAAAGGTAAAGGTAAAGGTAAAGGGAGAGACCCATTATAACATAAAAGCTTTTGTTTGTCGCTGCGAAGCGTGACGGGTATTTGCTAGTTTTAAATAAATAAATAAATAAATAAATAAATAAATCCATAAACCCTGCCAATTGCATAGGAAATGTGATCACTCCACGTCAGAGTCCTGTTAAAAATGACCCCTAAGTTTCTGGCAGTATCTACGAACTTTATCACAGAGTTGTTAAGTTTTGTATCCTTACATTCGTCGGTTTTAAATGTCTTCTTATATATAGCAATGCACTGGGATTTCACTGGATTCAAGACTAGTCCATTATCACATGACCACTTGCTTACTAGTTCTAAGTCAGTATTTATATTTGCTATGCAAGAATTGATGGACTCAAAAGGACAGTTAACATAAAGCTGGACGTCATGCGCATAGATATGCACGTCACTGTACTTTAACACATTTTGAAGGTCATTTATATACATCACGAACAATAAAGGACCCTAAATGGAGCCTTGGGGTAAACCACGCGTTAACGGTATGTTATGTTTCCAGCACACACTATTTGCGTACGATCACATAAGTACGAACTAACTAGGTTTAATGCCGTTCCAGAGAAATTCAATATGTTTTTAAGTTTCAGACAAATGAGAAATAAAATACAACAGCGATACCTGCCGGATTTTTCTTCATATGTTTTTGTTATTGTCTATCTCCATACTAATAACTTTAATGGAACCCAATGAGATATAACTACCAAATTTCATTAATATGTTTCAGTAGTTTTAAATTTAAAGGCGCACAAATATTGTGACATGAGATTTAAATATATATATATTGCCGCTGTGGTGCATTGGGTAAAGTGCTCGCTTGCTATGCCAGAGATCTCGGTTTCAAACCCCAGTCCAAGCAAACACCAAAAAAAAAATTTTCTAATTAGTAAAAATCCAATTATTGGGTTTTTTAAGAGCAGCGGTCACCTCTCGGCAGTGGGCGGCATACCCTCCGAGTGTATTTCTGCCATGAAAAAGCTTCTCACAAAAAATGCATTCGCCGTTCGGAGCCGGAATAAAACTGTAGGTCCACCCAATTAGTAGGAAAAACAAAAGTAGCACACTTTGAATTGGGAGAGAAGCTTGGACATAAAACTCGCCAGAGTTATAATAGCGCCATTGTATTATATTAATACATATATATGTAGATGTATGTAGATCAAGGATTACCACACCCAAAAGAAACTCAATCATTGTCGAAAACTAAAATTCTTAAATTGCAAATGGATACTATTTTTATACTCAGCTGTACTAGTACACAGAGTATTATAGTTTTAATCACATAACGGTGGATTGTAACAGAATGAAATAATCGAGATAGATATAGACTTATATATATCAAAATGATCAGCGTGAAAAGAGAAATCGATTGAGCCATGTCCGTCCGTCCGTCCGTCTGTCCGTCCGTCCGTCTGTAAACACTCTAACTCGCGCAAAAATTGAGATATTTTGATGAAATTTGAAATGCAAGTTGGTAGCGACACTGGGACGGCTGGTATTGAAAATGGGCGAAATCGGACCATGACCACGCCCACTTTTCCTATATAGAAAAAATCGGAAATTTGGTATCTTAGCCACTAATATAGCTACAGCGATGAAACTTTACCCACGTGTTGAGCTCAGGCCCCTATGAAGAAATTTGATTGAATTTTGGAAAATGGGCGGTGCCACGCCCACTTATTAAGGAGCAAACATTGAAATCTTTATGAGTCATAACTCAGAAACTGTTGAAGATATATCGATGAAATTTGGTACGCGTGATGTACTTACTTAGGAAAATGTTTGCACGAAAAATTGTTAAAATCGGTTGACGGCCACGCCCACTTTTATATATGGGAACTATAAAGGGACCTAATAAAAACATTTTAAGCGATATCTCTGTCAAATATAAAGATATATCATTGAAATTTTATGCCATGAGTCCACCTGCGGACATACAACGAAAAACACAAAAAGTTTGGAAAATGGGTGTGGCACCGCCTCTTTTTAGAAGCTGGAATATACGAGATTTCTGAGCCCATAACTCGACAAATAATTGATATATAATGACGAAACTTGGTGTGTACACTTTTATTATTTGTGGTAATACATGTTGAAAATTTTAGCGAAATCGGTTTGACGACCACGCCCACTTTTATACATGGGAACTATAAAGTGGCCTAATAAAAATATTTTAAGCGATATCTTTGTCAAATATAGAGATAATTCATAGAAATTTTGTGGCATGAGTTTCACAATAGACCGGAAACAAAAAATATAAAAATTTTGGAAGATGGGCGTGGCACCGCCTCTTTTTAGACAAAGGAATATACGAGATTTCTTAGCCTATAACTCGACAAATAATTGAGATATTATGACGAAACTTGGTTTATACACTTTTATAACTTGTGTTAATAGACACGCAAAAATTTATTGAAATCGGTTTATGACCACGCCTACTTTTTAACAAAGATATTTCTGGAACACCCTTTGGGAATTTGTAACGTGACATCTTTGTAACTAGTCATAAAGGAATGAAATTTTGCACAAAGAATAATATTCATATGCTTAGTTGGATGACTGATAAAAATTTTGAAAATGGGCGCGGCTACGCCCACTTTAGGCAGCACTTCCTTTATATAAAGTACCTACACCGTGTTTCCATCAAATGCAAACAAACAATGAAAGCATACAGCTGAGTATCTAATGTTCGATGCCACTCGAACTTAGGCTTCCTTACTTGTTATTATTAACTTCACAAAAAACCACAAACAAAAAAAATTAAAATAAACAAGTAAGGAAGCCTAAGTTCGAGTGGAATCGAACATTAGATACTCAGCTGTATGCTTATTGTTTGTTTGCCTTTGATGGAAACACGGTGTACTTTATATAAAGCGAGTGCTGCATGAAGTGGGCGTATCCACGCCCATTTTCCAAAATTTTTCTATTTTTTGTTTCCAGTCTATTGTAGAACTCATGCCACAAAATTTCAATGAATTATCTTTATATTTGACAAAGATATCGCTTAAAATGTTTTTATTAGGCCACTTTATAATACCCATATATAAAAGTGGGCGTGGTCGTCAACCGATTTCGCTAAAATTTTCAACATGTATTGCTACAAGTAATAAAAGTGTATACACCAAGTTTCGTCATAATATATCAATTATTTGTCGAGATATGGGCTCCAAAATCTCGTATATTCCTGCTCCTAAAAGGAGGCGGTGCCACGCCCATTTTCCAAAATTTTTGTGTTTTTTGTTTTATGTCCTTAGTTGGAATCTTGCCATAAAATTTCATTGATATATCTTTATATTTGACAGAGATATCGCTTCAAATGTTTTTATTAGGTCACTTTATAATACCCATATATAAAAGTGGGCGTGGTCGTTAACCGATTTTGGCAATTTTTCGTCAAAACATTTGCGTAAGCAAATATATCACGCGTACCAAATTTCATCTATATATCTTCAATAGTTTCTGAGTTATGACTCATAAAACTTTCAATGTTTGCCCCTTAATAAGTGGGCGTGGCACCGCCCATTTTCCAAAATTTCATCAAATTTCTTCATAGGGGCCTGAGCTCAACACGTGGGTAAAATTTCTTCGCTCCAGCTATATTAGTGACTGAGATACCAAATTTCCGATTTTTACTATATAGGGAGGTGGGCGTGGTCATGGTCCGATTTCGCCCATTTTCAATACCATCCGTTCTCGTCTTGATACCAACTTGCATTCCAAATTTCATCAAAATATTTCGATTTTTGCGTGAGTTATCGTGCGTACAGACGGACAGACGGACAGACGGACGGACGGACGGACATGGCTCAATCGATTTCTCTTTTCACGCTGATCATTTTGATATATATAAGTCTATATCTATCTCGATTATTTCGTTCTGTTACAATCCACCGTTAGGAAATCAAAATTATAATACTCTGTGTACTAGTACAGCTGAGTATAAAAAATATGAGACGAAATGCAAAATCATGATTCCTAATAAAAATATTACGTAAAAAATCCAAACAAAAAAACCACCACCACCCCCAACACACAATCATTTACAAGCATTCAGAGACTGCTCGAGCAGAACTACCTGCTAGCTCAACAGCTCAATGCTGACTGAACAGAAATTTGCAAAATTTCTTTTCGTGCACGAAGAGTTCTGTAGTGTCGGTGTGAGGCTGTCGGTGTGAAAGCTCTAAAAAGCTTGTACCGCGTGCATAGGCTCTGAAAATGCCTGATGTAGATATATCGTCGCCTGAGAAAACGAATGTCGTATGTGAAAATTGACGATTTCTAGTTTTTGATGCAGATTAACTAAATCGGACCTAATCCTTTAATTTTTCCAATCCATGTCTCTTTTAGTTTTTGAGTTATTTAGTGTGCATTTGTCGTATGTTACAAAATTACTACCATTTGGGTATGCATTTGTCGTATGTGCCGCTGAGCTACTGAGAATAAACCAAAATAATGTATCGGAGCTATAGGTTATAGTGATCCGATCTGAATGATTTTCACTGACATATTTTATTGTAGTTTAATACCAATTACTGCAAAGGTTAGTATAATTTGATCCTTAAATATGGAAGTTATACCCGAAACAGCAATCGGTTGTATGGGTCCGATCTTGACAAATTTCGGTGACATTTATTAGGTCGATATAGGTACAAATACTTCAAAGTTTCATGCCCTTAGCTTTTTACATGGAGAAGTTATACCCCAAAATGTCCATATCTGAACAATCGGTTGTATGGGAGCTATATTCTATAGTAGTCCGATCTTGACAAATTTCGTTGATATTTATTAGGTCCATATGGGTACAAATACCTCAAAGTTTCATGCCCTTATCTCTTTACATGTAGAAGTTATATCCCAAAATGTCCATATCTGAACAATCAGTTGTATGGGAGCTATATGTTATAGTGGTCCGATCTTGACAAATTTCGATGACATGACATGACAGGTCTATATGGGTACAACTACTTCAAAGTTTCATATCCTTATCTCCTCAAATGACAGAAGTTATACCCGAAAACAGCTATATCTGAACAATCAGTTGTATGGGAGCTATATCTTATATTAGTCCGATGTGGTGGATTCCGACAAATGATCAAAGTATCATCAAAATATATTCAACTGCCAAATATCAAGTCGATATCTCAAAAAATGTGAGCCTCATAACCATTCCGGTTTGGAAAAAGAGAAGAATTTTTGTCATATGTGCTATTATAAACAGGTATTGGTGCTCAGGCGTCACATACGACAAATGCATACTGAATTAAAAGTCGTTTATCTCCCATAATTTTAAAGATATGCAACTTTTGCAAATTGCAGGTCAAAATATATAATACTCGCTACAGCTCGTCCAAATAACAGAAAAATCTGTTGTATAGTTTTTGAGAATTTCCAATTTAAACTTCAAAGTCGATTTTCTCGAAACTATGTTTTGTAACATACGACATCCGTTTTCTCTGGCGACGATATGTAGATAAGTACATATCTAAGGCCAGAGCACTTTCAGAGGTTTGGAGTATGAAAAAGTCGGTTATAGATAGACGAGAATAGATAAAGATAGGTATATATCTAAGGTCAAACTTTAAAAATAATTTTCCAATTTTTATTTCTGTTGTAAAAGAATTATGATTGTTCATAATATTAGGAAAATACTTACCTTTCCAGATATTGTAAATAAATTGAACGAGTAAGGAAGCCTAAGTTCGAGTGGAATCGAACATTAGATACTCAGCTGTATGCTTTCATCGTTTGTTTGCGTTTGATGGAAACACGGCGTATTTTATATAAAGCGAGTGCCGCATAAAGTGGGCATAGCCACGCCCATTTCCAACATTTTTATCAGTCATCCAACTAAGCATATGAATATTATTCTTTGTGCAAAATTTCATTCCTTTATGACTTCTTAGTTACAAAGAAGTCTCGTTACAAATTCCAAAAGGGTGTTCCAGAAATATATTTGTTAAAAAGTAGGCGTGGTCATAAACCGATTTAAATAAATTTTTGTCTATTAACACAAGTTATAAAAGTGTATAAACCAAGTTTCGTCATAATATCTCAATTATTTGTCGAGTTATAGGCTAAGAAATCCCGTATATTCCTTTGTCTAATAAGAGGCGGTGCCACGCCCATTTTCCAAAATTTTTCTATTTTTTGTTTCCGGTCTATTGTGGAACTCATGCCACAAAATTTCTATGAATTATCTCTATATATACAAAGATATCGCTTAAAATGTTTTTATTAGGCCACTTTATAGTTCCCATGTATAAAAGTGGGCGTGGTCGTCAAACCGATTTCGCTAAAATTTTGAACATGTATTACTACAAGTAACAAAAGTGTACACACCAAGTTTCGTCATTATATATAAATTATTTATTATATGGGCTCAGAAATCTCGTATATTCCTGTTTATAAAAAGAGGCGGTGCCACGCCCATTTGCCAAAATTTTTGTGTTTTTCGTTTTATGTGCGCAGTTGGACTCCTGCTATAAAGTTTCAATGATATATCTTTATGTGAATTTAAAAAAATTAAAAATTGAAAAAATTTTTTTGGTAGAAGTTATGGATCCATTTCGGAGATCACCACATCCCCTCATCAGACTTCTTCAAGCGGCCTCAACCGAGAATCGAACTTAAGTCGTTCGGTTGGTCGTCACATGTCTATCCCATTGAGCTACCACCGCCGTCAGCTTTGTTTCGCTTAAATTTCAATTTTCCCTCCATTACAATCCACATACCAACAACAGTAGCTTAATGACACTCTGCTCATTTAAATTCGCGTTCTACGACACCAAGCACTCCGAAGGTAAAGCTAGAGGTGGAACCGGAATACTTATTAGAAAACGGATTAAGCATCATCTACTGGGAAAATATTGCAGGAATTATATACACTCAACATCAGTGCACGTAGAAGATAGTTCTGGTGGGCTCACTGTAACTGCAATATACTGTCCTCCCCGTTTCAATATAACAGAATCCCAATTTACTGAATTCTTTACCAAGTTTGGCCCACGGTTTCTTGCAGCGGGTGATTATAACGCTAAACATACATTTTGGGGCTCCAGACTGATAACACCAAAGGGAAGAAACCTATTCAAAGCAATTTTAAGTAATGACCTAGACATTATTTCCACTGGTCAGCCAACATATTGGCCTACTGATAGAAGCAAAACTCCCGACATACAAAAAATTTATCAGTTCTCATACCAACTTAAATACAAGCCTTAAATCAGCAGCCGAAGTAGACTCTGCGATTACTGACTTCACAAATGTCCTTCAAGTAGCAGCAAAAGTATCTACGCACCCACATCCTAACACTACCCAGAGGAGTGTCCCTAATTATTTCAAAGGAAACGATATCACCGATCTCATTCGCAAGAAAAGGCAAATTAGGAAAGACTGGCAGAGGTTACGCTCTCCAACTTTGAAATACGAACTGAAAAAATGCACGAAAGAGCTTCAGATGCTATTGCAGGATAAAAAAGAAGCAGATTTCCAAAACAGAATTAAGTCCTTGACAGCTACATCTTCTACACACTACTCATTGTGGCGGTCCCTGAAAAATTTCAAAAGGCCAGTTTTGCAGGACCCTCCAGTACGAATCGAAAACGGTGACTTTGCTCGAAGTGACCAGGAAAAAGGAACCGCATTTGCAGCCCACCTTTCGAGGGTATTTACTCCTAATCCAGGGAGCAACTTCCTCCCAGAACATCCCCCTCGCTTACCAACAGTCTCTCTCCAATTCAACATAAATGACCTGAATAATATTATCTGTAACGACATCCAGAATAATAAGGCACCCGGACACGACAGAATAACCGGTGAAATGGTAAAACAACTCCCTCCAGTTGATATCAAGTTATTATTATACGTTTTCAATAGTTTCCTGCGACTAAACTACTTTCCTGAATCTTGGAAACTTTCCGAAATCATTATGATTCCAAAACCAGGCAAAAACCCAACCCTGTTAAACTCTTACAGGCCAATTAGCTTAATTTCAATATTCTCCAAACTATTTGAAAAGTTGTTGCTGAAAAAAATGCAGCCCATCCTAGACACGCACGGGACTATACCAAGTCACCAATTCGGGTTTAGGGAAAAACATGGTACGATAGAGCAAGTGCATAGAATAGTAATTCAAATACGGTCGGCTTTTGAAACCAAAAAGTATTGCACTGCACTGTTCTTAGACGTAGCACAAGCTTTCGACAAGGTATGGCTAGAAGGACTATTATTTAAAATAAGACGTACACTTCCGTACAATATATGCCTTATTTTAGAGAACTTTCTAACGGGAAGAAAGTTTCGAGTAAGGCAAAAAAGTTATACCACTGAAAGCTATCCAATCTTCGCCGGAGTTCTACAAGGTAGTGTTTTGGGACCCATTCTATATTTAATATTCACAAGTGACTTGCCCACTAATGAAAATCTCGTTACTTCAACATTTGCAGATGACACAGCAATACTTAGTGTGCACTCAAATCCCTCAACGGCTGCCAGACGGTTGCAAAGCCATCTAAGAATTGTAGAACAATGGCTTTCAGATTGGAGAATTAAGGTCAATGAATCTAAGTGTGTACAAGTCACTTTTACTCTAAAAAAAGATACCTGCCCCTCTGTCTCAATTAATGGCAAAATAGTAACCCAAAAAGATTACGTCACCTACCTTGGTGTTACATTAGACAGAAGGCTTACTTGGAAATATCATATTAATAATAAGGTAATGTAAGCAAAGCTGAAAATAAGCAATTTACAATGGATCATTGGTCCAAAATCTAAATTAAGCCTAGACAACAAAATACTTATATTTAATATGGTTATAAAACCATCCTGGATATATGGAATACAGCTTTGGGGTTCAGCATCCAAATCTAGTCTAGAAAGAATACAAAGGCTACAATCTAAGATACTAAGATCAATATGCCGGGCGCCTTGGTACGTGAAAAATTCCACTATACACAGGAATCTAAAGATTAACACAGTTGTTGAAGAAGTAAAAAATATACAAACTAATTACGCCACAAGACTAGGCAATCATCCAAACATACTGGCTAAAAGCCTGTTAGAACATAGATACCCCAGGCGGTTAAAGAGAAAGGATATCCAGCTAAATTGTGATCAAGGCTAGAGCCACTTAAAACTTCGAATAGCCTATCCTATTAGGCCGTAAAACCTCTAAATTACAAAAAGCAGCTTACTGAAATTCCTTCCATTCAGAAAGCTACAACAGCATTTACTAATACATGTGTATAACATATATATGATTGTATTCCGGACGAGCCTATTCCATTAGGCCGTTAAAATTCCTAAGTTCATACACGCAGCTTATTGGAATTCCTTCCATTCCGAAAGCTGCAACAGCACTTACTAATGCAACACACGATTGTGTCATCGATAAGCCTGTCCGGTCAGGCCGTACGAACTTTTAATACTATACAATCAGCTGCTTGGAATTCCATTCCATTCCATTCCGACGGCATAAATACATGTATAATGAAAATGAATAACATAATAAACGAATATAAAATAAAATAACGTACATACTCTTAGTAAAAACAAAAACATTCTCATACACATAACAAATGTATTCATAAGTATTTATTTTATATCAAATAAAATTTTCATCCATATGTTATTTGAAGCAGTGGCAACGAATAACGTCATTGTGTTCTAGGTTAAGATTCTATAAAAATTGTCATATTCTCCAAGAATGATACAATAAAAACTATATCCGAGAAAAAAAAAAAAATTTTAATTCACATAAAATAATTACACTGCTCTACAGCCAAAAAATACTCTGAACGCGACCATCCTTTCTATATGTAAAATCGGTCGCTGATTCCGAAAATCGGGTTCATTTTTAATTCTATGGGAAGGTTTTTGAGATATCGGCAATTTACCGTTATTTGGCCAATGGGTCCACTTAATCCAGTATATTTCTTTAACACAGTGAGCTATCTTCCTTAGGGTCACACCAAACGAAAGAAAATTAAATTTCCTTTTCACGGCTCCTATAACATTTTTCTCTAGCTCTTATAGTTTCTGAAATATTGACGATTAAATTTGAATTTTTTCGATTTTTTACGATTTTTTTAAGAAAAAATTGACTTTGTCAGGCAATATCTTTAAAACCAATGTTTTCACCTTCGGTTTTACTCCTTTGCGTGAAGCTCCATTCTATTACCAAAAAAATAAGCTATCAACGATGAAAATCCATTGTAAAATGGAAAAGTTATAGGCGATCAAGTAAATACAGCCAGGTCGCGCAATGCCTCTGCACGCGTACATTCTATGCATATTGTACCAATACCTACACATCTGCAGTAGCAGCACATTGGCAGCGCAGTAGATACAAGCGCATTTACGGGTATAACATGCATAGAATATACCCGTGCAGAGGCATTGCGCGACTTGGCTGTATTTACTTGATCGCCTATAACTTTTCCATTTTACCATGGATTTTCTTCGTTGATAGCTTGTCTTTTTCCCAATAGAATTGAGCTTCACGTAAAAGAGTAAAACCGAAGGTGAAGACATTGGTTTTAAAGATATTGTCTGACAAAATCAATTTTTTCTTAAAAAAATCGTAAAAAATCGAAAAAATTCAAATTGAATCGTCAATATTTCAGAAACTATAAGAGTTAGAGAAAAATGTTATAGGAGCCGTGAAAAGGAAATTTAATTTTCTTTCGTTTGGTGTCACCCTAAGGAAGATAACTCACTGTGTTAAAGAGATATACTGGATTAAGTGGACCCATTGGCCAAATAACGGTAAATTGCCGATATCTCAAAAACCTTCCCATAGAATTAAAAATGAACCCGATTTTCGGAATCAGCGACCGATTTTACATATAGATAGGATAGTCACGTCCAAAGTACAGACAAAAAATTTCATTTTGTGATCCAGTGTTATTAGAATTAAAACGGCCATATAAATACAAACGTAGATATATCTTTATATTTGACAGAGATATCGCTTAAAATGTTTTTATTAGGCCACTTTATAATACACATATATAAAAGTGGGCGTGGCCGTCAACCGATTTTAACTATTTTCCGTTCAAACGTTTGCCTAAGTAAGTAAATCACGCGTACCAAATTTCATCGATATATCTTCAATGGTTTCTGAGTTATGACATATAAAACTTTCAATGTTTGACCCTTAATAAGTGGGCGTGGCACCGCCCATTTTCCAAAATTTCATCAAATTTCTTACTAGGGGCCTGAGCTCAACACGTGGGTAAAATTTCATCGCTCCAGCTATATGAGTGACTGAGATACCAAATTTCCGATTTTTTCTATATAGGAAAAGTGGGCGTGGTCATGGTCCAATTTCGCCCATTTTCAATACCAACCGTCCCAGTCTCGATACCAACTTGCATTTCAAATTTCATCAAAATATCTCAATTTTTGCGCGAGTTAGAGTGTTTACAGACGGACGGACGGACGGACATGGCTCAATCGATTTCTTTTTTCACCCTGATCATTTTGATATATATAAGTCTATATCTATCTCAATTATTTCATTCTGTTACAATCCACCGTTATGTGATTAAAACTATAATACTCTGTGTACTAGTACAGCTGAGTATAAAAATAAAGTGAAATTCAAAAAACCAAAACATTTTAATGTTTTGTACATCCTAAAAATCCAACCTACCATTTGCATGCAAAACGAAATGAATCCGTTTGTATCATTTAAACGAATTGCTTTACTTTTGGTCGTATATATGTATCTTCGTGTCATTTCTTTGCTTACAGTGACTCTCAGAAGTATTTTGCATAATTCATTTATTAAGAAAACGTTAGAAATTCGCCTTTTTATCGAATTCTTTTGAAAATTTTTTTAATATGGTATTATAGTTGAATCTTCATACTACAAAAACACATTCATTAAAAAACCAAAATGCATTTCATCTTTTTTATAAAATTAAAGAAACGAAAAAGTCATACAAGTCAATGTGAACACTTTCGAATAAAAAACACTTCCAAACTCTTTTTCAAAGCTCTGATATAAGAAGTAATCAAAATTTTTAGTCCTATCTTGAAGATCTTGTGAGAAAATCGAAGATTTCCCCAAAAAATATCCCAAATGCGATTTTGGCAGAGGAATGGGACAAAAAAACTCCGGAATTTTGCCAAAAATTAGCAGAGCCCATCCCTAGACTCTTGGAAGCCATTTCGAAAAAGAACGGATATCATAAAAAATATTAAATAGGTTGTAGATGCATACATTTACCAAAATTACGAATAAGCAAAATTATATTGTGAGCAAAAATGTATGACTTTTTTCGTTTCTTTAATTTTATAAAAAAGATGAAATGTATTTTGGTTTTTTAATGAATGTGTTTTTGTAGTATGAAGATTCAGCTATAATACCATATTAAAAAAAATTTGCAAAAGATTTCGAAAAAATTACGAATTTCTAACGTTTTCTTATAAAGCTAATTCCGTATAAAGCTAATTTTGGTTGGTTTTTTTTCACATTTTTACATAAATTTACGCTGTTTGACCAAAAATTTAAATAAAACTTATTTGACTACTCAATCGGAGCACAATTACATGTTACTACCAAATATTATCAAAATTGGATCAGTAGTTTAAAAGTTTATCCCGCACAAAGAATGTTACATGAGATTTATATGTATATAGATTTATATTTTAGGAAGTATATAGAGATGAATGTAGGTACAGGGTGAGTAGAACATAAATGTTAAGTAAACAAGTAAGGAAGCCTAAGTTCGAGTGGAATCGAACATTAGATACTCAGCTGTATGCTTTCATTGTTTGTTTGCGTTTGATGGAAACACGGTGTGCTTTATATAAAGCGAGTGCTGCATAAAGTGGGCGTAGCCACGCCCATTTTCAAAATTTTTATCAGTCATCCAACTAAGCATATCAATATTATTCTTTGTGCAAAAATTAATTCCTTTATGACTTCTAGTTACAAAGATGTCACGTTACAAACTCCCAAAGGGTATTCCAGAAATATCTGTTAAAAAGTAGGCGTGGTCATAAACCGATTTCAATTAATTTTTGCGTGTTTATTAACACAAGTTATAAAAGTGTATAAACCAAGTTTCGTCATAATATCTCAATTATTTGTCGAGTTAAAGGCTAATAAATCTCGTATATCCCTTTGTCCAAAAGGAGGCGGTGCCACGCCCATTTTCCAAAATTTGTCTATTTTATGTTTCCGGTCTATTGTGGAACTCATGTCACAAAATTTCAATGAATTATCTTTATATTTGACAAAGATATCGCTTACAATGTTTTTATTAGGCCACTTTATAATACACATATATAAAAGTGGGCGTGGTCGTCAACCGATTTTGGTAATTTTTCGTCCACACATTTGCCTAAGTAAATATATCATGCGTACCAAATTTCATCGATATATCTTCAACGGTTTCTGAGTTATGACTCATAAAACTTTCAATGTTTGCCCCTTAATAAGTGGGCGTGGCTCCGCCCATTTTCCAAAATTTTTGTGGTTTTCGTTTTATGTTCATAGTTGGAATCATGCCACAAAATTTCAGTGATAGATCTTTATATTTGACAGAGATATCGCTTAAAATGTTTTTATTAGGTCACTTTATAATACACATATATAAAAGTGGGCGTGGCCGTCAACCGATTTTGACAATTTTCCGTCAAAACATTTGCCTAAGTAAGTAAATCACGCGTACCAAATTTCATCGACATATCTTCAACGGTTTCTGAGTTATGACTCATAAAACTTTCAATGTTTGACCCTTAATAAGTGGGCGTGGCACCGCCCATTTTCCAAAATTTCATAAAATTTCTTCATAGGGGCCTGAGCTCAACATGTGGGTAAAATTTTATCGCTCCAGCTATATTAGGGACTGAGATACCAAATTTCCGATTTTTTCTATATAGGAAAAGTGGGCGTGGTCATGGTCCGATTTCGCCCATTTTCAATACCAACCGTCCCAGTCCCGATACCAACTTGCATTTCAAATTTCATCAAAATATCTCAATTTTTGCGCCAGTTAGAGTGTTTACAGACGGACGGACGGACAGACGGACGGACGGACGGACGGACGGACGGACGGACGGACATGGCTCAATCGATTTCTCTTTTCACCCTGATCATTTTGATATATATAAGTCTATATCTATCTCGGTTATTTCATTCTGTTACAATCCACCGTTATGTGATTAAAACTATAATACTCTGTGTACTAGTACAGCTGAGTATAAAAATCGCGTTATGGCCGTCAACCTGTTCGGACGTGTTTTCTGTCGCTCCGTATTGTGCGCTAGTTTATTGTTATCGCCTTTAATTTTATTATGGTGCACTTATTGGAAATATTAGAAATTGAGATAGTGACTCTTACCAATGTGCTTTAGAATTTATCTTGAGTTTATAACTTAATTTACATACATATATACAATCTTGATACCCCGATTTAAATAAAATTACATACATATCTACAAACTAATTGATTCTCTCATCATGTCGTGCTTGTGAGGTAATAGGGTGGAACGACCCCAAGAAAAGGTGTCTTGTGCCAACTGCAAACAGTTTTTTCATATCGAATGTGTGGGTGTGCGGCCGGCTGATCTTGAGTATTATGAAACGTCCGACAACCCATTCTATTGTTCAGCATGCACTGTTGAGCGCCGAAACTCTCTCCGCTCACCAACAGTAAAAGCTGCGAACAGTGCTAACTACAAATCTATCAACTCCATCGATTCATCTAAGGAAATCAACAGCGAAAGTCAGGCCAATTTTAAGATCGTGTTAAGTGAAATCGCCGCTCTTAGGAGCGATCATGCATGTGTTCTATCTATAGTTAATGCTCTACATAACGACAAGAAGTTGCTTATCCAAAAGGTTGATGCCCTGCAAGCAGAAACTCTCGCATTGCGGAAAATTATTAAAAATAAAGAGGCCACCCTATTGTCACATCTGAAATAAAAAGTTTACGTTGCGCTATTGCATCCTCATCAGTTTCCCATTCTCCCGCTTCTACTCTCTCTAACTCTCCAGCACCTGTTTCTAAACAGTAGCGTGTAGCTGTCTCAACTAATACAGTGAGTAATTTCACGACATCATATTCTGCCGCTGCATTAACGGTGCCCAGTAAAAATACTGCATCTACTGCAGCCTCCCACAATAAGGGTGCATCTGCTCCCTCTAACTCAAATGCTGCTGCTGCTAGCAACGTTCTGCTGCTACCGCCAATGCAGTGAGTAAGCTGCTGTCATCTACTGCATCGACTGGTGCCGCTCTCACAAACACAATAACCAAAGCGCCGAGTTTAACTACGACATCGAGCTCTGATCGCAGCGTTACTGTAGTAAATACTCAGGTATTATCATATGCTGATACTGCTGCACAAATGCAGCGACCGTCATTTACGCTCTCTGATTCCATTAGCGACACACTCTCTGCTAGTTCTGCTGGACAAAGTGTTATTAAAAGCCCCAATTGGAATACCAATACCAAAGGCAGACGCCGTCAGCTAAAACCACCTATCATTGTGGGTTCGAGCAATAATATGGAATTAGGCATTGTATCGAAGTTGAAATGGTTACATTTATCGTCCTTCTTGAATACCGTCACTACCAATGATATATTGGATTATGTATCTAAACATGCAGGCATTGATAAAAAGTGTCTGGTATGTTTTATGCTTATCAAAAAGAAATTTAACGTATCTGAGCGTATTATAATCAATTTCAAGCTGGGTGTGTCTGATAAATTCTATGACAAATTGCTAGTCGCTAATATCTGGCCAGCTGATGTTAAGGTAAGACCATTCGTTTTTTCCCAAAGACGGTGCACTCCAGCAAGAATCTTGAACACGCCCGCACTTCGTGGGACCCGCTCAAAGCACATTAATATTTATTTTGAAAATTCATCTGGCATAAGGACCAAGTCCAAGCTTCTCTATGATCTTAGTACTCAGTTAGAATACGACGTATTCGTAATCATCGAGACCTGGCTCAATGGCGACTTCAATGATAATGAATTTTTTTGATTCCAATATTTACAATGTGTACCGAAAGGACCGTGATATATCTTCGAACGGCGTTATCCAGAGGCGGGGGTGTACTCATCGCAGTTCAGAGGAAATATCGCTCAGCAGTTCAGTCGCTCAAAGATCCAAACCCCCTTATTGACCAGCTTTGTGTATCTGTGCTTGGTACTTCAAAAATTTTTATCTGCGCATCTTACATCCCTCCAAATAGTGAGGACACATTATATAAGCTACATGTAGATAACATCGTAGATTTAGTATCTAAGAGGCCTAATAACAATTTTTGTATTCTTGGCGATTTTAACTTAGGTAACATAACTTGGTCAAATATGCAAGACAGTGTTTCTTTGATTCCCAATAATATCAAAACTTTTTATGAATCATATCTAGTCGATTGTTTCGCAAGTATTAACCTCGCCCAGATTAATAATTTTCAAAATAAACTTTCACGTATCTTAGACCTTATTTACATAAGTGATAATATGAATTACAACTTATGTGAATGTCTCGATCCACTTTCCGGTAATGGCCTTCATCACGTCCCTCTGGTTCTGCAGTTGGAATTTTATGATTTTAATGCGGCTCAAATCAATAAACAGTCAAATAATTTCAACTACAAAAAATGCAATTTCGAAGCGGTTAATATCGCATTATCTCTAATTGATTGGGACTTGGTCTTCTCTGACTCTAGTATAGACGACTGCTTTTCTTCTTTCATGAATAAAACGAAAAGCATATGTTTAAATAATATTCCGCTGGTGAAAAGAAGGTGTTACAAAATACCGTGGTACACCAAAGAATTGAAGAAAATTAAGAACTTAAGGAACAGGTTCTTTAAAAAATTCAAAAGATCAAATTCTGTATATCATAGAGATGCATATTTGAAATATTTGAAACGGTTTAAGACTCTTAGTAAATCTCTTCACCGGAGATATGTTTCTAACTTTGAGGCTGATATCAAATTAAGCCCGAAAGCCTTTTGGCGTTATGTTAATTCAAAGAAATTGTGTTCTAGCATTCCTTCGGAAGTTTTCTATAATGATAACTATGCGCATTCCGCCGCGGAAGCTGCAAATCTCTTTGCTGATTTCTTTAGCTCTAACTTTGAGCCTAATACGAACTCAGTTTCAAATTTCATGCCAGAGGACTGTCAAGATTCCCCTCTTAATTTTGGATCACTTACTTTAACACTCGAAGATGTGATTGATGGCATTTTGCACATCAAGTCGTCCTCACAAACCCATGTAGATGGCCTGTCATCTATACTCCTCAAGAATTGTCCATCTTTTGCTTACCCGCTTTTATTAATTTTCAACAAATCACTGGAGGCGGGCATATTTATTGATGCTTGGAAAGTTACCTCTATCACTCCTATTTTCAAGAAAGGTAACAAGAACAACGTTGCCAATTATCGTCCAATTGCCAAACTGTCGACAGCCTCTAAACTGTTTGAATTTATAGTTAAGCAAAAAGTATATTTCGCAGTTAAACGCTTAATTTCAGATAACCAACATGGTTTTATGTCGGGCAGATCTACTGTGACAAATCTCACAATTTTCTCTGAGTTTTGTCTGTCGGCTTTCAATAATCGTGAGCAAGTCGACGCTGTTTATACAGACTTCTCAAAGGCGTTCGACAAAATCAGCCATCCAATATTAATTTCAAAGCTAGAACGGTTAGGATTTCATTCCATTTTCATTGCTTGGCTCAAATCTTATCTCGCTTCACGCTTGTGCAACGTCGTTGTGGATAATGCAGCTTCCCGAGCTTTTATGGCCACGTCTGGTAGAGCTGCAAAACTATCGATGGCACTATCGATAGTATCGATAGTTTTTTTTTCGTGTCACTATCGATAGTTTTTTTTCCACTATCGATGGTTATCCCTATTCATTCTTGTAGTTTTGTCCCAAGAGAAGCATACTGAATGTTAGGGAAGAGTTGGATTTCGTTATCAAATTGGTCAAATTAATACCCCAGCAGGATAGGGGGCTTAGAATATACCCGTGGTAAGCAATGTCTGTCGTAAGAGGCGACTAAAATCCACGCTTCTAACGATATACAACTTGTAGTAATAGAACCACACCTCGCTAAATGACAGCTGGTCAATGTCAAAATTTTTAATTTTTTCCGATTTTTGAAAGTTTTGATTTTCAAATTAAGTTTTTATAAAAACTATAAAAACGCAGCCACGCCCATTTTCAAAATTTGTATCAATCATCCAAATTATATGCTTGAATATTATTGTTAGTGCAAAATTGCATCCCTCTATGACTTTTAGCTACAAAGATGTCACGTTACAAATTTCCAAAGGGTGTTCCAGAACTATCTTTATTAAAAAGTAGGCGTGGTCATAAACCGATTTCAATACATTTTTGCGTGTCTATTAACACATGTTATAAAAGTGTATAAACCAAGCTTCGTCATAATATCTAAGTTATTTGTCGAATAATAGGCACGTCTAAAAAGAGGCGGTGCCACGCCCATTTTCCAAACTTTTTTATTTTTTGTTTCCGGTCTATTGTAAAACTCATGTCACAAAATTTCAATGTATTATCTTTATATTTCACAGAGATATCGCTTAAAATGATTTTACTAGGTCACTTTATAATACCTATATATAAAAGTGGGCGCGGTCGTCAACCGATTTTGGTAATTTTTCGTCCACACATTTCACTAAGTAGATATATCACGAGTACCAAATTTCATCGATATATCTTTAACGGTTTCTGAGTTATGGCTTATAAAACTTTCAATATTTGCCCCTTAATAAGTGGGCGTGGCACCGCCCATTTTCCAAAATTTTTGTATTTTTTGTTTTATGTCCGTAGTTGGACTCCTGCCACAAAATCTCAGTGATAGATCTTTATATTTGACAGAGATATCGCTTAAAATGTTTTTATTAGGCCCCTTTATAGTTTCCATATATAAAAGTGGGCGTGCCCTTCAACCGATTTTGACAATTTTTCGTCAAAACATTTGTCTATGTAAGCAAATTACGCGTACCAAATTTCATCGATATATCTTCAACGGTTTCTGAGTTATGACATATAAAACTTTCAATATTTGACCCTTAATAAGTGGGCGTGGCACCGCCCATTTTCCAAAACTTCATCAAATTTCTTCATAAGGGCCTGAGCTCAATACGTGGGTAAAATTTTATCACTCTAGCTATATTAGTGGCTGAGATACCAAATTTCCGATTTTTTCTATATAGGAAAAGTGGGCGTGGTCATGGTCCGATTTCGCCCATTTTCAATACCAACCGTCCCAGTCTCGATACCAACTTGCATTTCAAATTTCATCAAAATATCTCAATTTTTGCACGAGTTAGAGTGTTTAAAGTCGGACGGACAGACGGACGGACGGACGGACGGACATGGCTCAATCGATTTCTCTTTTCACCCTGATCATTTTGATATATATAAGTCTATATCTATCTCGATTATTTCATTCTGCTACAATCCACCGTTATGTGATTAAAACTATAATACTCTGTGTACTAGTACAGCTGAGTATAAAAACACAAAATTACCGTTATCTCAAAAACGTAACCATACAAAAAAATTAAAAAAAAAAAAAAGAAATTGTTCTGTGCTGAACATAACTGAAATTCTTCGTATTTTTTTTGTTTTTTGATTTATTTAAAGCATAGTGTATTCTACATTAATGAAATGTATAAACAATGTGCCTTATGTACTAGTCAGCGCCAAAGATGCTAAACAACAAATTCTACTACTTTTAGTTTTATTACTATAGCGTTTTCAAGTCAAATTAAACCTTTTTCAAATCAAGTGGAAATTTTAAATTAAACAAGTAAGGAAGCCTAAGTTCGAGTGGAATCGAACATTAGATACTCAGCTGTATGCTTTCATTGTTTGTTTGCGTTTGATGGAAACACGGACTAGGTACTTTTTGTATAAAGCAAGTGCTGCATAAAGTGGGCGTAGCCGCGCCCATTTTCAAAATTTTTTTTTTTGTGCAAAATTTCATTCCCTTATCACATCTAGTTACAAAGATGTCACGTTACAAATTACCAAAGGGTGTTCTAGAAATATCTTTGTTAAAAAGTAGGCGTGGTCATAAACCGATTTCAATAAATTTTTGCGCGTCTATTAACACAAGTCATAAAAGTGTATAAACCAAGTTTCGTCATTATATATCAATTATTTGTCGAATTATGGGCTCAGAAATCTCGTATATTCCAGCTTCTAAAAAGAGGCGGTGCCACGCCCATTTTCCAAAATTTTTGTGTTTTTGGTTGTATGTCCGCAGGTGGACTCCTGGCTTAAAATTTCAATGATATATCTTTATATTTGACAGAGATATCGCTTAAAATGTTTTTATTAGGTCACTTTACAATACCCATATATAAAAGTGGGCGTGGCCGTCAACCGATTTTGATAATTTTTCGTCCAAACATTTGCCTAAGTAAGTATATCACGCGTACCAAATTTCATCGATATATCTTCAACAGTTTCTGAGTTATGACTCATAAAGATTTCAATGTTTGCTCCTCAATAAGTGGGCGTGGCACCGCCCATTTTTCAAAATTCCATCAAATTTCTTCTTAGGGGCCTGAGCTCAACACGTGGGTAAAATTTCATCACTCTATCTATATTAGTGGCTGAGATACCAAATTTCCGATTTTTTCTATATAGGAAAAGTGGGCGTGGTCATGGTCCGATTTCGCCCATTTTTAATACCAACCGTCCCAGTGTCGATACCAACTTGCATTTCAACTTTCATCAAAATATCTCAATTTTTGCGCGAGTTAGAGTGTTTACAGACGGACGGACGGACAGACGGACGGACGGACGGACGGACGGACATGGCTCAATCGATTTCTCTTTTCACCCTGATCATTTTGATATATATAAGTCTATATCTATCTCGATTATTTCATTCTGTTACAATCCACCGTTATGTGATTAAAACTATAATACTCTGTGTACTAGTACAGCTGAGTATAAAAAGGTTTAATTTAACCAAAAAATGCTATATATATATATAAGTGAATTATTTAATTCCTATTTGTTGTTCTTTTGCTAATTAATTAATTTTATGCGTTAAAAAAAATTAAAGACTTTGAAAAGGAAAATGTAAACAAAACCATCCCTCATTTTAAGGTTTAATTTAACCAGAAAATGCTATATACATACACAGAGAAAAAAGTACAATGGTTTTTTCAAACAACTTCTTGGTTAATGTTTTATAAGTTGATTTATTCATGTCAAAAGGAAACAAGTAAGGAAGCCTAAGTTCGAGTAGAATCGAACATTAGATACTCAGCTGTATGCTTTCATTGTTTGTTTGCGTTTGTTCGATATAGGGTGTATTTTATATGACACGAGTGCTGCATAAACAGGGCGCAGCCACGCCCATTTTCAAAATTTGTATCAATCATCCAAATAAGCATATAAATATTATTGTTAGTGCAAAATTGCATCCCTCTATGACTTTTAGTTACCCGAGCTTCTCTCCCAATTCGAGGTGTGCTCCTTTTTGTTTTTTCCTACTAATTGGGTGGACCTACAGTTTTATGCCGGCTCCGAACGGCGAATGCATTTTTTGTGAGAAGCTTTTTCATGGCAGAAATACTCTCGGAGGGTATGCCGCCCACTGCCGAGAGGTGACCGCTGCTCTTAAAAAACCCAATAATTGGATTTTTACTAATTAGAAAAATTTGTTTGGCTCGGACCGTGGTTTGAACCCGAGACCTCTGGCATAGCAGGCGAGCACTCTACCCACTGCACCACAGCGGCCAACTAACACATGTTATAAAAGTGTATAAACCAAGTTTCGTCATAATATCTCAGTTATTTGTCGAGTAATAGGCACGTAGATTCCTTTGTATAAAAAGAGGCGGTGCCACGCCCATTTTCCAAACTTTTTTATTTTTTGTTTCCGGTCTATTGTAGAACTCATGTCACAAAATTTCAGTGATAGATCTTTATATTTGACAGAGATATCGCTTAAAATGTTTTTATTAGGTCACTTTATAATACCCATATATAAAAGTGGGCGTGGTCGTCAACCGATTTTGGTAATCTTTCGTCCACACATTTGGCTAAGTAAATATATCACGCGTACCAAATTTCATCGATATATCTTTAACGGTTTCTGAGTTATGGCTTATAAAACTTTCAATATTTGCCCCTTAATAAGTGGGCGTGGCACCGCCCATTTTCCAAAATTTTTATAATTTTTGTTTTATTTCCCTAGTTGGTCTCCTGCCACAAAATTTCAGTGATAGATCTTTATATTTGACAGAGATATCGCTTAAAATGTTTTTATTAGGCCCCTTTATAGTTCCCATATATAAAAGTGGGCGTGGCCGTCAACCGATTTTGATAATTTTTCGCCAAAACATTTGTCTAGGTAAGCAAATTACGCATACCAAATTTCATCGATATATCTTCAACGGTTTCTGAGTTATGACATATAAAACTTTCAATGTTTGACCCTTAATAAGTGGGCGTGGCACCGCCCATTTTCCAAAACTTCAACAAATTTCTTCATAAGGGCCTGAGCTCAATACGTGGGTAAAATTTTATCACTCTAGCTATATTAGTGGCTGAGATACCAAATTTCCGATTTTTTCTATATAGGAAAAGTGGGCGTGGTCATGGTCCGATTTCGCCCATTTTCAATACCAACCGTCCCAGTCTCGATACCAACTTGCATTTCAAATTTCATCAAAATATCTCAATTTTTACGCGAGTTATCCTGCGTACGGACGGACGGACGGACGGACGGACGGACGGACGGACGGACATGGCTCAATCGATTTCTCTTTTCACCCTGATCATTTTGATATATATAAGTCCATATCTATCTCGATTATTTCATTATGTTACAATCCACCGTTATGAAATCAAAACAAGTAAGGAAGCCTAAGTTCGAGTGCAATCGAACATTAGATACTCAGCTGTATGCTTTCATTGTTTGTTTGCGTTTGTTCGATATAGGGTGTATTTTATATGAAACGAGTGCTGCATAAACAGGGCGCAGCCACGCCCATTTTCAAAATTTATATCAATCATCCAAATAAGCATACAAATATTATTGTTAGTGCAAAATTTCATCCCTCTATGACTTTTAGTTACAAAGACTTCACGTTACAAATTCCAAAAGGGTGTTCCAGAAATATCTTTGTTAAAAAGTAGGCGTGGTCATAAACCGATTTCAATACATTTTTGCGTGTCTATTAACACATGTTATAAAAGTGTATAAACCAAGTTTCGTCATAATATCTCAATTATTTGTCGAGTTAAAGGCTAAGAAATCTCATATATCCCTTTGTCTAAAAAGAGGCGGTGCCACGCCCATTTTCCAAACTTTTTTATTTTTTGTTTCCGGTCTATTGTAAAACTCATGTCACAAAATTTCAATGAATTATCTTTATATTTCACATAGATATCGCTTAAAATGGTTTTATTAGGTCACTTTATAATACACATATATAAAAGTGGGCGCGGTCGTCAACCGATTTTGGTAATTTTTCGTCCACACATTTGGCTAAGTAAATATATCACGCGTACCAGATTTCATCGATATATCTTTAACGGTTTCTGAGTTATGGCTTATTAAACTTTCAATATTCGCTCCTTAATAAGTGGGCGTGGCACCGCCCATTTTCCAAAATTTTTGTAGTTTTTGTTTTATGTCCATAGTTGGACTCCTGCCACAAAATCTCAGTGATTGATCTTTATATTTGACAGAGATATCGCTTAAAATGTTTTTATTAGGCCCCCTTATATTTCCTATATATAAAAGTGGGCGTGGCCGTCAACCGATTTTGATAATTTTTCGCCAAAACATTTGACTAAGTAATTATATTACGCGTACCGAATTTCATCGATATATCTTCAACGGTTTCTGAGTTATGACTCATAAAACTTTCAATGTCTGCCCCTTAATAAGTGGGCGTGGCACCGCCCATATTCCAAAATTTTTGTGTTTTTTGTTTTATGTCCATAGTTGGACTCATGCGACAAAATTTCAATGATAGATCTTTATATTTGACAGAGATATCGCTTAAAATGGTTTTATTAGGTCACTTTATAATACACATATATAAAAGTGGGCGTGGCCGTAAACCGATTTTGATAATTTTTCGTCAAAACATTTGTCTATGTAAGCAAATTACGCGTACCAAATTTCATCGATATATCTTCAACGGTTTCTGAGTTATGACATATAAAACTTTCAATGTTTGACCCTTAATAAGTGGGCGTGGCACCGCCCATTTTCCAAAACTTCATCAAATTTCTTCATAAGGGCCCGAGCTCAATACGTGGGTAAAATTTTAAAACTCTAGCTATATTAGTGGCTGAGATACCAAATTTCCGATTTTTTCTATATAGGAAAAGTGGGCGTGGTCATGGTCCGATTTCGCCCATTTTCAATACCAACCGTCCCAGTCTCGATACCAACTTGCGTTCCAAATTTCATCAAAATATCTCAATTTTTGCGCGAGTTAGAGTGTTTACAGACGGACGGACGGACGGACGGACGGACAGACGGACGGACGGACGGACGGACGGACGGACGGACGGACGGACGGACATGGCTCAATCGATTTCTCTTTTCACCCTGATCATTTTGATATATATAAGTCTATATCTATCTCGATTATTTCATTCTGTTACAATCCACCGTTATGTGATTAAAACTATAATACTCTGTGTACTAGTACAGCTGAGTATAATTATAATACTCTGTGTACTAGTACAGCTGAGTATAAAAATGTAATGTGTACATTTTCTTTTTACCATTAACCAATATTTTGGTAACAATCAATATCAAACAAAAAGTTGGTTTCCCCAACGTTTATATTTGTTATATTAACGAAAATATTGGTTAATTCATATCTAAAAAAAGTAAAAATATTTACGGAGCTTTATGGCTTCGTCTCTGTTGTTACCATCGCCTTCAACACCGTTTGTGCTTGACGAAGTTGAATGGCTGGACCCGAATTGCAGAGAGCGAGAGAGTGAGTATTTGGAATTTTCTTTGTTATTCAGTTAACATATTAACACTCTCTTATAGATCATACATAGCAGTGCTGCTACTGGCATAAAAATATAACCAACAAATTGTTTAATAGTAACAAGAAATTGGTTGAAGATTTGAACGAAAATTTTGTTATATCAACAAATATCATGGTTAATATAACCAAAAACACTGTCTAATATATCAACAATGGTAATGGTAATATTAAAAAAAATTCACATTGATTCCATTTCAAGTGTGAAATTAGTACTATTAACCAACTTTTGGTTGATTTTTCTCTCAGTGTAAGTGTAGTAGCTAATTCTTATTTGATCTTTTATATAATTATTGTTTTGCGTAAAAAATTAAAGACTTTTTGGAAAGAAAACTGTAAACAAAACCATCCCTCTTTTTATTTTAGTGAAATATTCATAAAAAACTATCGATAGTATCGATAGTTTTTTTTTCGACTATCGAAACTATCGAGTGGTCCGATTATCGATGGTTTTGCAGCTCTAACGTCTGGTGTTCCGCAGGGAAGTATCTTAGGTCCCATGTTATTCATTTTATTTATAAATGATATTTCGGGTTGCTTCAATTACTCGAAATTCCTTTTATACGCAGATGACTTAAAAGTCTTCATGAATATTTCAAGTGTGTTAGATTCTACCAAACTTCAATCTGACCTTAATAATGTTGCTAACTGGTGTAGCAAAAATCAACTGCATTTAAATTTAAAGAAGTGTTTTCATGTTTCTTTCAGTAAATCTCGTTCTTTGGTTCCTACATCATACTTCATCGATGGCTCTTTACTGAGCACCGTGGATGAAATTTCTGATCTTGGTGTTGTCTTTGACTCCAAATTCTTATTTCATAGCCACATGAACTGTACTCTTGCGAAATCATATTATATGCTCTCTTTCCTCCGTCGATTTAGTTCTGAATTCTCTGACCCCTATACCTTGAAACTTCTCTATACTGCATTTTTAAACGGTTTTATTTAGCTCACCCCGTTTGTTTTATTTATTCTTGGGTCAAATTTAGTAATTCAAATTTCACCCTCCTCCTGTCAACCGATTAATCTGAAATTTTGTACGCATGTATAACCCCGATGACAATGCAATATTATGAAAAAACAAGTAAGGAAGCCTAAGTTCGAGTGGAATCGAACATTAGATACTCAGCTGTATGCTTTCATTGTTTGTTTGCGTTTGATGGAAACACGGTGCACTTAATATAAAGCGAGTGCTGCATAAAGTGGGCGTAGTCACGCCCATTTTCTAAATTTTTATCAGTCATCCAACTAAGCATATCAATATTATACTTTGTGCAAAATTTCATTCCTTTATGACTTCTAGTTACAAAGATGTCATGTTACAAATTCCCAAAGGGTGTTCCAGAAATATCTTTCTTAAAAAGTAGGCGTGGTCATAAACCGATTTCAATAAATTTTTGCGTGTCTATTAACACAAGTTATAAAAGTGTATAAACCAAGTTTCGTCATAATATCTCAATTATTTGTCGAGTTATAGGCTAAGAAATCTCGTATATCCCTTTGTGTAAAAAGAGGCGGTGCCACGCCCATTTTCCAAAATTTTTCTATTTGTTGTTTCCGGTCTATTGTGGAAGTCATGCCACAAAATTTCAATGACAGATCTTTATATTTGACAGAGATATCGCTTAAAATGTTTTTATTAGGCCCCTTTATAGTTCTCATATATAAAAGTGGGCGTGGTCGTCAACCGATTTCGCTAAGATTTTGAGCGTGTATTACCACAAGTAATGAAAGTGTACACACCAAGTTTCGTCATTATATATAAATTATTTGTCGAGTTATGGGCTCAGAAATCTCGTATATTCCTGTTTATAAAAAGAGGCGGTGCCACGCCCATTTTCCAAAATTTTTGTGTTTTTCGTTTTATATCCGCAGTTGGACTACTGCTATAAAATTTCAATGATATATCTTTATATTTGACAGAGATATCGCTTAAAATGCTTTTATTAGGTCACTTTATAAGACCCATATATAAAAGTGGGCGTGGCCCTAAACCGATTTCGGAAATTTTTCGTCCAAATATTTTTAATAAGTGGGCGTGGCACCGCCCATTTTCCAAAATTTTTGTGTTTTTCGTTTTATGTCCGCAGTTGGACTTACGCGACAAAATTTCAATGATAGATCTTTATATTTGACAGAGATATCGCTTAAAATGTTTTTATTAGGTCACTTTGTAATATACATATATAAAAGTGGGCGTGGCCGTCAACCGATTTTAACTATTTTCCGTCCAAACGTTTGCCTAAGTAAGTATATCACGCGTACCAAATTTGATCGATATGTCTTTAATGGTTTCTGAGTTATGACATATAAAACTTTCAAGGTTTGACCCTTAATAAGTGGGCGTGGCACCGCCCATTTTCCAAAATTTCATCAAATTTCTTCCTAGGGGCCTGAGCTCAACACGTGGGTAAAATTTCATCGCTCCAGCTATATTAGTGACTGAGATACCAAATTTCCGATTTTTTCTATATAGGAAAAGTGGGCGTGGTCATGGTCCGATTTCGCCCATTTTCAATACCAACCGTCCCAGTCTCGGTACCAACTTGCATTTCAAATTTCATCAAAATTTCTCAATTTTTGCGCGAGTTAGAGTGTTTACAGACGGACGGACGGACATGGCTAAATCGATTTCTCTTTTCACCCTGATCATTTTGATATATATAAGTCTATATCTATCTCGATTATTTCACTCTGTTACAATCCACCGTTATGTGATTAAAACTATAATACTCTGTGTACTAGTACAGCTGAGTATAAAAATTCCGATAGGTGGCGCGTGGGTCACTATATTTACAAAAATCGCATTTATGGTCCGATTTGGCTGAAATTCGGAACATGTATTACTACCTTGAAAAGAAATATTTTCTTAAAAAAAATTCCGCTAGGTGGAGCTGAGATCGGGGTAATTAAAACTGAAAATCCTATTTGCAGGGACTACGTATAGAGGCGTTGGACTGCAATAAACTAACGGGCAAGAAACCTTGCAATAATGAAGCACTAAATGAATTGAACAGAATGCGAAATAAAAACTAAAAACTAGAAAATAAAAATAGGTAAAAAAACTTTTTAAGATAAACGGTTTTATGTTATACATACATTGCAATGTTTAAGATAAATGTACTAAAAACCAAAAAATAATAAAATAGATACAGTCGTGGGAATTATAAACATTTGCATAGACTGGACTAAAATAAAACCGTGGGGCACGTCAATTGTCTACAATCGTTGATTAAAATGTTTGTTTTGTAATGTTACACTATAATTAGGCAGTTGTTCAACCGACAACGATGGACGTGTGATAAGTAGGGCTAGAATGTGGAAAAAAGCTAGCAAGCTCGATTATAAGCGAGTTTTAGGGTTTCATAGTGGTGAGCGAGTAGTACTTTTATCATATGTTTTGTCGATTAAAGACAAACTACGAGCAGTGAAACGATTCCTCGTGTGAATGTCCAACGATAAACTAGTTGAAACATCTCTTTTATTAACATGGAGTGTATAACTATTGGAATTTCCATGAGCAAGAAAATAGTAAGTAATTTCCTCACCGTCTGCGGGGCAACTGCCTAACGACGAATTAAACGATTCTTCTATCGCACATTAAGTCGATAATTTGTAGACAATTGACGTGCCCCCCGGTTTTATTTTAATCTTGTCTATGCAAATGTTTATAATTCCCACGACTGTATCTATTTTATTATTTTTTGGATTTTAGTACATTTATCTTAAACATTTCAATGTATGTATAACATAAAACCGTTTAACTTAAAAAGTTTTTTTACCTATTTTTATTACGTTCTAAGTTAGAATATGCTATCTTCATCTGGCGGCCATATTTCGACTGTCACATCCGGAGGCTTTAGCGAGTTCAAAAAACTTTTCTTCGTTTCGCCCTGCGCTCCTTACACTTTACTGATCCGATACCTTTCTATAGTGCTAGATGTCAGGTTATTCACTTAAAATCGTTAAGCTCCAGAAGGTCTGTACTCTCTCTCATTTTTGTCCACGACATCTTACGAGGAGTTATAGATTGTACTTACCTTCTTGGATGCATTAATTTCAATATCCCTACAAGAAGTCTTCGTTACCATGATATTTTTTATCTAGCTCGAGTCCGAACTCTCTACGCTTCTAACTCTCCTATATACAGAACGCTTAGGGATTATAATTCCATCATGAATTCCACTACTCTCGATTTCTCTATGCCTAAATCTAAATTTAAACTTTTGCTAAATGAATTATTTACTTAGGTTATTTGATTATACTTTCTTTTTAAATAGTATAGTCGTAAATAATTTTGGATTTCTAGTTTTAAGTCAATAATAAAGTATAATATTTGACTGGGTCCTTTCAGGCCCAAGTGCCCTTTTTGGTACGCTTACCCCTTACTGGGTATTTTTATACTCAGCTGTACTAGTACACAGAGTATTATAGTTTTAATCACATAACGGTGGATTGTAACAGAATGAAATAATCGAGACAGATATAGACTTATATATATCAAAATGATCAGGGTGAAAAGAGAAATCGATTGAGCCATGTCCGTCCGTCCGTCTGTCCGTCCGTCTGTCCGTCTGTCCGTCCGTCTGTCCGTCTGTAAATACTCTAACTCGCGCAAAAATTGAGATATTTTGATGAAATTTGAAATGCAAGTTGGTATCGAGACTGGGACGGTTGGTATTGAAAATGGGCGAAATCGGACCATGACCACGCCCACTTTTCCTATATAGAAAAAATCGGAAATTTGGTATCTCAGTCACTAATATAGCTGGAGCGATGAAATTTTACCCACGTGTTGAACTCACGCCCCTAGGAAGAAATTTGATGAAATTTTGGAAAATGGGCGGTGCCACGCCCACTTATTAAGGGTCAAACATTGAAAGTTTTATATGTCATAACTCAGAAACCGTTGAAGATATAGCGATGAAATTTGGTATGCCTGATGTACTTATTTAGACAAATGTTTTGACGGAAAATTGTGAAAATCGGTTGACGGCCACGCCCACTTTTATATATGGGAACTATAAAGGGGCCTAATAAAAACATTTTAAGCGATATTTCTGTCAAATATAAAGATATATCATTAAAATTTTATGGCAGGAGTCTAACTACGGACATAAAACAAAAATCACAAAAATTTTGGAAAATGGGCGTGGCACCGCCTCTTTTTAGAAGCTGGAATATACGAGATTTCTGAGCCCATAACTCGACAAATAATTGATATATAATGATGAAACTTGGTGTGTACACTTTTATTACTTGTGGTAATACATGTTGAAAATCTTAGCCAAATCGGTTGACGACCACGCCCACTTTTATATATGGGTATTATAAAGTGGCCTAATAAAAACATTTTAAGCGATATCTTTGTCAAATATAAAGATAATTCATTGAAATTTTGTGGCATGAGTTCTACAATAGATCGGAAACAAAAAATAGAAAAATTTCGGAAAATGGGCGTGGCACCGCCTCTTTTCAGACAAAGGAATCAACGAGATTTCGGAGCCCATAACTCGACAAATAATTGAGATATTATGACGAAACTTGGTTTATACACTTTTATAACTTGTGTTAATAGACACGCAAAAATTTATTGAAATCGGTTTATGACCACGCCTACTTTTTAACAAAGATATTTCTGGAACACCCTTTGGGAATTTGTAACGTGGCATCTTTGTAACTAGAAGTCATAAAGGAATGAAATTTTGTACAAAGAATAATATTCATATGCTTAGTTGGATGGCTGATAGAAATTTTGAAAATGGGCGTGGCTGCGCCCACTTTATGCGGCACTCGATTCATATAAAATACACCGTGTTTCCATCAAACGCAAACAAACAATGAAAGCATACAGCTGAGTATCTAATGTTCGATTCCACTCGAACTTAGGCTTCCTTACTTGTTTTAACTACATTTTATATTCATTCAATTTCATTAAACTTCGCAGAATTCTATCTTAGTTTGGGTCCTTTCGGGCCCAATGTGCCCTTAATGACACGCTCGCCACTTACATGGTATTTTTTATTATTTGTATATTTGTTTATTGAATTAAAATATGTAAATAATGTCATTATACCTTTGTACAACCTTCTATCTAGTCTGTAAGATTCTTGTAATCATAGACTTAAATAAATAAATAAATATAGGGTGAGTGACACATATTGAAATGAGTTGAGCAGTGTACATATGAACGAAGTATATTTAGAGATATATGAAATCCATGTTCTCAACAGTGGTGAACTAAAGTGAGAAGGCCACTCCGTCGTATACGGGTTAAGGGTTTGTTGAGGGGAATAATTGCAGGGTCTGATCACCAGAAGGTGCGGCTGCGAGCGGGCGTCTGTCTTGGAGCAAGCGGCTCGCTACGTAAACATGTAACAGTAAACAACTCCAACAATGCCTCGGATGAGACCACCTCTTTTTGATGACGACCATGGCAAACGTTTAAATGACTATGATTTGAGGGTATGCACCTGGAACATCCGGACCCTTAATAGGGAAGGTGCCGCTACCCAGTTGGTTGATGTTCTCGAAAAAGTAAAAGCAGACATCACCGCACGAAGCGTATGGGAGCACTATCGGACGGCTAGTAGGGAGGAGAACCCCATTTTTCGAATGAAGAAAAGGGAGGCCGAAAGGCGCGAGTGTGAAGAGCTTGAGATGCTGGCGGGTAGGAATAATGTTCGAAAATTTTATCAAAAAGTCAGGCGGATGACTGAAGGTTTCAAGACCGGGACAAATTCCTGCCGGAATGATAACGGCGATCTGGTAACTGATGTCCAGAGTGTACTTAAGTTGTGGAGGGATCACTTCTCCTCCCTGCTAGATAACGGCAACAGTGAAATTGCGGAAGTAGAAGATGTTCGACTAGAATCCCCAATAGCAGATGATGGTAGGAATCTTTCACAACCCGATCATGACGAAGTGCGAATAGCAATGTCTCGGCTTAAAAATAACAAAGCCCCGGGTGCTGACGGCTTACCAGTCGTGCTATTCAAACATGGCGGCGAAGAGTTGATAAGGAGCATTCATCAACTCCTATGCAGGATATTGTCGGACGAGCGCATGTCCGACGATTGGAACTTAAGTGTGCTCTGCCCAATCCATAAAAAGGAGATTCCACAGTACGCGCCAATGATCGTGGGATAAGCCTTCCGAATATCGTATATAAGATCTTAGGAAGTGTATTGTGCGAAAGACTGAAGCCCACCGTCAAAAACTGATTGGACCTTATCAGTGTGGCTTCAGACCTGGTAAATCGACCAAATGACGCTGGCTAACACCACCAGCACCGCCAGAATTGGGAAGGACCTCTCCGAGCCGTTCGAGACCAAACGAGGTTTCAGACAAGATGACTCCATTTCGTGTGACTTCTTCAACTTTCATTTTCATTTCATTTCATTTTCATTTATTAACATTCGATGTACAGTAAAACAAGATGTCTTTTGTTGTACAAAGTATCCAATTGAATTACTAAGCTTAGTTAAAATTATCAATCTACTTAAATTAATTAAAGTTTATTATTATGTATACATAATTAATAATAATTAGGTAGAGGAGTGGTTTGTAAGGTTATGTAGGAGGGTCAAGGGCCAAGGAGATTTGTAACTGCTATCTTGAAGCATCCAAACACTTCTAAACCTTTAATAGAATTTGGCAAAGAATTCCAAGTTCTGACAGCACTAACAAAAAACAATCTAGAAGCTGTTAAAGTTGTATATTTAGGTATAGTTAAATTATGCGTGCGAGACGATTGGACAAGGTTAAGTTTCCTGAAAAGATACCATGGTTGGCGATTTCTTAATAATTTAAATAAAAATAATACGTTACGGATCTTCAGGTAGCTTTCTAGGCGGCAGTTTAAGATGTTAATTGTGAACGCTGAAATATGGTCATACTTTCTTTTACCATAAATAAATCTGGCAGCGTTGTTTAACGTAAGATTTAGCTTGTCCATAGATTCACAGTCCAAATTGCCATAAACCAATTCAAAATACGTAATGTTAGGAACGATAAGTGCCTGCACCAGTTTTAGTTTTGTGCTAGTTGGCAGACAATGACATGTATGCCACAAATTCCTCAAAATAAAATAGATTTTGGATATGCAGTGGTTAATGTGATCTCTACACGTTAAGTGAGTATTCATTTTAAAACCAAGATTCGTCACAACCGATTGGAAATTCAGCTGTGCATCCCCCAACATTAATGGTGCAATATAACTCAAATCGAGTGTATCAAATGATATTGGTAATACCTGTGTTTTGGCTGCATTCAGACAAAGGCCATTAGATTTCGACCAGTTAACAATTCTTGTAAGATCCTCATTCATTCTATACACCAAATCCTCGACAAGACCGATAGGACGCGAGAAATATATCTGAGTATCGTCCGCATATAAGTGAATATGGGAGTTTTGGCAGCAGTGAACTATATCATTCACAAACATACTAAAAAGAATAGGACCTAGAATAGAGCCCTGGGGGACCCCTGAATTGATTTTTCTACGACCAGAAAAGACTTCACCGCACTGTACCTGTTGAAATCTACTTGACAGATAGTCGTTCATTAACTTGAGAGAAGTAGAGCTGAAACCGAAATAATACCTCAATTTTAAAAGGAGAATATCGTGCCTGACAGTATCAAAAGCTTTAGAAAAATCCAAAAGCACTAAAATTGTGAGTAATTTTCTATCAAACGCGGGACGGATATCTTCCATGACTTTTAAAACCGCCGTCGAACAACTGTGCATGGATCGGAAGCCAGATTGAAACTCGCTTAATAGACTGTGTTTATTTAGATGAATAATTATTTGACTGGATATTAGTTTTTCAAAAATTTTCGATAAGGCTGATAAAATGCTAATGGGTCTAAAATCCTGAGGAGAATTACCTGCATTATTTTTAGCTATCGGAATAACATTGGCGACTTTCCATTGTTTGGGAAATGTAGAGGAGGTTAGGGAATGATTGAAGATATGTGTAATTGAGGGTAACACAAATGGGAGAATAAGTTTTAGAAATCGTATACTAACTCCATCCTCTCCGATAGCATTAGATTTAATCGCAAACACGCATTTTGCAACGTCGTCCTCCGTAGTTGCGTCAAATGAAAATTCGTAGGCTCTATTATACTTAAGGCTTTGGTCAATAGAAAATTGATTCGGGTCAGTCATTGTAAACCCACTAATAAAATAGTCGTTCACTACATTGGCATCAATCGTACAGCTTTTCGCATCCTTAGCACCTACTCCCATTGTTTTTAGATTTTTCCATAAAACCTTTGGGGACAAGTCAGTATCGAGCTTATTTTTCAAATACCTTTTTTTATTATGGCGTAATGCTATTGATACAGTATTTCGTAGATTTTTATAAGTATACCAACGCTCAGTAGTAGGGTTTCGTTTCCAGTACTTATATGCCCTAGATCGATCTTTCATAAGATTTAATATATTTTTCGTTAGCCAAGGTTTTTTACTGTGATCTATACGTATACTTCGTATTGGCACATATTTGTCAAACAGATATTTAACAAGCACAGTGAAATGAGTCAATTTGTCGTCAATGTTTGATAAGAACCAGCAACGATTCCAGTCCAGGCAGGCTGTTTCATTAGCTAATGAACACATATCAATATCTTTGAAGTCCCTAAACGTTAAGTTGGGGTTCGAGTCCTTTTTAAAAAATGCAATATTAAGAGATATGAATATGAGTTCATGATCTGAAACTCCATCAAGGGGAAACTGGTCAACATGATTTATTCTTCTGCTAACACTTACTCCGAAAATATCTAGCAAGCTAGGTTTACTGTGAGGTGCAAAACGCGTTGCATATTTGTTCACTACATAAATACCACAACTGTTAAAGCCGTTCAGCAACAAATTACACCTAGCATTGTTAACGAGGAGATCCACATTCAAGTCACCACAGATGAGCACATTTATATAGTTCAAGGACAATTCTGATATTTTAGTGAATAGCATCGAAATATCATTAGATTTATGCGGATTATAAACACATGCCACCAGACACTTTTCGACATTATCACTGAACTCAACAAAGATACTTTCGACCGCATCAGTGCAACCGGATCTATAAACAATTTTGCAGTTAAGAATAGGCTTGTAATAAATTGCTACCCCACCACCTCTTTGGCCAGTCGATCTATCGTTCCTTAATAATGTGAAATCATTCAGGGAATATACTGAACTGGCAATGTAGGGCTTGAACCACGTCTCGGTAACGCAAATAACGTCAATATTTAATTTATGAAAAATTAAGTTTAAATAATCTAGCTTATGTGGTGATAGGCTTCGAGCGTTAAGATGACAAACATTAAACGCTTTATTATGTTCACATGTAGCTTTAAGAGCCCATCTTAGATTGTCAGTGTTAGTGAGCCTACCTATGTTATTAAACATATGTTTATATACATGTTTGAGATGCTTACAAAAAGAGCAGCCACCAGGAAAAGGTAGGTTGCCGGAAAATATAATACGAGCTGCAGAACTTCACCATGCAGGAAGCATCTTATACCACAAGAGTGTTCAACTGCTGGCGTACGCCGATGACATAGACACAATTGGCACTAACACGTGCGCCGTATGTTCTGCCTTCTCCAAGCTGGACAAAGAGGCTAAGAAAATGGGTTTGGTGGTTAACGAGGACAAAACGAAGTACCTCCTATCATCACACAAAGAAACAGCACGCATTGGCAGCCACGTCAATATTGAAACTGTTAAGGACTTCGTCTATTTGGGAACCAGCATTAACACCAAAAATAATGTCAGCAAAGAAATCCAACGAAGAATCACTCTTGCCAATAAATGCTACTTTGGACTAAGTAGGCAATTGAAAAGTAAAGTCCTCTCTCGACGAACCAAACTCACACTCTACAAGGCACTTATCGTTCCAGTCCTGTACGAGCTGTACGCAGACATCGACATTGTTCAGCGAATAAAGATCCAGGGGCTCCGATGGGCAGGTCATGCCTTGAGAATGGAAGAAGGTGCTCCGGCCAAGAAAGTATTTCTGTCGAAATCCGCTGAGCGCAGAAGGAAGGGGAGACCTCCACTGCGTTGGGAAGATCAGGTGGACAATGATGCTGGTTCCCTAGGTATTCCCAAATAGCGCCACGCTGCACGAAACAGAAATAGCTGGCACGCTATGTTGGACTCGGCCAAAATCGTCTAGACGGTTACGTGCCAATTAAGTAAGTAAGTAAGTTACGCTGACTACGCGTAAAGTGATACGGACACAAACTTTCCCAATGCCGGCAGATACACACTTTTGCTATGTTTGTAAAAAACTAATGTGCTAAAAAGATACCTATGTGTGGCATGTGCTTCAGTTAACTGACTTCCCCAGTTGCACGTTTTAAAATTATTGTATTAGAAGAAAAGAATATAGACTATGGGCCGTAGACATAGTCGATTTAAAACAGTGTTTTACCACAATTACAATGATGCTAGCATAAACGTCATTTTATCTCTGTCATAGTCGACTTAAAATCAGTTTGATCACTAAAACAGCGTTCTAACTTTAAAATAAGGTGAATGTCATTTTAAAATCTTAAAATATTGTTCTAAGCTGGGAATTCGTCATGGAAACTATGAAAATAGAAAGAGAGTACGTGAATTCTATAAAAAAAAAATAAAAAAAACAATTAAGGAAGCCTAAGTTCGAATGGAATCGAACATTAGATAATCAGCTGTTTGCCTTCATGGTTTGTTTGCGTTTGATGGAAACACGGTGTACTTTATATAAAGCAAGTGCTGCATAAAGTGGACGTAGGCAAGCCCATTTTCAACATTTTTATCAGTCATCCAACTAGGGATATGAATATTATTCTTTGTGCAAAATTTCATTCCTTTATGACTTCCAGTTACAAAGATGTCACGTTACAAATTCCTAGACCGATTTCAATAAATTTTTGCGTGTCTATTAACACAAGTTATAAAAGTGTATAACCCAAGTTTCGTCATAGTATCTCAGTTATTTGTCGAGTTCTGGGCTCCGAAATCTCGTAGATTCCTTTGTCTAAAAAGAGGCGGTGCCACGCCCAGTTTCCAAAATTTTTGTGTTTTTTGTTTTATGTCCGTAGTAGGACTCCTGCTACAAAATTTCAATGATATATCTTTATATTTGACAGAGATATCGCTTAAAATGTTTTTATTAGGTCACTTTATAATACACATATATAAAAGTGGGCGTGGTCTTCAACCGATTTCGCTAAAATTTTGAACATGTATTACCACAAGTAACGAAATTGTACACACCAAGTTTCGTCATTATATCTCGATTATTTGTCGAGTTATGGGCTCAGAAAACTCGTATATTCCTGTTTCTAAAAAGAGGCGGTGCCACCCATTTTCCAAAATTTCATCAAATTCCTTCATAGGGGCCTGAGCTCTACACGTGGGTAAAATTTCATCGATCCAGCTATATTAGTGACTGAGATACCAAATTTCCGATTTTTTCTATGTAGGAAAGTGGGCGTGGTCATGGTCAAATTTCGCATTTTCAAAACCAACCGTCCCAGTCTCGATACCAACTTGCATTTCAAATTTCATCAAAATATCTCAATTTTTGCGCGAGTTAGAGTGTTTACAGATGGACGGACAGACGGACGGACGGACGGACGGACGGACGGACATGGCTCAATCGATTTCTCTTTTCACCCTGATCATTTTGATATACATAAGTCTATATCTATGTCGATTATTTCGTTATGTTACAATCCACCGTTATGTGATTAAGGGCCGTTTACTCAACCTCTGATTAACGCTAACCACGGTTAAAGTCCGGTTAAACATCATTATCGACTTCATCCAACCATACATTTAGCGTGTGGTCGATAATGTAGTTCAAAACTTAACCAGACGTTTATCCTCCGGTTATCGTTAATCAGAGGTTGAGTAAACGGCCCTAAAACTATAATACTCTGTGTACTAGTACAGCTGAGTATAAAAACGTATAAAGAAGACATTTTAATAAATATGTTTGGAAATGGCCGAATTTTTCAAGATTTTGCAATAATAGACTATGCTATGCTGGAACAGAGAAGAAAGGTATATACAAACCGATGTGATCCGTTGCAAATGGAGGAAGAGGAATGTTGTTCGAAATATTGCTTTCATATTGTTAAGTCTTAGTTTTTTTTATTTGATTTATTATTATTAGGATTTTAACAGAAATACATTATATTTAAAAAAAGAATATATATATATTGAAATGAATTCGGGCGTGATGGCCGTTGTGACTCGCGTTTGGATACTGACTACTACACTTCGTTTATGCTTTCAGCTAGGAAAGGTTGCCGGTTTTACTTTGCTAGCACAGTTGCCGCTGTTACCCACACAATGCTTTAGTGTTGCCTTACAGTTCGGCTATCCTGACTCTGTATAGCGCCCTCGCTGTACTCATTGATTTCATCGTTACCATCATCATCGGTTTCGAAATTCGGGGGAAGTTGGCACCATAACTTCAGTTTATCAGAAGCGTGAACTGAAGTATAGTGACGTGATGTTCTTTCAGAGTTCGGTAAGTCTTCTATTAAGTAGCGATCTTTACCAAGAATTCGTTTGATTGTGAATGGACCTTTGTAACGAGGTTCTAATTTTCGTGATGTGCCAGTGCTAGACGGTTCATTTTCAACTAGCACAAGGTCATTAACGTGAAATATTGTAGGTTTTGCGTGATGTTTATCATACCGATTCTTTGCTTTTTGTCTTTCCTGATTTACCCTCTTTGCTGCTTCTGCTCGTACGTTTTCCATTTCTTCTTCGCTTGATATGTGATTTTCATGTAACGCCAATAAAACTTTGTTCTGGAGTATATCCCTTGGCGAAAAACTAAACAATAATTCATGTGGACTTCTTCCGGTTGTTTTATTCTTCATTGTGTTCATTGACCATTGTATATTAAACAGATTATCGTCCCATCTCTTGTCCGTAGTTGTAGTTGGAAGTAACATTGACAGAAGAGTTCGATTAACTCGCTCGGCATGTCCGTTCGCACGTGGTGTACGTACCGCATTTAATACGTGTTTGACGTCGTTGTTAGTGCAATAATTTTTGAAGTCTTTGGAGGTGAATGCCGTACCCCTATCAGTGATGATACGTTCAGGTACACCAAAATAACTCGTAACTTCTCGTAACGTTGCTAATACATGCTTTGTTGCTGTACTCTTTACCGCTTTGATGATTGTATATTTCGTAAAAGAGTCTACTAATACCAATATAAATTCGTTTCGGTTTGAACTTTTTACGAATGGGCCTAAATGGTCCATGTGTACCGTTTTGAAAGGTATCGGATCTATATTACTAAAATGATACTGTCCTTCCTTCTGTCCGCCTCGATCTTTATTATAAGCACATTCAACACATGCCTTCAAATATGATTTGATAAAATTTCGCATTCTCGGAAACCATAGATATGTTTTCATTTTATTAATCGTTTTTTCCAAACCTAGGTGACCATTTTTATCGTGACATTCTTCAGCCATTTTATGTCTTAGCGCTTTCGGAACTACCCATAATTGATTACCATTTTCGATTTTGAACAATCTACCTTGCTTAATACAAAACTCTTTCAACAACTGTTTATCTTTGTTTTGGATTTTATCAATAATTTTCTTTAATTTCTCATCTTGTATTTGCATTGAAAATAACCAGTCGTCTCGTGCTATCGTTACTTTGTCTACCCTCAGTGTTGCAACATCGGTTTCTTTCGCACCTTCAGTTGGACTCCTACTCAACGCATCGACGTGTTCCATACGTTTACCCTGACGATGTATAATGTCGATATCAAAATGTTGCACTCTCAACCACCAACGAGCAATTCGTGGAATCAATTCTCGCTTACTCATTGCAGTTTTAACAGCACCACAATCGGTTATGACTTTTACCATTTTACCATCGATATAATACCTAAATCGTTCCAACGTTTCGACTACAGCTAAAGTTTCAAGTTCGTAGCTATGAAAAGCTTTCTCAGCGTCGCTCGTCGATCTACTATAATACGCAACTGGCTTTAAACCATCACGTTCTTTTTAAACGGTTTTATTTAGCTCACCCCGTTTGTTTTATTATTTATTCTTTATTCTTGGGTCAAATTTAGTAATTCAAATTTCACCCTCTTCCTGTCAACCGATTAATCTGAAATTTTGCACGCATGTATAACCCCGATGACAATGCAATATTATGAAAAAAAATTCCGATAGGTGGCGCGTGGGTCGCTATATTTACAAAAATCGCATTTATGGTCCTATTTGGCTGAAATTCGGAACATGTATTACTACCTTGAAAAGAAATATTTTCTTAAAAAAAAAATTCCGCTAGGTGGCGCGTGGGTCGCTATATTTACAAAAATCGCATTTATGGTCCGATTTGGCTGAAATTCGGAACATGTATTACTACCTTGAAAAGAAATATATTCTTAAAAAAAAAATTCCGCTAGGTGGCGCGTGGGTCGCTATTTATTTACAAAAATCGCATTTATGGTCCGATTTGGCTGAAATTCGGAACATGTATTACTACCTTGAAAAGAAATATTTTCTTAAAAAAAAAATTCCGCTAGGTGGCGCGTGGGTCGCTATATTTACAAAAATCGCATTTATGGTCCGATTTGGCTGAAATTCGGAACATGTATTACTACCTTGAAAAGAAATATATTCTTAAAAAAAAAATTCCGCTAGGTGGCGCGTGGGTCGCTATTTATTTACAAAAATCGCATTTATGGTCCGATTTGGCTGAAATTCGGAACATGTATTACTACCTTGAAAAGAAATATTTTCTTAAAAAAAAAATTCCGCTAGGTGGCGCGTGGGTCGCTATATTTACAAAAATCGCATTTATGGTCCGATTTGGCTGAAATTCGGAACATGTATTACTACCTTGAAAAGAAATATATTCTTAAAAAAAAATTCCGCTAGGTGGCGCGTGGGTCGCTATTTATTTACAAAAATCGCATTTATGGTCCGATTTGGCTGAAATTCGGAACATGTATTACTACCTTGAAAAGAAATATTTTCTTAAAAAAAAAATTCCGCTAGGTGGCGCGTGGGTCGCTATATTTACAAAAATCGCATTTATGGTCCGATTTGGCTGAAATTCGGAACATGTATTACTACCTTGAAAAGAAATATTTTCTTAAAAAAAAATTCCGCTAGGTGGCGCTTGGGTCGCTATATTTACAAAAATCGCATTTATGGTCCGATTTGGCTGAAATTCGGAACATGTATTACTACCTTGAAAGGAAATATTTTCCTAAAAAAAACTTCCGATAGGTGGCGCGTGGGTCGCTATAGAGGCGTTGGACTGCAATAAACTAACGGGCAAGAAACCTTGCAATAATGAAGCACTAAATGAATTAAACAGAATGCGAAATAAAAACTAAAAACTAGAAAATAAAAATAGGTAAAAAAACTTTTTAAGTTAAACGGTTTTATGTTATACATACATTGCAATGTTTAAGATAAATGTACTAAAAACCAAAAAATAATAAAATAGATACAGTCGTGGGAATTATAAACATTTGCATAGACTAGACTAAAATAAAACCGGGGGGCACGTCAATTGTCTACAAATTATCGACTTAATGTGCGATAGAAGAATCGTTTAATTCGTCGTTAGGCAGTTGGCCCGCAGACGGTGAGGAAAATACTTACTATTTTCTTGCTCATGGAAATTCCAATAGTTATACACTCCATGTTAATAAAAGAGATGTTTCAACTAGTTTATCGTTGGACATTCACACGAGGAATCGTTTCACTGCTCGTAGTTTGTCTTTAATCGACAAAACATATGATAAAAGTACTACTCGCTCACCACTATGAAACCCTAAAACTCGCTTATAATCGAGCTTGCTAGCTTTTTTCCACATTCTAGCCCTTCTTATCACACGTCCATCGTTGTCGGTTGAACAACTGCCTAATTATAGTGTAACATTACAAAACAAACATTTTAATCAACGATTGTAGACAATTGACGTGCCCCACGGTTTTATTTTAGTCTAGTCTATGCAAATGTTTATAATTCCCACGACTGTATCTATTTTATTATTTTTTGGTTTTTAGTACATTTATCTTAAACATTGCAATGTATGTATAACATAAAACCGTTTAACTTAAAAAGTTTTTTTACCTATTTTTATTGCAACAGCACTCCTGCTAAACCAATTGAACTTGCATCAGTATGTATTTCGTGATCCGCATCAATTCGATATGCAACCAGTAAAGGTGAAGACGTTAATTTTTGTTTGAGTTCGTTAAATGCTTTGTCTTGATCAGAATTCCAGATGAACATCTGATCTTTACGCAATAATTTTCGAAGAGGTTCAGATATAATAGCGTACCCTGGTATAAATTTTCGAAAATACCCGCTTAATCCTAAAAATCTTCTGACTTCGGTAACGTTGGTTGGTCGTTCATAATTTTGTATTGCAATAGTCTTTGCTATACCCGGAGTTATACCATTTGGTGATATACGATGCCCAAGAAAATCGATAGTTGTTTTCAAAAACTCGCATTTTGAGATATTTAGAGTCAAATTTGCTTCGCGCAAAATCGTTAAAACTATTTTAATTTTTTTAAACATTTCGTCATACGTATTACTACAAATGAGTATATCGTCCATGTAGTGAATCATAACATCTTTGGTCGCTTTTTCTTGAATTTTTGACATCAAGCGTTGAAATACTACGGGCGCGTTCTTAAGCCCAAAAGGCATTCTTTTAAATTCAAATAAACCTTCTGTAGTAATAAAAGCAGTGTACTTACGGCTTTCCGGTTCGATTGCAATTTGATAGTATCCACTATTCAAATCAAGGGTCGTGAAATATTTATATTTTGCTGCGTGTTGTAAACATTCTTCGATATTCGGTTGTGGAAATATTTCTTTTACCAACAACTGATTTAATCGGCGATAATCTATACACAACCTATCGTTACCGTTCTTTTTTTTAACAAGCACAACCGGGCTTGCATATTCGGATTCAGACTTTTGTATGATATCGTTTTGTAACAAATCATTTACCATTTCCGCGACAATTTTCTTTTTTGGTTCTGGCACACGATATGGAGATTGTGACACTATATCATTTGATTTTAACGTTATTTTCATTTCTACCAAACCCGTCTTTCCTATTTCGTTTACACCGTTCGCAAACACAATAGAATTATCATTTATGATTTTCATTAAATGTAACTTTAACGATTTTTCATCTACTGCACAGTTTATTTCGTCTTCGCTGATACAATATTTTACACTTTTGCATGCTATTTCCTTTTCATTAACACTTTTTGTTATAGTTTTGTTTTTGTTTTCAACTTCATTGTCGTTTTCGTTTGCGTTTTTGCTTTCATATTCGTTTTCTTTTTCTATTTTTACATTTCCATTTTCAAAGATTAACCGCAACTTGTTATTAATAAAATTATCTTGCCCTAATAACACATCACAAGGCAATAACTCATCGTCAACTAAATACATAGTAATAATTATATTAACATTGTTAATTATTACGTTTGTTTCCACCAATTCGTTTGCACGGTGCATACCACCACACAGTCCAGTAATTTGTATGGCACACTTTTCAAATTTGCCATCAATCGTTTTACTCAAAGACTTTCGAATCATGCTACACTGTGCACCAGTATCAACAAATGCTTTTAGTTGTAAACCATTTATTTCAACATCAACTTTAAAATGTTCGTCATTTACACAAAATGCATTTCGCACTTTTGCAGTGGGTTTACACTGTGTTTCACCTTTTGCATGTACTTTGTTACATTTTTCGCATCTTTGTTTACGTTGCGGCTTTTGACAATTGAGGGATATATGCCCCAATTCATCACAATTATAGCACTTCACTGTTTTGTTTGTTTTGGTTTCTGTATTCTTATTGTCGCTTTTATACACATTCTTATTCTCTTCAACTTTTGTAAAATTTCGCGTCGAACTTGTCATATTTTTTTCATACTCTTTTAATGTTTCTCTTAACTCTCTCATATTATTTATTCGCTGTGCAGCTATTGCACTTTGTATTTCGCGGTTGCGTAGTCCCTCTCTCGCGTATTTGACCATTGCTGTTTCGCTTAATTTATACCGTCGCCCAAGCGCACAAATACGAAAACAATAATCAGCTACTTTTTCATTTGGTTTGCGCACAGCACTTTGCATTTCAAAGTGTATGTCCGCTTCGTCGGGAGATTTGCCAAATTCAATTATTATTTCTCTCGCAAAATCACTCCAATTAGAATATAACTTTTCTGTCGCGTCAAGCCACAAGCGTGCTACTCCTTTCATACGACTGTATACCGCGAGCAGCAAACATTTTTCGTCCCACCCGTATGCTTGAATTACGCTGTTTACTCTTTCAACGAATTGTTCTGCCGATAATGAAATATCATTTGTCGGATCGAAATCGGGTATTGTCTCAGCTATTTCGCGTACCGAATAGTTATTTCGCAACATTGATACATTTGTATTTGTATGAGAGCAACTACTGCTCACACCTCTATCTTCGCTGTTTGTCGCTTCTCTTTGCCTATCGTTATTTTGGGGGTTGTTTTGCACAACACTCAACACACTTTCTAACATACCACGCAATTCGCTCATTTGTAGCTGTAGCGATTCTATTTTTTCCACTTGTTCGTTTTCACTGCTCATTTGTAGCTGTAGCGCCTCTACTTGTTGCACTTGTTCGTTTTCACTGCTATCATCGGCATCATTTTCGAATTCTATTTCATCTGAGCCGACCGCATCTGTCAACCTACTTATGAGCACATCTTTTGTTCCGTTTATTGATAATTTTCTCTCTTTGAGCAATTTTTTTAACTCCGCGACTTTTAGTGAGTTGATTTTTCTCATTTTTGCAAACTTTGGTTGAGAACCACCCATATACGTACATATAAATTTTCGTTAAATTGTTCACTGTACTTCGCAAGTATGTATGTATGCGTGCGTTTCGTTTTATACGTGTCTATCGTTTCGCGATTTTGGTTCGGCTTTGAATGTAACGACTGCGATTTCCGAGAAATTCGACGTTTGCCGTTGCAGTGTGAGTAAATTATACGTTTTTAACTCAACTGCGCAATCTAATGAATTTCAAGCGTATGCAACTGTACCAAAATATACATATGTATGTACTTATATGTATAACCGAATTTTCGCACTCGTTTCGACTGCCACAAACATTTACACATACACGTTTAGCTGAAGCTTTTATGATTTTATGTACACATGCATATATTTGAGATGTATATACATTAATGTACTTTTCGTTCCAACTTCACAATTCACATTTAACGTTTTTTTAAGGTTTTTATGTACATTACGAAACGTTTAGTATATGTCGTACGTTATATACATATGTACATCATGCACCACGTATGTATTAGAAAAATATATTAATACACATTGAGTACGTCTTATACGCGTGGTGAACCGTCTCACTTCTGAAATTGTTAAGTCTTAGTTTTTTTTATTTGATTTATTATTATTAGGATTTTAACAGAAATACATTATATTTAAAAAAAGAATATATATATATTGAAATGAATTCGGGCGTGATGGCCGTTGTGACTCGCGTTTGGATACTGACTACTACACTTCGTTTATGCTTTCAGCTAGGAAAGGTTGCCGGTTTTACTTTGCTAGCACAGTTGCCGCTGTTACCCACACAATGCTTTAGTGTTGCCTTACAATATGGCCACAGTGGAATATCTTATAGATATTTTAGAGCCTGTCAGAAATAGGGGACTTTCACTCTCACCCGGATTGCAAGTTCTGACTACATTACGATTTTTAGATCGGAACGCTCATCAGGTGGCACTCAATGCTTTCCCGCAGATAAGCTTTTTCTCCCGCCCTCCACTTGGATTCAGGAGCTCTTTTTACAAGCTTTTATTTAACTTCACTTTTTGTATGGGTGTATGTCGTGGAAGTTTGCAACGAATATTTAAGATACTTCTAGTTAAGCTAGGTACTTGAAACTTGGAACATAGTTCAGGACCCGAAGACAATGCAATGTGAAATAAAAAAAAATCCGATAGATGACGCTGGTATCGAGATATTTATAAAATTCGTATTTACCGACCGAATTTGTTCATATTCGGTATATATATTACCTATGAGAAAGTAAATATATCCGTGGAAGTAAATCGCCGCTAGGTGGCGCTAGTGTCAAGATATTTAGAAAATTAGAATTTATGAACCAATTTTGTTCCCATTCTGAACACGTATTACCTACAAAAAATAGAGAAAATCCGTAATAAAATTTTGCCGATAAATGATGCAGGTGTCGACATATTGATGCAAGTTTTATGAATAACGGAACAGTAGCAGAAAAAACTATAAACACGGAAAAATGCCGACAATCTTGAAACATTGGAAGCGTTAGCAATAATGAAAGTTATAAGGCCGGTCTATTGATTAAGATTAATCTGCGAAAGTAAAAAAACTAACAAGAGAGATTCTGAAACACTGATACAACGCCAACATACATATGTAGGTAAGATTGCACGAAGTAATCTATTCACAAAAGAGTATAGTAAAACCAATTAAAAGACTCCACAGAAATTGGATAATAGAAAAACTGGCTGAGCAGAAACCATCAAAATGTTAAACATAATGCACTTCATATTAAAAACTGTTGGAGTGTTGACAAATATTAGATGCAATATGCATTGTAAAACTAAAAAGGCAAAAATAAAACAAAGTAAAAACAAGTAAGGAAGCCTAAGTTCGAGTGGAATCGAACATTAGATACTCAGCTGTATGCTTTCATTGTTTGTTTGCGTTTGATGAAAACACGGTGTATTTTATATAAAGCGAGTGCTGCATAAACTGGGCGTAGCCACGCCCATGTTCAACATTTTTATCAGTCATCCAACTAAGCATATGCATATTATTCTTTGTGCAAAATTTCATTCCTTTATGACTTCTAGTTATAAAGATGTCACGTTACAAATTCCCAAAGAGTGTTCCAGATATATCTTTCTTCAAAAATAGGCGTGGTCATAAACCGATTTCAATAAATTTTTGCGTGTCTATTAACACAAGTTATAAAAGTGCATAAACCAAGTTTCGTCATAATATCTCAATTATTTGTCGAGTTATGGGCTCCGAAATCTCGTTGATTCCTTTGTCTGAAAAGAGGCGGTGCCACGCCCATTTTCCGAAATTTTTCTATTTTTTGTTTCCGGTCTATTGTGAAACTCATGCCACAAAATTTCTATGAATTATCTCTATATTTGACAAAGATATCGCTTAAAATATTTTTATTAGGCCCCTTTATAGTTCCCATATATAAAAGTGGGCGTGGTCGCCAACCGATTTCGCTAAAATTTTTAACATGTGTTACCACAACCAATAAAAGTGTACACTGCAAGTTTCGTCATTATATTTAAATTATTTGTCGAGTTATGGGCTCAGAAATCTCGTATATTCCTACTTCTAAAAAGAGGCGGTGCCATGCCCATTTTCCAAAATTTTTGTGCTTTTCGTTTTATATCCGCAGTTGGACTTCTGCCATAAAATTTCAATGATATACCTTTATATTTGACAGAGATATCGCTTAAAATGTTTTTATTAGGCCACTTTATAATACCCATATATAAAAGTGGGCGTGGTCGTTAACCGATTTTGGCAAATTTTCGTCCAAACATTTGCCTAAGTAAGTATATCACGCCTACCAAATTTCATCGATATATCTTCAACGGTTTCTGAGTTATGACATATAAAACTTTCAATGTTTGGCCCTTAATAAGTGGGCGTGGCACCGCCCATTTTTCAAAATCTCACCAAATTTCTTCATAAGGGCCTGAGCTCCACACGTGGGTGAAATTTTATCACTCTAGCTCTATTAGTGACTGAGTAACAAAATTTCCGATTTTTACTATATAGGGGAAGTGGGCGTTGTCATGGTCCGATTTCGCCCATTTTCAATACCATCCGTTCCAGTCTTGATACCAACTTGCATTCCAAATTTCATCAAAATATTTAAATTTTTGCGCAAGTTATCGTGCGTACAGACAGACAGAGGGACGGACAGACGGACAGACGGACGGACATGGCTCAATTGATTTCTTTTTTCACCCTGATCAATTTGATATATATAAGTCAATATCTATCTCGATTATTTTATGGTGTTACAATCCACCGTTATGTGATTAAAACTATAATACTCTGTGTACTAGTACAGCTGAGTATAAAAATGTTTAAAAAGCTTTTCTTTAATATTAATATAAAAATTTACTAAAAAGGAAAAAAATAAATTTTTAATATTTTTGAACAAGATTTATATTAGTCCTTAGTTCATTTGGATCTTAATTTCAATCTAAGCATACATTTAACGTATTTCTTCAAAGCATTTCTGTATATGTATCAATATAAATTAAAGCGCGGGTACTCATTAGATATTCATGTTATAAAACAGTATTGGTGAAATGGAAGGAAGCGATAAAAACTTTAAATTTCAATTATGTAAGATATGCATTACGTAAAGAGCACCCACGCTTTTATTTATGTTGATACATATACAGAAATGCTTTGAAGAAATATGTTAAATGTATGCTTAGATTGAAATTAGAATCCAAATGAACTAAGGACTAATATAAATCTTGTTCATAAATATTAAAAATTTATTTTTTTCCTTTTTAGTAAATTTTTATATTAATATTAAATAAAAGCTTTTTAAAAATTTTTTTTTGTTCCCTAAAATCACAAGCTTATTTTGATTTACATACATATATGAAGTGTGTAGTTTTATCTTCCACAATACATTTTTATCTCAAAGTTTAACTCACTGCTCTATATTTTAAATATACGATTAAAATAAAATTTGCAAAAACCAAAATAGCGAATAGATATGTATGTATGTAGATACGCTTACTTTTTTGAGTAGTACTTGTAGTTGACACAGGGTGAACTTTTAAAACACTCGAAATTTCTTAAAATTACATAGCGATTCTTATTATTTTATATGGGTAACCCTGTTCCGGTTCATTTTAGCAAAAACGTTGTTCTAACTGGTCTATAACACACCACTATTTTAAACGTCGCTCTAAATTAAATACCGATTTTAACTAAAACCGATTTTAGTGAACGACTATGACTACTGCCCTATGATTTTAAATTAATATACAATTCTTAAGTGAAATGTTTGATTTTTTTGTTGCAGTATGTTGATTTATACGTAAGAACCAAAATTTAATTGCATCTACATACGTACATATGGACATCTTCTATGATTCTTGCTACTCAAGCAATTGTAATGGTAAAATAATAAAAGTATTTTGATAAATTTTATGCAAGTTTAAACTTTTAAACATCTCAGAGTTGGGTTTTCGGGCATACCTACGTACATACATATATTTATTATTCGGGATCCAACAAGAACAAACCTTTTTTACGGTCAGGTGTTTATGCAATATCGAATTTATGCTTGTGGGAGAAATGTCCAAGGATGTCTCTATGTCACGGTATGTCACATGACGATCTTGCATTATGAGTTCACGCACGGCATCAATGTTCTCTGGCACAACAGCCGTTTTTTGGACGACCTTCACGAAATTGGTCTTTGAGCGAGCATCGGCCACGATTGAATTCATTATACCAATTTTTCACAGTAGGATAGGATGGTGCTTCATCGCCATATAAAGATTTAAGTTCATCAATGCACTCTTGTCGTGATAATTCACGTTGAAAGTTGTGAAAAATGATCGCACGAAAATGTTCACGAGTTAATTCCATTTTTTGCCAAATGAATTTTTCAAGTCACTGTAATCAACACAAATGATGGTCGTACGTTAAAACGTTCTGAGTACGATTATGCTAAAAAATGTCAGACTTTCCAATGGAAATGTCAGATTGCACCTGGCATCACTTTTTATACTCAGCTGTACTAGTACACAGAGTATTATAGTTTTAATCACATAACGGTGGATTGTAACAGAGTGAAATAATCGAGATAGATATAGACTTATATATATCAAAATGATCAGGGTGAAAAGAGAAATCGATTGAGCCATGTCCGTCCGTCCGTCCGTCCGTCTGTCCGTCCGTCCGTCTGTCCGTCCGTCTGTAAACACTCTAACTCGCGCAAAAATTGAGATATTTTGATGAAATTTGAAATGCAAGTTGGTATCGAGACTGGGACGGTTGGTATTGAAAATGGGCGAAATCGGACCATGACCACGCCCACTTTTCCTATATAGAAAAAATCGGAAATTTGGTATCTCAGTCACTAATATAGCTGGAGCGATGAAATTTTACCCACGTATTGAGCTCAGACCCCTAGGAAGAAATTTGATGAAATTTTGGAAAATGGGCGGTGCCACGCCCACTTATTAAGGGTCAAACCTTGCAAGTTTTATATGTCATAACTCAGAACCCATTGAAGATACATAGACAAAATTTGGTACGCGTGATTTACTTAATTAGGCAAACGTTTGGACAGAAAATAGTTAAAATCGGTTGACGGCCACGCCCACTTTTATATATTTGTATTATAAAGTGACCTAATAAAAACATTTTAAGCCATATCTCTGTCAAATATAAAGATCTATCATTGAAATTTTGTCGCATGAGTCCAACTGTGGACATAAAACAAAAAACATAAAAATTCTGGAAAATGGGCGGTGCCACGCCCACTTATTAAAGGGCTAACATTGAAAGTTTTATGAGTCATAAATCAGAAACCGTTGAAGATATATCGATGAAATTTGGTACGCGTGATATACTTACTTAGTCAAATATTTGGACGAAAAATTTTCGAAATCGGTTGAGGGCCACGCCCACTTTTATATACGTATATTATAAAGTGACCTAATAAAAACATTTTAAGCGATATCTCTGTGAAATATAAAGATATATCATTGAAATTTTAAAGCAGGAGTCCAACTGCGGACATAAAATGAAAAACGCAAAAATTTTGGCAAATGGGTGTGGCACCGCCTCTTTTTATAAACAGGAATATACGAGATTTCTGAGCCCATAACTCGACAAATGATTTATATATAATGACTAAACTTGGTGTGTACACTTTTATTACTTGTGGTAATACATGTTGAAAATTTTAGCGAAATCGGTTGAAGACCACGCCCACTTTTAAATAAAGTGGCCTAATAAAAACATTTTAAGCGATATCTTTGTCAAATGTAAATATAATTCATTGAAATTCTGTGGTATGATTTCTACAATAGACCGGAAACAACAAATAGAAAAAGTTTGGAAAATGGGCGTGGCACCGCCTCTTTTTACACAAAGGGATATACGAGATTTCTTAGCCTATAACTCGACAAATAATTGAGATATTATGACGAAACTTGGTTTATACACTTTTATAACATGTGTTAATAGCCACGCAGAAATTTATTGAAATCGGTTTATGACCACGCCTACTTTTTAAGAAAGATATATCTGGAACACTCTTTGGGAATTTGTAACGTGAAGTCTTTGTAACTAGAAGTCATAAAGGAATGAAATTTTGCACAAAGAATAATATTCATATGCTTAGTTGGATGACTGATAAAAATTTAGAAAATGGGCGTGGCTACGCCCACTTTATGCAGCACTCGCTTTATATTAAGTGCACCGTGTTTCCATCAAACGCAAAGAAACAATGAAAGCATACAGCTGAGTATCTAATGTTCGATTCCACTCGAACTTAGGCTTCCTTACTTGTTCATTATTAGGCTAAAAATATAAGAGCACCCCTCGTATTGTATCATTCTTGGAGAATATGACAATTTTTATAATATCTTAACCTAGTATACAATGACGTTATTCGTTGCCACTGCTTCAAATAACATTTGGATGGAACGCAATTTTATTTGACATAAAATGAATACATTTATTATGTGTATGGGAACATTTTTGTTTTTCTTAGAGTATGTTCATATGTATGTATGTATGTAATTTTATTTCATATCCGTTCATTATGTTATTCATTTTCATTTTCATTATTTATGGGTCTTTTTGCCGTCGGAATGGAATGGAATGAAATTCCAAGCAGCTGATTGTATATTATTAAAAGTTCGTACGGCCTGACGGTACAGGCTTATCGATGACACAATCGTGTGTTGCATTAGGAAGTGCTGTTGCAGTTTCGTATTGGAAGGAATTCCAATAAACTGCGTGTATGAACTTGGGAATTTTTACGGCCTAATGGGATAGGCTCGTCCGGAACACAATCATACATATGTTATACATGTGTATTAGTAAATGCTGTTGTAGCTTTCTGAATGGAAGGAATTTCAGTAAGCTGCTTTTTGTAATTTAGAGGTTTTACGGCCTAATAGGATAGGCTCTTCGAAGTTTTAATTTTAGTGGCTCTAGCCTTGGTCACAATTTAGCTGGATATCCTTTCTCTTTAACCGCCTGGGATAGTTTTGCTTTAGGAAACTTTTTGCTAATGAATTAGGATGGTTGGCTAATCTTTTCGCATAATTTGTTTGTATTTTCTCTATCTCTTCGGTCACCGTATTTATCTTTAGCTTACTATGTATAATTGAATTTTTTACATACCAAGGAGCTTTGCATTATGTTCTTAATATCTTAGACTGTAGCCTTTGAATTCTTTCTACGCTAGATTTCGATGCTGAGCCCCATAGTTGAATTCGATACATCCAAATTGGTTTTAAAACCATATTAAATATTAATATCTTATTATCTAATCCCAGTCTGGAACTTGGGCCAATTAACCATTGCAGATGGCTTATTTTCAACTTGGTTTGAATAATCTTTTTGTCAATGTGATTTTTCCAAGTCATTCTTCTATCCAATGTGACTCCAAAGTACGTAACGAAGTCTTTCTGAGTTATTATTTTTCCATTTATGGAGACTGGTGGGCATGTGTCTTTTTTTAGGCTAAAAGTTACTTGTACACATTTAGATTCGTTGACCTTAATTCTCCACGTAGTAAGCCATTCTTCTAAAGTTTTTATGTGTCTTTGCAATTGGATAGTAGCAGTTGTAGGATTTGCGTGCACACTCAGTATAGCCGTATCATCTGCGAAGGTAGACGTGACAAGGCTCGCGTTAGTTGGTAGATCGCTTGTGTAAATTAAATATAATACAGGCCCCAGAACGCTACCTTGTGGAACTCCAGCAGAAATTGGATGGCTTTCGGTTGTAAAACTTTTGTGCCTTACTTGAAATTTTCTACCTGTTAAAAAGCTTTCTAGGATCCCGCAGAGATTATAAGGAAGTGTTTGTATTATTTTATGCAAGAGCCCTTCTAGCCATACTTTATCGAAAGCTTGTGCCACATCTAGGAATAGGGGAGTGCAATATCGTTTGGTTTCAAAAGATGACCTTATTTCTGAAACTATTCTATGCACCTGTTCTCTCGTACCGTGCTGCTCTCTAAATCCGAATTGGTGACTTGGTATGGTTTCGTGGAGTTCTAAGATGGGCTGAATTTTTTGGTTTGGAAAAGATAAAGATTAAGCTTATTGGCCTGTAGGCGCTTACTGTTGTCGAGTCTGGTTTTGGGATCATAATAATTTCAGATAATTTCCATGGATTAGGAAAGTGACATAATCGGAGGATACTATTGAAGATGTATAGTAATTGCTTAATAGCTACTATGGGAAGAGCTTTTAACATTTCACCTGTTATTCTGTCGTAACCTGGTGCTTTCTTATTCTCTATGTCTTTGGATATAGTTTTATTCAAGTCGTCTAGTTTAAAACCAAGTGGTTTTTTTTTTTTCATACCACCACATCGACAAGAGTTTCCAAATTTCTTCAGCGAAAAACATTACAATCAATTGTATTAACATGTTTATGCTTTCTCGCTTATGACCTACGATTATTCAAATGTGCAGAGACCAGGTGCAAATGCTCCCCTATATTGGATGCGACAATCAGTTGAATTGCTTGTGCCACCGAAATGTCACGATTTCAAAACAAAAAGGCGTAAAATTCTATTGGGTTTGAATATGTATGGCAACGACTATACACCGGATGGCGGTGGCCCCATCGTAGCCGGGCAGTATCTGGAGCTTTTGAAACATGCAAAAAAGCGTCTGCCGTTCGATGAACAAGATGTTGAAAATTACTTTGAAGTGAAAACTGAAGATGGCCGTCATATGGTATTCTATCCGAGTCTATATTCTCTGCATGAACGTATAAAACTCGCAACAGAATTGGGTACTGGCATTTCCATTTGGGAATTAGGACAAGGCTTAGATTATTTTTATGATTTATTTTAAGTTAGATAATTAAAAAATAGAAGTGGCTATGTCAGCCATGTACGTACATATGTATGCTCTCTGTATTTTGTAAGTTAATATTAATAACGTTGTAATGCAATTATAAATGCACATCTGGTGATATATTGTATATTTAAATCACAAATACATAACAGACTAATTAAATGCAATACAATACATATTGGTGGTAATTGTGGTGTATTTTCTTGGAGAACATTTTGGCCTTCATTTGGAGTAAATACATTTGAAAGCTATTCCTTTTTCGTGGTCACTTCGAGCAAATTCACCATTTTGCATTCGTATTGGAGGATCCTGCTGAACCGGCCGTTTTAGATATTTGAGAGAGCGCCACAAGGAATAATCTGTACAAGATGTGGCCGTGAGGGACTTAATTCTATTTTGAAATTTTGTTTCCCTTTTCTCCTCTAGGAGCATTTGGAGCTCTTTCGTGCATTTTTTTAGCTCGTTTTTCAGAGTTGGTGATCGCAACCTTTGTCAGTCTCTCCTAAGTTGCCTTTTCTTGGAAACTAGCTCAATGATATTGTTTTCATTGAAAGGACTAAAGCTTTGCTGCTGGGTTGTGTTAGGACGTAATGGCGTTGAAACCTTTGCTGCCACTTGCAGTAAGTTTGTGAAGTCAATTACCGCATATTCCACTTCGGCGGCTGATTTAAGGCTCACATTTGGATTAATATGCGAACTTATAAATTTTCTGTACTTCAGCCAATTCGTAAATCTATTAGTTAATCTTGGATTCAGTTCGTTAAAAGTTGGAAGGGTTTTCATAGATATGACGCAAGGAGAGTGATCAGATGATAGGTCAAAAAGTGATTCTATCTGAAGTATTTCCCGATCGAGGCCGCGAGATACCCCAAAATCTATGAGGTCGGGAGTTTTGCTCCTATCAGTGGGCCAATATGTTGGCTGTCCTGTTGATATAATGTCAAGACCATTGCTTCGAATTGCTTTGAACAGGTTTCTTCCCTTTGGGGTTATTAACCTAGATCCCCAAAAATTATGTTTAGCATTGTAATCACCTGCTGCTAGAAATCTCGTACCTAACTTGGAAAAGAATTCAGTGAATTGGTACTCTGCTATATTAAAACGGGGAGGGCAGTATATTGCAGATACAGTTAGTCCGCCAGAGTTGTCATCTACGTGCACTGATGTTGAGTGTATATAGTTTTTGCAATATTCTTCTAGAACGTGGTGCTTAATCCTCTTTCTTATAAGTATCCCGGTTCCGCCTCTAGCTTTTCCTTTCGGGGTGCTTAGTATTATAGAACACATAGCCATCTATGCTAAAATTATTAAACTTAGTTTATGTCAATTTGGTGATTTTCCAAGAAAACCTGAAGTTCTTTGCGATGTTGGCCTAGGCCGTTAGCATTCCAGAAACCTATATTGAGAGAATTCATGGTCTTGGCAAAATTGTTTGAAGTAGGAGGTTCTGATTCCTAATCAATTCTTGCATCATGTTTTGCATTGACTTCATATGGTCCTGCATCATTTGCACAAAATTATTCAGGGTTTTTTCGAGGGAAGTCGATGGAGTGGGATTTTCTTGCGCCGCAGACGGTGGAATGCCTTTAAGAACATCGGAATATGTACCGGAATAGCTTCGGGGAGGTATATTGCTAGCATGGTTTAGTACTGTTTTGGATTTTGGAACCGGTATATTGTTCAAATTTTTATACTCAGCTGTACTAGTACACAGAGTATTATAATTTTGATTTCATAACGGTGGATTGTAACATAATGAAATAATCGAGATAGATATGGACTTATATATATCAAAATGATCAGGGTGAAAAGAGAAATCGATTGAGCCATGTCCGTCCGTCCGTCCGTCCGTCCGTACGCACGATAACTCGCGTAAAAATTGAGATATTTTGATGAAATTTGAAATGCAAGTTGGTATCGAGACTGGGACGGTTGGTATTGAAAATGGGCGAAATCGGACCATGACCACGCCCACGTTTCCTATATAGAAAAAATCGCAAATTTGGTATCTCAGCCACTAATATAGCTAGAGTGATAAAATTTTACCCACGTATTGAGCTCAGGCCCTTATGAAGAAATTTGATGAAGTTTTGGAAAATGGGCGGTGTCACGCCCACTTATTAAGGGTCAAACAGTGAAAGTTTTATATGTCATAACTCAGAAACCGTTGAAGATATATCGATGAAATTTGGTACGCGTGATATATTTACTTAGCCAAATGTGTGGACGAAAAATTGCCAAAATCGGTTGACGACCACGCCCACTTTTATATATGGGTACTAGCTGTACCTAGCCAAGCTTTGCTTTGGCCCACTTCCTATTATAGGTACTTGAAGGGAAAAACGCACACTTTAAAAAATGTTGGAAGTATCTAGAAACCGAAATAACCTCGGGCTGCAGAGCTCAGCAAAAGTCAGTTAATTAAAAAAAACAAGTAAGGAAGCCTAAGTTCGAGTGGAATCGAACATTAGATACTCAGCTGTATGCTTTCATTGTTGTTTACGTTTGATGGAAACACGGTGTATTTTATATAAGCGAGTGCTGCATAAAGTCATCCAACTAAGCATATGAATATTCTTTGTGCAAAATTTAATTCCTTTATGACTTCTAGTTACAAAGATGTCACGTTACAAATTTCCAAAGGGTGTTCCAGAAATATCTTTGTTAAAAAGTAGGCGTGGTCATAAACCGATTTCAATAAATTTTTGCGTGTCTATTAACACAAGTTATAAAAGTGTATAAACCAAGTTTCGTCATAATATCTCAATTAGTTGTCGAGGTATGGGCTCCGAAATCTCGTAGATTCCGTTGTCTAAAAAGAGGCGGTGCCATGCCCATTTTCCAAAATTTTTATACTTTTTGTTTCCGGTCTACTGTAGAACTCATGCCACACAATTTCAATGAATTATCTTTATATTTGACAAAAATATCGCTTAAAATGTTTTCATTAGGCCCCTTTATAGTTCCCATATATAAAAGTGGGCGTGGTCGTCAACCGATTTTGGCAATTTTTCGTCCAAACATTTGTCTAAGTAAGTATATCACGCCTACCAAATTTCATCGATATACCTTCAACGGTTTCTGAGTTATGACTCATAAAACTTTCAATGTTTGCCCCTTAATAAGTGGGCGTGGCACCGCCCATTTTCCAAAATTTCACCACATTTCTTCATAAGGGCCTGAGGTCAATACGTGGGTGAAATTTTATCACTCCAGCTCTATTAGTTACTGAGATACAAAATTTCCGATTTTTACTATATAGGGGAGGTGGGCGTGGTCATGGTCCGATTTCGCCCATTTTCAATACCGTCCGTTCCTGTCTTGATACCAACTTGCATTCCAAATTTCATCAAAATATCTCAATTTTTGCGCGAGTTATCGTGCGTACAGACGGACAGACGGACAGACGGACAGACGGACGGACGGACGGACGGACATGGCTCAATCGATTTCTCTTTTCACCCTGATCATTTTGATATATATAAGTCTATATCTATCTCGATTATTTCATTCTGTTACAATCCACCGTTAGGAAATCAAAACTATAATACTCTGTGTACTAGTACAGCTGAGTATAAAAAGTGAAAGAAAAAATTGATATTTTCAAAAGTTTGCCCTCTTCATGTTCTTATCCCATTTTTCTTCGTATTACTCTCAAACTCCCTTTCCCTCTACTTTTCTCTTTCTCTTTCCATTTATCTTTTCTTTCATTTCCGTTTTCTTTTGCCTTTCCCGTCACATTTACGCTTCTCTTTCTCTATCTCTCTCACTTACCTCTCCTTTTCTGTCTTTCTCCTTTCTATTTCCCCCTCTTATTCCTTCTATAATTCCCTGTCTTACTGTATCTCTGCCCATCCTCTTCATTCCATTTTTATTATATCCTCCCTCTCCTTTCCCAGTCTGATTACTGTACCCCTTTCCCTAGGAAACTGGGTTTAGCATAACATACCCTGCATTCCACTTCTCATTTCATACCATCTTTGCTTAAAAACATTCCGTGGCGTCCGAATCGTCTGTTTTACTTATAATTGGGTATCGGGACTAAGAATCAGTATGAAAATATCTCTATATAGCAGACCCGGTCAACACATTTCATTTTATATCAGTATTTCTTAGAAGCATACCGGGCTCATCCGGGTCCACTTATTGATCCACATCCGGGAACTTGACCTAGGAACCATAATGGGTACGATATCTGGAGACTTGACCAAGAAATCGTAATGGGTACGGCTCTACATGAGAGTCCGCGCAACACCTTTCATTTGGTACCAATATCCCTAAGATATATCCCGGTGTTATCCGGGTCCACATATTGACCCATATTTTGGGATCCCACCTAGGAATTGTCATGCACTGTGATTAAATAACAATATCGCTGAGAAATTATCCGGGGCCATCCGGATCAACATTTTGACCCACATCTGGGGACCTGACCTAGGAATCATAATGAGTTCATCTCTATGTAAAAGCCCTGCATTTCAGTTGACACCAATATCGTTGAGAAATTTACCGGGGCAATCCAGGTTCACGTTCATTTGGTACCAATATCCCTGAGAAATATCCCGGTGTTATCCGGGTCCAGGTGCTGACCCACACCCTGGGATCCGAGCTAGGAATCGTAATGAGTTCATTTCTATCTAAAATCCCTGCTCAACACCCTTCATTTGAAACCAATATCGCTGAGAAATTTTCCGGGGTCACGTTTTAACCCATATCTGGAGACCCGACCCCTTGAATCACAATGAGTACTATTCTATGTAAATTCTCTGCTCAACACCTTTCATTTGATACCAATATCGCTCAGAAACATTCGAGGGTCATTCGGGTCCACGTTTTGACCCATATCTGGAGACCCGACACAGGAATCACAATGAGTACTATTCTATGTACATTCTCTGCTCAACACCTTTCATTTGATACCAATATCGCTCAGAAACATTCGAGTGTCATTCGGGTCCACGTTTTGACCCATATCTGGAGACCCGACACAGGAATCACAATGAGTACTATTCTATGCAAATTCTCTGCTCAATACCTTTCATTTGATACCAATATCGCTCAGAAACTTTCGAGGGTCATTCGGGTCCACGTTTTGACCCATATCTGGAGACCCGACACAGGAATCACAATGAGTACTATTCTATATAAATTCTCTGCTCAACACCTTTCATTTGATACCTTTATCTTCCAAAAATATGCTGGAGAAAGCTGGATCCACGTTTTGACCTTTTGACCTATATCTCGGGAACCGTCTTCCGGATTTGAAAAAAAATATGCATATAAACCATCTAGAGCAAGGTACTAAGCTGGTGTGTAAATTTGGTCAAAATCCCTCCACGCGTTTGGGCGAAAGCCGGCGACAAAGAAATGGGCTTGATTTTTATATATATATAGATTATAAAGTGGCCTAATAAAATCATTTTTAGCGATATCTCTGTGAAATATAAAGATAATTCATTGAAATTTTGTGACATGAGTTCTACAATAGACCGGAAACAAAAAATAAAAAAGTTTATAAAATGGGCGTGGCATCGCCTCTTTTTATACAAAGGAATCTACGAGCCTATTACTCGACAAATAACTGAGATATTATGACGAAACTTGGTTTATGCACTTTTATAACTTGTGTTAATAGACACGCAAAATTGTATTGAAATCGGTTTATGACCACGCCTACTTTTTAACAAAGATATTTCTGGAACACCCTTTTGGAAGTTGTAACGTGAAGTCTTTGTAACTAAAAGTCATAGAGGGATGCAATTTTGCACTAACAATAATATTTATATTCTTATTTGGATGATTGATACAAATTTTGAAAATGGGCGTGGCTGCGCCCTGTTTATGCAGCACTCGTTTCATATAAAATACACCCTATATCGAACAAACGCAAACAAACAATGAAAGCATACAGCTGAGTATCTAATGTTCGATTCCACTCGAACTTAGGCTTCCTTACTTGTTTTTATTCACCTTCTCTTTAAGAGATGTGTATACTGGACAACCCCTATAATTTGCAGTGTGGTTTGCACCGCAATTACTGCATTTTTTTAGTTCCGGGTCTGTTTTTGGTTGCGAACAAGCTTTGGAGCTGTGTAAATCACCACAAAATACGCATACACTAGGCACTGTGCAATAACGCTTAGTGTGTCCGAATTCTTGGCAGTTATGACATTGCACAGGTCCCTTATGCTTATGTGGCTCTTCCACAGAAATTCGACGGTGTAGAAGATACCGTATGTTGTATATGGGATGTATTTCTCCCTTTTTTAGATTTTGGAAATCCGGTTCTATCTCAACCCTAAACATAGGCTGTGGTATATTTGATTTGTTTTTTATATTATAAACATATCTCACTCGAAAACCTTCTTCTTTTAATGCGCTCTCTATTTCAGAGGGGTCAACAGAACTTTCTATTCCTTTTAGAGCACGGACAATGCACGACTACTTTTTAGTTGGTAGGTATAGAACGACCTGCGGTTTTTCACGAAGTCATCAGTGACCTTACGGAAATACTCTTCCCCATAAGTTTGAATTTTGACCTCCGCAATATTTCCTTTTCTAATGGGTACAATGTGGAAGTTATTTGACCCTATTAACTCGACTAATTTATTTACAAGAACATTGGAACTTTGCTCTCTCAAGTAAATTGGGGGAGGTTTGGATTTCTTTTGCGGTTTTTCAGTTTCCTTTCTTTCATTTTCGGCTAGAAGGCTATATCTATTATTGTTTAGGGCCATATTTTGTGTTTCTTTCCCTAATTCTTTGGGCGGGCTATTTCTAATTATTTTACTGCGGTTTTCATTTTTTTCTGGACTTCGCTTTCTTTTAACGAGTATATAGCGATCAATACCGGTTTGAACGGTCCCTTTATTTGGCACCTGTTTTGCACCTTGGATATGCGCTTTGCTAGTTTTGGGGGTCATTGCAACTGCGGATTTAGTTGGCTGGTCGACTATCTGATTATCTTTAGTCACCTTGGAATGTATGTCGTTGCAAGAATACGATTTTAGCATAAAATACGCATTGTTCCTGTTTATGTTATTATTGTTTGCGGGAGTGCCGTTGGCACTCATATAACATTGATTTGCTTTTATGTTATTTTATTTTATTTAATTTTAATTTATTTTATCTTATTTATTTTATTTTAATTTATTTATTTTATTTTATTTTATTTATTTTAATTTAATTAAATTTATTCTTATTTAAAATTTTATAACTACGCTCGGTGCAGACCTCTGGAAACTACTATTGCAGGGCCACCTATCGGTAGGGTTGCCAGATATCTTTCCCGAAAAAAATCAGTACATTGCCTTCCAAAAAAAAAAAAAAAAAAAAAAAAAAAAAAAATTTTTCCGGAGAAAATCGTCATTACTGGCATTTTGTTTTTGTTTCCGTATCGTTAACTGTCAATCATGTTTCTATGACTTTTAACGTTCGCGTTGCTTCCTCCCTGATGGTTATGTCGTGGTTATGCTTACGAGCAAAACACTGGTGAAATTCGGACACATTTTCGTCATCGGTAAGAGGTGGTTATGCTTAAATCGATGATTAGAGCGCACATACACAACATAACACATTATTACCCCGAAACCTCGGCGTGCTGGATGCTTGTTTCACCCAGCAAATTTTTGAGTCCGAAAATTCTCTCACTCGTCGGAGTGCACAACAACAATTACACGTTGCTCGTCGAGTATTGCCGTAAGCATAACCAAGGCATTACAAACGTCAAATGAAAACATTTGGAAAATTAAACACAGAACAGGGTGATAAAAATGAATTTTTTAGTGTCGGCTAAAAATCAGTACAAATCAGTACAAAATCCAAAAAATCAGTATTTCTTAAGGATTTTAAAACCATCAGTACGGAGCACGAAAAATCAGTATTGTACTGATCAAATCAGTACGTCTGGCAACCCTACCTATCGGTCAGTTATAGGAATTTGTCGGTAAGGCAGTTCGGTCGGCAAGACAGCACGAATTATTGACAGCTGCCAACTACTGACCTGCTCAGCTGATACCGCGAAAACCTGGACAAAGGAAAAGTGTTGTTTTAGTGCGCGCACTTATGTACGTATATACAAATGTACATATGCATATACATACATATGTACAAATGCAATCATATATTTAGGTATGTATATTCCCAAGTATTTTCAGATACTTATCTTCATATACAATAAACCACCGGTTTCTCCTCACAGAGAAGCACAATCACTATGTGTTTCTGTAGAACACCACTTTTTCAATGTCCTTTAACTATTTAAAATTTCGAACTTTTATATTCACAAAAAGAAAACACTTCTGTTTACAACCAGAGTTGATGAATGAAACAAAAATAATGCAATGTGCTAAGAGCAGAAGATGTTGCCCCGTAGTCGAGCCAGTTTTATATTTTTTCGATAGAACAAACAGCCCTAAAAAAGTGTTGAGTCTGTGTGGAAGAGAACAAAAAAATGTGACAGCCCGAAGAAAGTCCGACATTTTTGCCAGAATAAAAAAGTCCATTAGTCAAAGTAAGGATTAATATTTTTGATGTTTTTTTTAATAATCAAATTTTTTGTCGTGAAGTACGCGTTATAAAGAAACGTACGTTAGGTATTTTTAAAGCCTTTAGAATTCTTGTGGTAAAATTCATTTCATAATTTCTATTTCCTGATTTTTTGTCATTTATTTCCCAAATGGTTTTTGGAATTTTCGCATATGGAAAGTAGATAATGGAAGAAAATGCAAACAAAATTTTAATTAGACCTGATAGTTTTACATTACTCTACTAAAATTAAATACGCAGCTGCATCCTCGGAATTCATATCAAAATATGTGCCTCCGATTTTTAAATATTTTCGGAAGTTGCATTAATTTTCAGAATTTTTCGGCAAGCTTGGAAATATTCGCTTAAACGAAGTGTGTCGTTAAATTCTAAAAATTTTTATTGGAAATTATCAAATGATCTCAAACTGTTTTATCCTAATATCCTAAAAGTACCAACTATAAAGGAAAATGTTTTGTTCACCAAATGTATTTAATTTTCTTTGTTGATTGTGTTTTTTAAAGTAACTCTTAAGTGTTATTAAATAATACGCATGATTTTACGTTCCTATTTTATTTTGTTAGTAATGAAATAATAAAAAATGGCAATAAAAATCTATTTTTTCTTTGCATGTTAAAGTTGTAGCGTTGCTCGAAAATATACATATTTAATTTTTCAACCTCAAATGTGGGAAAATAATACTGGTCGACAAATTTTTGTAACAGAAATAAAATTCTACGTTTCAAAAGAATTTCGGTGCACTTTTTGAGATATTCATGTCCAAAGAGGCGAAAAACGCGGTTTTTGGCCATATTCACTCCTCAATATCTTTAAAATTGCTCAGTTTCATTAAAAACTGATTAAATCTATTGAAAGCACGATCATTTCTCTTGAAGACAATGTTTTGCTTTTTCGGATATCTTGCTTGTAACTTGCAATATTGCAAATACAATTTTGTAGCACGCTTTTAGGCAGTTTATTATATTAACAACTAGCAAATACCCGTCCCAATCCGCTGCGAGAGAGCACACTATGCCACTCCCTTCCCTATCGGTCTCACCACCACTCAGCATTTCCCGTTCTCTTATCTCTTCCTCCTCTTATACTACCCTCTCTCTCTCCCCGTCTTACGTTCCTTATCAACAACTTTCCATGGCCATCCGGTGCACATATCGGTGTACATCATGATTACTAATATATTTTGGATAACCGACTGAAAAATTGGAATATAATGAACTCTCTATTGAAGCTCTGATTGATACCTTTAACTGATACCAACAATGCCCAAAAATATTTCGGAAGCTATTTAGGCCCATGTTTCGGCCTCAATCCCGAGAACCGATTGAGGTATCCGTATAGTGTAAAATATATATGGATATCCTGATCAGTACCTTTAACTTGATACCAATATTGCGAAAAAATATTTGGGGCCATCCGGGCCCACGTTTTGGTCTCTATCTGGAGAACCGACTGGAAAATTGGAATGGAATGAACTCCCAATTGAAGCTCTGATTGATACCTTTAATTTGATACCAATATTGCGAAAAAATATTTGGGGCCATCCAGGTCCACGTTTTGGTCTCTATCTGGAGCACCAACTGGAAAATTGGAATGGAATTAACTCTCTATTGAAGCTCTGATTGATACCTTTAATTTGACACCAATAATGCGCAAAAATATTTGGGGCCATCCAGGTCCACGTTTTGGTCTCTATCTGGAGCACCAACTGGAAAATTAGAATGGAATTAACTCTCTATTGAAGCTCTGATTGATACCTTTAATTTGACACCAATAATGCGCAAAAATATTTCGGGGGCTATTTAGGTCCATGTTTCGGCCTCAATCCCGGAAACCGATTGAGATATCCGCATAGTGTAAAATATATATGGATACCCTAATCAGCACCTTTAATTTTATACCAATATTGCGAAAAAATATTTAGGGCCATTCGGGTTCACGTTTTGGTCTCTATCTGGAGAACCGACTGGAAAATTGGAACGGAATGAACTCTCTATTGAAGCTCTGATTGATATCTTTAATTTGATACCAATAATGCAGAAAAATACTTCGGAGGAATCTGGGTCCATATTTTGGCCTATATCTCGGAAGGGGTTGAGATACCAGAATTAAATGTGGTCATAATTTCAATCTAATATCAGGTGATCATTGTGTCAAAATTTGAATGTGATCGACCCGGTAGTTTCGGCGTCCATAGGGAACAAACAAACTTTCATCCTTATATATATAGACAAACTGTGCGTTAGAATGAAATAAGTGAATTAATTTATATTAATTTATCGAAAATACGAATAAATTTTGCGTGACTGAAACAAAAATTCCAATCAGTGGCCTACTATGTATATATTTTCTATACTGAAATAAAAAAAGTTCTGCAGAGCAGCTACAAAACTTGATTTCGATTAAAACAGCGCTACAAATACTGCCGTGAATTTCGAAGACAAATACCTTATTGTACAAAAACATATATTTCTAGATATATAAATAAGAAACCCGAGAAAGCAAAGCGCTGTTTGCAAGAGAATTGATCGTTCTTTCAATAGCTGCAATCATTTTTTAATGAAAGTAAGTAATTTAACAGATTGAGCAGTGAATATAGCAGAAAATCGCATAAATATCTCAAAACCTACAAGTATTACCGAAAATCCGACTTCAGATTCAGATTCAGGGCACCGAAATCCTTTAGAAAAGTAGAAATTTATTTGAGTTAGAAAATTTTTTGGAAATTTTTCGGCCTGTATAATTAATAAATCCCGGGATCCCGGGATTATAAAAAAACAGATTTGTAATTATTATAAGAGAAAAAATAAAAATCAAAAAATAATTATTATTGGAAGAAACATATTTTAAAAGTCTTTCCATAATAGTTATTTCTGAGATATTTTTTTTTAAGTCTTTTTGTAATTATTATCAATGAGAAATTTTTTTTTATATCTTCAAAGACTTTTATATTGAGACAAATTTGAAAAAAGTCTTTGAGTAATTATTATCCGTAACCAGAGCGGGGCGCTAAGGATTACGATTACATTTTGATTACTTACGATTACAATTACTGTAATTGTAATCCTTAAATTTTTAGGATTACGACTACTTTAATCGTAATTGAAATTTTTACTATTACGATTATTGTAATTGTAATCCTTAAATTTTTACGATTAGGATTACTGTAATCGTAATCATAGAACGTACGATTACAATTACTGTAATCGTAATCGTTAAATTTTTATGATTACGATTACTGTAATCGTAATCATGGAACGTACGATTACAATTACTGTAATCGTAATCGTTATATTTTTAGGATTACGATTACTGTAATCGTAATCATAAAACGTACGATTACAATTACAGTAATCGTAATCGTAAAATTTTTAGGATTACGATTACTGTAATCGTAATGGTATATTCAATGATTACGGTTACAGTAGGTACTGTTGATAAAAACATTTCACATTGAAAAACTCTCATTCAGTTTATGAATACACATACTTTCCCCATAAAGGAGCCGTCTACATACATACATATATGAAGACTTAGAAATTGAGGAACAAATGCCCTATTTCAAAGAAATATTGCAATTTTTGCCCAAGCATCAGCGCTGTGCAAGTCACACTCTGAATTTGCTGGCTAACACGGACTACCTCAAAATTCTCAGAGAAACCAACGATCTTTACCAAAATCACATTCAGGTATTAAGCAACTAACTAAAATTAATCTATTATAAAAAATGAATGTGTGTGTGTGTGTGTGTGTGTGTGTGTGTGTGTGTGTGTGTGTGTGTGTGTGTGTGTGTGTGTGTGTGTGTTATTTATAGACTCCCAAAGTAATCAACCGATCTTTATGAAATTTTCACAGTAGATTCATATGGTATATGGGCTGGTGATAGGGTATACAGACTTTCCGAAAAGTGGGAACTTCTCGGAATATAGGCCCAAATGTGGACCCAGAGTGACCCAGCAAGTCTTTGAGCAATATTGGTATCAAATGAAAGGTGCTGAGCAGGCCTTCAACATAGAGTTATTGTCATTGCGATGCCTAGGCCGGGTCCCGAGATATGGGTCAATACGTGGACCCGGATGACCCCTGAATATTTCCGAGCTATATTTTTTAGCAAATGAAATGTGTCGAGCAGGGCTTCAACATACAGATATTTTCATTGTTATTTTTTAAGTCGGTTTCTCAGAGATGGTTCAAGTAGTGGGCCCGGATGGTGATGAATGGTCCCGATAAAAGTAAAGGTAAAGGTAAAGGTAAAAGTAAAGGTAAAGGTAAAGGTAAAGGTAAAGGTAAAGGTAAAGGTAAAGGTAAAGGTAAAGGTAAAGGTAAAGGTAAAGGTAAAGGTAAAGGTAAAGGTAAAGGTAAAGGTAAAGGTAAAGGTAAAGGTAAAGGTAAAGGTAAAGTTAAAGGTAAAGGTAAAGGTAATGGTAAAGGTAATGGTAAAGGTAAAGGTAAAGGTAAAGGTAAAGGTAAAGGTAAAGGTAAATGTAAAGGTAAAGTTAAAGGTAAAGGTAAAGGTAAAGGTAAAGGTAAAGGTAAAGGTAAAGGTAAAGGTAAAGGTAAAGGTAAAGGTAAAGGTAAAGGTAAAGGTAAAGGTAAAGGTAAAGGTAAAGGTAAAGGTAAAGCTAAAGGTAAAGGTAATGGTAAAGGTAAAGGTAAAGGTAAAGGTAAAGGTAAAGGTAAAGGTAAACGTAAAGGTAAAGGTAAAGGTAAAGGTAAAGGTAAAGGTAAAGGTAAAGGTAAAGGTAAAGGCAAAGGTAAAGGTAAAGGTAAGGGTAAAGGTAAAGGTAAAGGTAAAGGTAAAGGTAAAGGTAAAGGTAAAGGTAAAGGTAAAGGTAAAGGTAAAGGTAAAGGTAAAGGTAAAGGTAAAGGTAAAGGTAAAGGTAAAGGTAAAAGTAAAAGTAAAGGTAAAGGTAAAGGTAAAGGTAAAGGTAAAGGTAAAGGTAAAGGTAAAGGTAAAGGTAAAGGTAAAGGTAAAACTAAATGAAAAAGAAAGAGAAAGGGAAATGTAGAGGGAAACCCTCATTATAACATACAAATTTTTTCGTCGCTGCGAAGCGGGACGGGTATCTGCTAGTAATACATAAAAATAAATAGGTTTACTCTTCTTAACTCATACTTTAACAAAAACACATTCCTGGGGTTTGTTGATACGAGGTATTGCAATTTAAATGACGATATGTAAACGTTATTTAACTATGTATATCGTACTACTAATTTAATTTTTATCATATATCTTTGTCATACATATCTAAATACATACATTCATATCATCGTACCATACGAAAACTAGCACAATTTTTTCTGGCTGACGAATAAAAGCACATTATATTTTTGGCTTACGAAAAATAGCAAGTTCGACTTCTGGCTGACGAAAAGTAGAAATTTCGTTTAAAAAACAACAATTTTAATGTAAAAACAAGTAAGGAAGCCTAAGTTCGAGTGGAATCGAACATTAGATACTCAGCTGTATGCTTATTGTTTGTTTGCCTTTGATGGAAACACGGTGTACTTTATATAAAGCGAGTGCTGCATGAAGTGGGCGTATCCACGCCCATTTTCCAAAATTTTTCTATTTTTTGTTTCCAGTCTATTGTAGAACTCATGCCACAAAATTTCAATGAATTATCTTTATATTTGACAAAGATATCGCTTAAAATGTTTTTATTAGGCCACTTTATAATACCCATATATAAAAGTGGGCGTGGTCGTCAACCGATTTCGCTAAAATTTTCAACATGTATTGCTACAAGTAATAAAAGTGTATACACCAAGTTTCGTCATAATATATCAATTATTTGTCGAGATATGGGCTCCAAAATCTCGTATATTCCTGCTCCTAAAAGGAGGCGGTGCCACGCCCATTTTCCAAAATTTTTGTGTTTTTTGTTTTATGTCCTTAGTTGGAATCTTGCCATAAAATTTCATTGATATATCTTTATATTTGACAGAGATATCGCTTCAAATGTTTTTATTAGGTCACAATACCCATATATAAAAGTGGGCGTGGTCGTTAACCGATTTTGGCAATTTTTCGTCAAAACATTTGCGTAAGCAAATATATCACGCGTACCAAATTTCATCTATATATCTTCAATAGTTTCTGAGTTATGACTCATAAAACTTTCAATGTTTGCCCCTTAATAAGTGGGCGTGGCACCGCCCATTTTCCAAAATTTCATCAAATTTCTTCATAGGGGCCTGAGCTCAACACGTGGGTAAAATTTCATCGCTCCAGCTATATTAGTGACTGAGATACCAAATTTCCGATTTTTACTATATAGGGGAGGTGGGCGTGGTCATGGTCCGATTTCGCCCATTTTCAATACCATCCGTTCTCGTCTTGATACCAACTTGCATTCCAAATTTCATCAAAATATTTCGATTTTTGCGTGAGTTATCGTGCGTACAGACGGACAGACGGACAGACGGACGGACGGACGGACATGGCTCAATCGATTTCTCTTTTCACGCTGATCATTTTGATATATATAAGTCTATATCTATCTCGATTATTTCGTTCTGTTACAATCCACCGTTAGGAAATCAAAATTATAATACTCTGTGTACTAGTACAGCTGAGTATAACAATATATACATACATATGTTTGCTACTTTTCGTCAGCGAAAATCAAATGTGCTATTTTTCGTACATACGTGTATACAAACTGTCTATGTAACTACATATATATGGATATATGTACATATGTATAAGCAGTTAAGGGTATGTTCTGTTAATGTATAAGAAGTTTTACTGTACAAAATATAATTAAATCGTAATCAAAATTTTTACTATTACAATTACTGCAATCGTAATCCTAAAAATTTAAAGATTACAATTACTGTAATCGTAATCATAAAACGTACGATTACAATTACTGTAATCGTAATCGTTAAATTTTTAGGATTACGATTTCTGTAATCGCAATTGAAATTTTCGCGATTACGATTACTGTAATCATAATCGTTAAATTTTTAGGATTACGATTACTGTAATCGTAATCATGGAATGTACGATTACAATTACTGTAATCGTAATCGTTAAATTTTTTAGGATTACGATTACACTAATCGTAATCGTAAAAATTTCAATTACGATTACAGTAATCGTATTCTTTAAATTTCTAGGATTACGATTACAGTAATCGTAATCAAAATGTAATTGTAATCCTTAGCGCCCAGCTCTGTCCGTAACAAATTGTTTTTTACGTCTTCAAAGACTTTTTCATTGAGACGAATTTCAAAAATATCTTTAAGTAATTGTTTTGAGTAACAAATTTATTTTTTATATCTTCGATAAAAATCTTTCATACAATTTCAAATTGGAAATTTTCTTGAATTTTGAAGTACTTATATGAAAGTTATTCTTATTTTATACTTATATGAAAGTTATTGAAAATTTTCTGAGACTTTTTTGAACTTAGTCTCAATGAAAAAGTCTTTGAAGATATAAAAAACAATTTGTTATTGATAATAATTACGCAAAGACTTTTTTCAAATTTGCCTCAATATAAAAGTCTTTGAAGACTTAAAAAAAATATATTTGAAATAACTATTATGGAAAGATTTTTAAACTATAAGTTTCTGAACAATAATTATAGAAGGTTTTTATCATTTTCATCAGGAAAAAATTATTATCAAAAGACTTTTATGATTCTGAAGAAAATTTGTAAGACTTTTTTATAATTTCAAAATGAAATAATAATTATTCTACCTACATGCCTATTATTCGTAATTGCGAAGCAACGGGTATTTGCTAGTACCTATATACATTAGATGCGTTTTTATTGTATGAGATTCTTTAAACCTTCTCAGATCCTCCCTCCGGCACCGGAATATGAAAATGGGACGTTTTAGAGTAAGTAAACTGAAAAAAATTTCACTTTTCCAAAAATTCCCAGAATTTCAAGGTATGTTTAGATTTATGTATGAAAAAAGTTGGGATTTTGCACAAGAAAAAAAATTTATATCTATCCATACGTAGAATTAGGGGCTAAAGCTAATGTCGTATTCAGTTTTTTGGTACACTCCCCAGGGAAGGTAATATCGCGGCCTAAAGTGATCATTTTCTTTTTTTGCTGATGAATCTTCAACTTCTTGCCCTATACTCTTCATGAAAGCGGTTATTATTGTTTAATTAAATCACACGGTAGGCTGCGTTATTTAACGCGCTTTCCAGAAATGTATAGCTATTAAAAATCTAATAAAATTTGGATGAGTTCATAAAATTTAAGTTGGGTATAAAATGGCTGACATTTTTATACTCAGCTGTACTAGTACACAGAGTATTATAGTTTTAATCACATAACGGTGGATTGTAACAGAATGAAATAACCGAGATAGATATAGACTTATATATATCAAAATGATCAGGGTGAAAAGAGAAATCGATTGAGCCATGTCCGTCCGTCCGTCCGTCCGTCCATTCGTCCGTCCGTCCGTCCGTCCGTCTGTCCGTCCGTCCGTCTGTAAACACTCTAACTCGCGCAAAAATTGAGATATTTTGATGAAATTTGGAATGCAAGTTGGTATCGAGACTGGGACGGTTGGTATTGAAAATGGGCGAAATCGGACCATGACCACGCCCACTTTTCCTATATAGAAAAAATCGGAAATTTGGTATCTCAGTCCCTAATATAGCTGGAGCGATAAAATTTTACCCACATATTGAGCTCAGGCCCCTATGAAGAAATTTTATGAAATTTTGGAAAATGGGCGGTGCCACGCCCACTTATTAAGGGTCAAACATTGAAAGTTTTATGACTCATAACTCAGAAACCGTTGAAGATATGTCGATGAAATTTGGTACGCGTGATTTACTTACTTAGGCAAATGTTTTGACGGAAAATTGTCAAAATCGGTTGACGGCCACGCCCACTTTTATATATGTGTATTATAAAGTGACCTAATAAAAACATTTTAAGCGATATCTCTGTCAAATATAAAGATCTATCACTGAAATTTTGTGGCATGATTCCAACTATGAACATAAAACGAAAACCACAAAACTTTTGGAAAATGGGCGGAGCCACGCCCACTTATTAAGGGGCAAACATTGAAAGTTTTATGAGTCATAACTCAGAAACCGTTGAAGATATATCGATGAAATTTGGTACGCATGATATATTTACTTAGGCAAATGTGTGGACGAAAAATTACCAAAATCGGTTGACGACCACGCCCACTTTTATATATGTGTATTATAAAGTGGCCTAATAAAAACATTGTAAGCGATATCTTTGTCAAATATAAAGATAATTCATTGAAATTTTGTGACATGAGTTCCACAATAGACCGGAAACATAAAATAGACAAATTTTGGAAAATGGGCGTGGCACCGCCTCCTTTTGGACAAAGGGATATACGAGATTTATTAGCCTTTAACTCGACAAATAATTGAGATATTATGACGAAACTTGGTTTATACACTTTTATAACTTGTGTTAATAAACACGCAAAAATTAATTGAAATCGGTTTATGACCACGCCTACTTTTTAACAGATATTTCTGGAATACCCTTTGGGAGTTTGTAACGTGACATCTTTGTAACTAGAAGTCATAAAGGAATTAATTTTTGCACAAAGAATAATATTGATATTCTTAGTTCGATGACTGATAAAAATTTAGAAAATGGGCGTGGCTACGCCCACTTTATGCAGCACTCGCTTTATATAAAGTACACCGTGTTTCCATCAAACGCAAACAAACAATGAAAGCATACAGCTGAGTATCTAATGTTCGATTCCACTCGAACTTAGGCTTCCTTACTTGTTTTTTTTTTTTAGCATCCAATATATTTTGCCAACTGTATAAATAAAATACATCTAACAATTTTGTGGTTCGTTAAAAGTAATTAGTAATTAATAATGACTTAATAAACTTGGTGGGCATGTATGGATTGCTCTCAGTAGTGCATCCATTTATTGTAGTCCATCAATAAAGATCTGTAAAAGATTTTCTTTTGAGGCGTACGAAACTAGTTGGTCTTGCCGTCAGAGCTAGAGCGAGGGGCTTGGGGTGAGCTAGTAGTCTCGTTTTGTATGATGTAGCATACTTTCTTATTTCTTGAGCAATAGTAGGTATCTTTAGGTCACGATGTAGACGGTCGTTTGTGACGTAGTAGGGTGCATTTACAATCATTCTAAGAGTTTTCGATTGGAATCTTTGGAGAATTTCTATATTTGAGTTTGCTGCAGTTCCCCACAGCTGTATGCCATAGGTCCAGATAGGTTTTAAGATGGCTGAGTAGAGCAGGAGTTTGTTGTCGATTGATAGTTGGGAGTTTCGATTCATGAGCCAATAGAGATTCCGCAGTTTTATACCAAGAGCTTTTCGTTTGGTGAATATGTGGGTTATCCATGTTAGTTTTCTGTCGAGGTGCATACCAAGGTATTTTGTTACGTCACTTTGCGGTATATCAATGCCGTTGAGTTTTACGGGTGGGCAAGTGTTACGTCTAGTGGGAAACGTCACTTGGGCAGATTTTGATTCATTTGACTTTATCCGCCAGTCTTTCAGCCAATGGGTAATTTTATTTAAACTTCTTTGAAGCTTAAGTGAGGCCACGTTTGGGTTGAGGTCTGCAGCCAGTACGGCAGTGTCATCGGCAAAAGTGCCAATAGTTACTCCTTCTGCTATTGGGAGGTCATGTGTGTAAAGTAGGTACAGTATTGGGCCCATTACACTACCTTGCGGGACGCCTGCTAAGCTCTCGTAGAGCTCAGACTGCTCTGCTCTTCCCTTGACGAAAAAGTAACGATTTTTTAGGTAAGATTGTATAAATAGGAAGTAATTTGTAGGGAGAGTATTTTTTATTTTATAGAGGAGGCCGTCGTGCCATACGCGATCAAAAGCTTGGGATATGTCTAGAAGAGCAGCTGTACAATATTTTTTTTGCTCAAAGACAGAGTAGATTTTCTCGGTTGGTTGGTTGGTTGGTTGCCGTGCCGCCCGGTTGAACAATCCCGGGCCCAATTAGCGAACGAAGTGCCATTTAATGCACATAACTCATGGAAACTATGTGGTTGTGGGTTGTTAGAGTTCGCCGGTGTGTTCAAACCATTTCGATTTCTCAATGAACCTACCTAGGCTAGCTACTGTACAGTTGTTGTTGTTATAGCAGTACTAAGCCCTGCTTAGTCGGCACGATAGGCTCATAGATCATCGTCAGGCTCACTTAACGGGAGGCCCAGGAATGAAGCTGCATTTTTTGGGCTAGTCCATAGGGACAGGGGGGTTAAGTGAGTAGGTTTGAGTAGACATGAGAAGAGATGCTGTGTGTCATGCGGCGTCTCTCCACATGCCGGACATGTATTAGGTATTTCGGGATCGATTCTGGCCCTATATGAGTTCAGGCGGCTGCAAAAGCCTGATCGTAGTTGCGCTAGGGTGACGCGTGTTTCTCTCGGCAGCTCCAATTCTTCTTCTGCTATGGGGGGTGGTTGGTCTCTCAATATTCTGTATGACGGACGGACTGAAACGAATGTGGTGATGGTGTCGGTGTGTATCTCCTTTAATGCCTGCCTGTAAGCCGCTGGGTCAAATAGTTGTTTTATGTATTTTTCAACCTCTGGTGTGAGGTCGAGAAGATGTCTCCTGATGTGCCGGGGAGGCGGTTATGGTTCTAGCAGGTGGTTGTTAGGATGGCCTCTGCGGTGGCATCCCAGCAAGAACTGCATGCTAAGCATGGTGTTGTGTTCTAACACCGGGAGTATATTGGCCTCATGGTGTAAATGGTGTTCCGGCGCCATCAGGAGATTGCCTGTGGCAGTTCTGAGGGCAGAGTTTTGGCAGGCCTGGAGTTTCTGCCATTGTGTTCTTGAAGTCCCCGGCGACCATATTGGCGATGCATAGTTGAGGACCGGCCGGCCGATTGCTTTATATGTTGCTATTATTGTTTCTTTGTTTTTACCCCACGTGCTGCCGGCTAGCGATTTGAGGATTTTGTTGCGGCTATGGGCCTTGTTAATGATCGCGGTCGTATGTGCGGAGAAGGAGACAAGACTGTCAAAGGTAACACCCAAGATCTTTGGGTTGTTTACGGTAGGGATGGGTATATTCCCTATTCGTATGCCTAAGTCCAGTCCTACCTCCTTCGTCCATGTCGTGAACAGGGTTGCGGAGGACTTCGTGGGCTGTAGCTCTAATGAACGGCACGCAAAGTAACAGGAGAGATCAGAGACATAGTCGTTAATTCGAGAGCACATGCTATCTATGCCGGTGCCAGTGGCCATGATCGAGCAGTCATCGGCATAGGAGATTAGGTCAACTCCTTTGGTTGGGGGGGGGGGGGGGGAGGCTGGAGAGATAATAATTGAAAAGCAGGGGGGACAATACACCGCCCTGTGGGACTCCCTGCTTTATTCTTCTAGGTTTTGAGACCTGGTTCCTAAAGACTACCGATGCCTGCCGACCACTCAGATAGTTTGCGGTCCACCTCTTTAGTCTCTGAAAGAGGTTCGAGTTGCCAAGGTCCTGCAATAGGGTGGCGTGATTGACCGTGTCGAAGGCTTTCGACAGGTCAAGTGCCACGAGGATCGTTCTCTCGCAGGGGCGTTTTTGGTTAAGACCACGAACTATCCGGGTGTTTATGGCGTTTAGTGCTGTTGTTGTGCTATGCATTTTGCGGAATCCATGTTGATGTGTCGCGAGTCGTAGACGTCCGTTGTAATATGGGAGTGTCTTTACTACCGGGGAAAGGAGTGATATCGGTCGATATGAGTCTCCTTTGTGGGCAGGTTTCCCCGGTTTGAGTAAGGGGACCATCCTTGCCATCTTCCAGATGTTGGGGATGACAAGGGTGTTCAGAGATAAATTGAGTACCTCCGCCAGGAAACTTACACCATTCGGTCCTAAGTGTTTTAGCATCAACATGGATATGCCGTCAGGTCCGACTGATTTTGAAGCTTTAGCATTCTTTATAGCCTCCTGAATCTCCCTGGTTGAGAGAGCAAGTGGTGCGTCATTATTAGACTTTTTACGCAGCCGTCTGAGGATTCGTCGTTTGGCCCTATCCACCGAAGGATGTGGTAAGAACTGCCGGCCAAAAAGGCTCGCACATCTCTTCGGGTCCGACTCAACATTATCTCCAAAGATAATGGACACTTTGTCCTTATGTTTAGTCGGGTTGGATAAGGCTTTTACGGTATTCCACAGCTTGCTCGCCCCGCCTGAGAGATTACAAGTGCTTAGGTGCTCTCTCCACTTTTGCCGTTTGTGCTCATCTACCGGTTTCCGAATTTCCCGGTTGAGGTCCTTTATGCGGGGGTCTCCCGGGTCGGATTGCCGGATCTGGTCTCGCTCCTGGGCCAGAGCAGAGGCTTCACCCGGGAAGTTTGGTCGGATCTCTGGTATCCTTCCTGCCGGGATGAAGCGTGCAGAGGCTTTGGCAATGACCTTGCGCAATTTGTGTTCTCCGCGAAGCACATCAGTTGGGGTGGGGAGAGCTCCAAAGATGCTCTCTGTATGTTTTGTAAAACTGTCCCAGTCCGCTTTCTTAAAGTTTATGTACGTCTGTTTGTCCGTTGTAATGAAGTCAGCTGGCGTCTCTATTGAGATGATTATGGGAAGGTGGTCTGATGGTAATGTCAGCGTCGGTCGCCAATTGACGCTGTTTATCAGACTTGCGCTTACGATGGTGATGTCTGGCGAGCTGCTGCAGTTTCCCATAATCCGTGTGGGGGCGTCGTCGTTCATCGCCCTGAATGTCGAATCGTCTATCTGTTCTGCGAGATAATGCCCCCTCCGATCTATAGGCAGATATGAGTGCCAAAGATCGTGATGTGCATTGAAGTCGACAACTATCATGCGGTTATCCCCATTCAATAGCGTGCTAATGTTGGGTAGATAGCCCGCAGGACAGCAGGCGACAGGGGGTATATAAACATTGAAGATCTCGAGAACTGCATCGCCGGATCGGATGGCTATGCCCTGACATTCAAGGGTAGCGTCCCTGCGGTCGATGTCCGGTTCGATAAGACGATATTGTACCGTGTTGTGCGTGATGAACGCGAGGCCTCCACCGTTACCTCTAGCGCGGTCCTTTCGGTGGATGTTATAGCCAGCATGGCTGACTAGAGCTGAGTTTGAAGTCAGCTTGGTTTCTTGGACCGCGGCTATAGGGACGCCATGCCAATTCATGAAGTCTGTAATCTCTGTGATCTTTCCCGTTAACCCGTTGCAGTTCAATTGGAGAAGTTTGAAGCTGCGAAGGGGGGTGGGTGTAACTCTGGGAGTGAGGGACTGCTGTACACTGCTGACAAGGGGTGCTTGTGGCACTTGGGGTGGTGGTTGGGTCCCAGTTGTTGGTTGTTGCTGTCTAGTTTGGCAGCATGGAGCAGTGTATGCAGCAGTCCAAGCATTCGTCGTGCGTAGCCCGGAACATCTTCGAAAGTGACACCAGCCTAAGCAGGAATTGCATTTGACTGATGTCACGTTTCTTGATATCCCGGACCGGCACACCGAGCAGAGAGTTAAGGATGCTGCAGGCTGGGAGGTGTTGGTGCCAGCCTGAGTCTGCCCAGGTCTGTGAAGTGGTGGTGGTTGTTGAATGTTGTTGCCCCTGCTGCGTAATGCATAACTACCGGGAAAGGAGTGATATCGGTCGATATGAGTCTCCTTTGTGGGCAGGTTTCCCCGGTTTGAGTAAGGGGACCATCCTTGCCATCTTCCAGATGTTGGGGATGACAAGGGTGTTCAGAGATAAATTGAGTACCTCCGCCAGGAAACTTACACCATTCGGTCCTAAGTGTTTTAGCATCAACATGGATATGCCGTCAGGTCCGACTGATTTTGAAGCTTTAGCATTCTTTATAGCCTCCTGAATCTCCCTGGTTGAGAGAGCAAGTGGTGCGTCATTATTAGACTTTTTACGCAGCCGTCTGAGGATTCGTCGTTTGGCCCTATCCACCGAAGGATGTGGTAAGAACTGCCGGCCAAAAAGGCTCGCACATCTCTTCGGGTCCGACTCAACATTATCTCCAAAGATAATGCACACTTTGTCCTTATGTTTAGTCGGGTTGGATAAGGCTTTTACGGTATTCCACAGCTTGCTCGCCCCGCCTGAGAGATTACAAGTGCTTAGGTGCTCTCTCCACTTTTGCCGTTTGTGCTCATCTACCGGTTTCCGAATTTCCCGGTTGAGGTCCTTTATGCGGGGGTCTCCCGGGTCGGATTGCCGGATCTGGTCTCGCTCCTGGGCCAGAGCAGAGGCTTCACCCGGGAAGTTTGGTCGGATCTCTGGTATCCTTCCTGCCGGGATGAAGCGTGCAGAGGCTTTGGCAATGACCTTGCGCAATTTGTGTTCTCCGCGAAGCACATCAGTTGGGGTGGGGAGAGCTCCAAAGATGCTCTCTGTATGTTTTGTAAAACTGTCCCAGTCCGCTTTCTTAAAGTTTATGTACGTCTGTTTGTCCGTTGTAATGAAGTCAGCTGGCGTCTCTATTGAGATGATTATGGGAAGGTGGTCTGATGCTAATGTCAGCGTCGGTCGCCAATTGACGCTGTTTATCAGACTTGCGCTTACGATGGTGATGTCTGGCGAGCTGCTGCAGTTTCCCATAATCCGTGTGGGGGCGTCGTCGTTCATCGCCCTGAATGTCGAATCGTCTATCTGTTCTGCGAGATAATGCCCCCTCCGATCTATAGGCAGATATGAGTGCCAAAGATCGTGATGTGCATTGAAGTCGCCAACTATCATGCGGTTATCCCCATTCAATAGCGTGCTAATGTTGGGTAGATAACCCGCAGGACAGCAGGCGACAGGGGGTATATAAACATTGAAGATCTCGAGAACTGCATCGCCGGATCGGATGGCTATGCCCTGACATTCAAGGGTAGCGTCCCTGCGGTCGATGTCCGGTTCGATAAGACGATATTGTACCGTGTTGTGCGTGATGAACGCGAGGCCTCCACCGTTACCTCTAGCGCGGTCCTTTCGGTGGATGTTATAGCCAGCATGGCTGACTAGAGCTGAGTTTGAAGTCAGCTTGGTTTCTTGGACCGCGGCTATAGGGACGCCATGCCAATTCATGAAGTCTGTAATCTCTGTGATCTTTCCCGTTAACCCGTTGCAGTTCAATTGGAGAAGTTTGAAGCTGCGAAGGGGGGTGGGTGTAACTCTGGGAGTGAGGGACTGCTGTACACTGCTGACAAGGGGTGCTTGTGGCACTTGGGGTGGTGGTTGGGTCCCAGTTGTTGGTTGTTGCTGTCTAGTTTGGCAGCATGGAGCAGTGTATGCAGCAGTCCAAGCATTCGTCGTGCGTAGCCCGGAACATCTTCGAAAGTGACACCAGCCTAAGCAGGAATTGCATTTGACTGATGTCACGTTTCTTGATATCCCGGACCGGCACACCGAGCAGAGAGTTAAGGATGCTGCAGGCTGGGAGGTGTTGGTGCCAGCCTGAGTCTGCCCAGGTCTGTGAAGTGGTGGTGGTTGTTGAATGTTGTTGCCCCTGCTGCGTAAGCATAACTACCGGGAAAGGAGTGATATCGGTCGATATGAGTCTCCTTTGTGGGCAGGTTTCCCCGGTTTGAGTAAGGGGACCATCCTTGCCATCTTCCAGATGTTGGGGATGACAAGGGTGTTCAGAGATAAATTGAGTACCTCCGCCAGGAAACTTACACCATTCGGTCCTAAGTGTTTTAGCATCAACATGGATATGCCGTCAGGTCCGACTGATTTTGAAGCTTTAGCATTCTTTATAGCCTCCTGAATCTCCCTGGTTGAGAGAGCAAGTGGTGCGTCATTATTAGACTTTTTACGCAGCCGTCTGAGGATTCGTCGTTTGGCCCTATCCACCGAAGGATGTGGTAAGAACTGCCGGCCAAAAAGGCTCGCACATCTCTTCGGGTCCGACTCAACATTATCTCCAAAGATAATGGACACTTTGTCCTTATGTTTAGTCGGGTTGGATAAGGCTTTTACGGTATTCCACAGCTTGCTCGCCCCGCCTGAGAGATTACAAGTGCTTAGGTGCTCTCTCCACTTTTGCCGTTTGTGCTCATCTACCGGTTTCCGAATTTCCCGGTTGAGGTCCTTTATGCGGGGGTCTCCCGGGTCGGATTGCCGGATCTGGTCTCGCTCCTGGGCCAGAGCAGAGGCTTCACCCGGGAAGTTTGGTCGGATCTCTGGTATCCTTCCTGCCGGGATGAAGCGTGCAGAGGCTTTGGCAATGACCTTGCGCAATTTGTGTTCTCCGCGAAGCACATCAGTTGGGGTGGGGAGAGCTCCAAAGATGCTCTCTGTATGTTTTGTAAAACTGTCCCAGTCCGCTTTCTTAAAGTTTATGTACGTCTGTTTGTCCGTTGTAATGAAGTCAGCTGGCGTCTCTATTGAGATGATTATGGGAAGGTGGTCTGATGCTAATGTCAGCGTCGGTCGCCAATTGACGCTGTTTATCAGACTTGCGCTTACGATGGTGATGTCTGGCGAGCTGCTGCAGTTTCCCATAATCCGTGTGGGGGCGTCGTCGTTCATCGCCCTGAATGTCGAATCGTCTATCTGTTCTGCGAGATAATGCCCCCTCCGATCTATAGGCAGATATGAGTGCCAAAGATCGTGATGTGCATTGAAGTCGCCAACTATCATGCGGTTATCCCCATTCAATAGCGTGCTAATGTTGGGTAGATAGCCCGCAGGACAGCAGGCGACAGGGGGTATATAAACATTGAAGATCTCGAGAACTGCATCGCCGGATCGGATGGCTATGCCCTGACATTCAAGGGTAGCGTCCCTGCGGTCGATGTCCGGTTCGATAAGACGATATTGTACCGTGTTGTGCGTGATGAACGCGAGGCCTCCACCGTTACCTCTAGCGCGGTCCTTTCGGTGGATGTTATAGCCAGCATGGCTGACTAGAGCTGAGTTTGAAGTCAGCTTGGTTTCTTGGACCGCGGCTATAGGGGACGCCATGCCAATTCATGAAGTCTGTAATCTCTGTGATCTTTCCCGTTAACCCGTTGCAGTTCAATTGGAGAAGTTTGAAGCTGCGAAGGGGGGTGGGTGTAACTCTGGGAGTGAGGGACTGCTGTACACTGCTGACAAGGGGTGCTTGTGGCACTTGGGGTGGTGGTTGGGTCCCAGTTGTTGGTTGTTGCTGTCTAGTTTGGCAGCATGGAGCAGTGTATGCAGCAGTCCAAGCATTCGTCGTGCGTAGCCCGGAACATCTTCGAAAGTGACACCAGCCTAAGCAGGAATTGCATTTGACTGATGTCACGTTTCTTGATATCCCGGACCGGCACACCGAGCAGAGAGTTAAGGATGCTGCAGGCTGGGAGGTGTTGGTGCCAGCCTGAGTCTGCCCAGGTCTGTGAAGTGGTGGTGGTTTTTGAATGTTGTTGCCCCTGCTGCGTAATGCATAACTATGCTTTGTTGTTGCCGCCGGTGTCGGTTGCACATAAGGTGCTAAGTGCACGGGTGGTGCAACATGCACCGGTGGTGTTGTGCGTATTGTCGCCGATGTTGTTGGGCGGGCGCAGCATGGAGCAATGAAATTGGTTGACCAATCTCTATGACTTTGGAGACCTGAGCAGCCTCTGAGGTGGCTCCACCCATTGCAGATGTTACATATAACTGATGTTGCATTTGGGTGAAGTCTCCTTTGACACACGCAGCATGTGTATATGGGGCCAGGGTTTTGTTCGATCCCTGATGAAATCAATAGTATTTTGAGCAGTCCTGCTGCCAGGTATTGCTCCAGAGGACTTAATCTATGAGTTTTTCGTGCCGGTCTAAACAGGGTTAGACCGAAATAACAGCCCTTGGTCGGGGGAACCCCGAGTCATTCCGGTGCGTAGAACCGGCTGTCGTGGGAATGTACAGTCGGCTATTGCGCTTAAATTGGGAAGTACAAAATTGCCGAATATGTTATGTCTGATCTGAGTAAGAACCGGGCATTCGCATAGAAAGTGTTGGATAGATTCCTCACTATCCTCTTGATTGCAGCTTCTACATATGCTATTGAACGGGATACCTAGTCGTTCGGCGTGTTTACCGAATGGCCAGTGTCCTGTAATCGTGGATGTGATCCTGAAGATGTCCTTTCGGGACCTTCTGATTAGGTCGTTGGTTCTTGTAGCATTATAAGCCGGCCATGTTTGCTTCGTGACCCTGCAAGAATCAGCAGAGTTCTATCGAAGGGTAGCCCGCTGTCTGAATTTTAGATGGATTTATCGTTTTATAGATGTGAATGGGCAGCTGAGGTTGGCTGCCCGACTATCGTCCATGGCTGCCCCCGTTTTCGCCAGTTCGTCAGCCTTCTCATTACCATCGATGTTCCTGTGACCAGGAACCCATATGATGGAAATGGATAATCCTGTAGCGACCGCTGCCTGAAGCATGTTTTTGCAGCTGCGTATGGTTTTGGATGTCGTAATAGGTGAGTTAAGCGCCATAAGCGCCGCCTGGCTGTCTGAGTATATGTGCACCTTGTCCCCAATTGCCGTCTGTTTCAGGAGGAGCTCACAAGCCCTTTCAATGCCAAAAACTTCCGCTTGGAAGATGCTGGCTGAACTGCGAAGACGGAATGAAAGAGACACATTAAGTACTTCAGAGAGTACCTTCTAGCGCGGTCCTTTCGGTGGATGTTATAGCCAGCATGGCTGACTAGAGCTGAGTTTGAAGTCAGCTTGGTTTCTTGGACCGCGGCTATAGGGACGCCATGCCAATTCATGAAGTCTGTAATCTCTGTGATCTTTCCCGTTAACCCGTTGCAGTTCAATTGGAGAAGTTTGAAGCTGCGAAGGGGGGTGGGTGTAACTCTGGGAGTGAGGGACTGCTGTACACTGCTGACAAGGGGTGCTTGTGGCACTTGGGGTGGTGGTTGGGTCCCAGTTGTTGGTTGTTGCTGTCTAGTTTGGCAGCATGGAGCAGTGTATGCAGCAGTCCAAGCATTCGTCGTGCGTAGCCCGGAACATCTTCGAAAGTGACACCAGCCTAAGCAGGAATTGCATTTGACTGATGTCACGTTTCTTGATATCCCGGACCGGCACACCGAGCAGAGAGTTAAGGATGCTGCAGGCTGGGAGGTGTTGGTGCCAGCCTGAGTCTGCCCAGGTCTGTGAAGTGGTGGTGGTTTTTGAATGTTGTTGCCCCTGCTGCGTAATGCATAACTATGCTTTGTTGTTGCCGCCGGTGTCGGTTGCACATAAGGTGCTAAGTGCACGGGTGGTGCAACATGCACCGGTGGTGTTGTGCGTATTGTCGCCGATGTTGTTGGGCGGGCGCAGCATGGAGCAATGAAATTGGTTGACCAATCTCTATGACTTTGGAGACCTGAGCAGCCTCTGAGGTGGCTCCACCCATTGCAGATGTTACATATAACTGATGTTGCATTTGGGTGAAGTCTCCTTTGACACACGCAGCATGTGTATATGGGGCCAGGGTTTTGTTCGATCCCTGATGAAATCAATAGTATTTTGAGCAGTCCTGCTGCCAGGTATTGCTCCAGAGGACTTAATCTATGAGTTTTTCGTGCCGGTCTAAACAGGGTTAGACCGAAATAACAGCCCTTGGTCGGGGGAACCCCGAGTCATTCCGGTGCGTAGAACCGGCTGTCGTGGGAATGTACAGTCGGCTATTGCGCTTAAATTGGGAAGTACAAAATTGCCGAATATGTTATGTCTGATCTGAGTAAGAACCGGGCATTCGCATAGAAAGTGTTGGATAGATTCCTCACTATCCTCTTGATTGCAGCTTCTACATATGCTATTGAACGGGATACCTAGTCGTTCGGCGTGTTTACCGAATGGCCAGTGTCCTGTAATCGTGGATGTGATCCTGAAGATGTCCTTTCGGGACCTTCTGATTAGGTCGTTGGTTCTTGTAGCATTATAAGCCGGCCATGTTTGCTTCGTGACCCTGCAAGAATCAGCAGAGTTCTATCGAAGGGTAGCCCGCTGTCTGAATTTTAGATGGATTTATCGTTTTATAGATGTGAATGGGCAGCTGAGGTTGGCTGCTCGACTATCGTCCATGGCTGCCCCCGTTTTCGCCAGTTCGTCAGCCTTCTCATTACCATCGATGTTCCTGTGACCAGGAACCCATATGATGGAAATGGATAATCCTGTAGCGACCGCTGCCTGAAGCATGTTTTTGCAGCTGCGTATGGTTTTGGATGTCGTAATAGGTGAGTTAAGCGCCATAAGCGCCGCCTGGCTGTCTGAGTATATGTGCACCTTGTCCCCAATTGCCGTCTGTTTCAGGAGGAGCTCACAAGCCCTTTCAATGCCAAAAACTTCCGCTTGGAAGATGCTGGCTGAACTGCGAAGACGGAATGAAAGAGACACATTAAGTACTTCAGAGAAAACCCCAGCCCCAACACCGCAATCCATTTTGGATCCGTCGGTGTAGATTGAGATTGCTTTCTTCTTGCGTCCGCTGTCTCTCTTCCACTCCCTTCTTGACGGAAACGTCACATTGAAGCCCTTCTCAAAACTTAGCGATGGTACAAGGTAGTCTGATGTCTGAACTCCGTCAGGGAGCCTACTGAGGATGCTGCTTTGACCGTTCCGCCTTTCCGTCCAGCAACCCGACTCGCGTAGTCTTAGCGCGCTGAAGGTGGCTGATTCACGGATATGTAGGTCTAGTGGTAATTGGTTTAAAATGATGTTTAGTGCGTCCGCCGGACAGGATTTATAGGATCCGGTTATTCCCGCAAAAGCTGCACGTTGGAGGCTGTTAATTTTTCTGATGTTATATTGCTTGTCAAGTGCTGGCCACCATACTAGTTCTCCATATGACAATATGGGTCTTACGACGGCCGTATATAGCCACATGACAAGATTGGGCTTCAATCCCCAATTTCTACTGAAGAGTCTTTTGCAGGAATAGTAGGCAATAAAGGCCTTTTCTACCCTTCTTTCAATGTTTACTTTCCAGTTAAGTTTGCTGTCGATTTCGACTCCCAGGTACTTCACCCTTGGTGATGGATGGAAGTACGAATGAGGGAATTTTATTCTTGTTGGTAAACAGGACCAATTCCGTCTTGCTTGGGTTCACGTTAAGTCCACATTTGGTGGCCCAGGAGTGTAACCTTCTTAGTGAATTGTTGAGTATTTCACTTAGCGTTGACGGGAATGGGCCTGATACTAATATTGCAATGTCTTCTGCGTATGCTATTACTTTCACTCCGTTTTTGTTGAGGTCCAGTAGAATATCGTTCAGAGCAATAACCCAAAGGAGCGGGGATAGTACCCCCCCCCCTGAGGAGTGCCCCTCCTTACATAGCGCGTTGTTGTTACTGAGCCAATACATGCATGTATAATTCTGTCGTTTAGCATAGACTGTGTCCATCTGCCGATGTGATCGGCTACCCCCATTATACTAAGAGAGCTCACAATCTTATTAATCTCTAGGTTGTTGAAAGCACCTTCTATATCCAGGAAGGCTGCTAATGTAAATTGCTTGAATCCCATCGACTTTTCTATGGTTCCTACCAGCTCATGAAGAGCCGTTTCGGTAGATTTGCCTTTTGTGTAGGCATGCTGAGCCGCAGATAGATTAGGACCAGTAATTATCGATCTTAAGTGGATGTCTAAAAGCCTTTCTAGGACTTTTAATAGGAAGGATGTTAGGCTGATGGGTCTGTAGTCATGGGATCTTCTACCCGCTTTAGGAAGGAAGATAACCTTAACTCTCCTCCAGCTTAGGGGAATATAGGCTAGGGAAATGCTTGCTCTAAATACCCTTTCAAGCCAGATGATCATTGGTTCTCCCAGTTTCTGAAGCATGATGGGGGAGATACCATCAGGGCCAGGTGATTTATATGGGGAGAAGTTGTTTATGGCATATCTGATCTTATCCCTGTCAATGATTCCCTCGGGGGGAATCGAGACCGCCTGCCGAGATACGTCAGTGGGGGTTCTTTCATTGCCAGGGAAATGAGTGTCAATTAGGTTACTAAGTGATTCCTCCTCTGAGCCTGTCCATACTCCGTCCTTACTCCTAATGAGGTGTGAGTTGAAGTGCTCCTTGGACAGAATCTTACTCAACCGGGAGGATTCGCGACTGTTCTCAATTGATGAACAAAAGGATTTCCATGATTCAGTTTTTGAAATTCTTAGTTCTTTTTTGTATATTTTAAGCGCTTCTTTGTAGGGCTGCCATATTTTGTTTTTATAGCACTCATTGAAGGTTCTTCTTACGTTAGATCTGAGGTCTCTGAGTCTACCATTCCACCAGGGAGGTGAACTCTTCTTAATAATACTCATTGAAGTAGATTTATTAAAAGCTGAAGTTAATTTATGTTCTAATAGCTCTACTGTAGTATCTAGCTCGTGAGGGCTTTCAATTACAGTTTTGGAGCAGTTAGCTAATCTGATGTAAATCTGTTGAATTTATCCCAATTAGTTCTGCTAGGATTCCTGAAGCGTTGCGAACGGTTGTATCCACTCCTTATGCTGAAGAGAATCCAACAGTGCACATTGGGGTATTTAATCAATCTGGGCGGCCAAAACTCTTTTTTGGCTTTAAATTGTTAATTATGTTACCCACGGTGATTTCAATTCGATTTAACATAGAAAATAATGTGGCTTTACATTTTTAAAAAGTGATGTAGTGAGACCAAACCGACCTCAGATTTGGATTCAGAACGTCGAAATACATGTTAGTAGGTTAGGTCGATGAAATGTGCCATTTGGGGTTTTTTTTTAGCTTTTCGCAATTTTCTCGAAGTTTTGGGGGTATATTGGACAAGCGGACTTTGGATTCGGAGCGCGTCGATTTATATATTCCTAGATGGGTGTTCTCGAATCCACAAACAACTAATTTTTTTTTGTGTGGTGGGTTCATTTTTCCCAACGTGAAAAATCGCCTGTTTTTCTTAAAACCGGAAAAATCCGGAACCGATCTTTCTTGAACTCAAAATAACAGGGAACAGACTATCTAGAAAAAAAAGAGTCAGTGCCGGACAATGCCGGGCACCTAAACAAAAACCCTTTTGAAAACAAAAAATTGGGAAATTTTTTTTTAATACATCATTTTTTAAAAACGTAATTAAGAAGACGCTAACAACTAACTAAATCTCAATAAACATGAATTTTGTACTCGATTACCTGTATTATAAGAATCCATAACAGTATTCTAAAAAACTTCACTTAAAACCGTAAAAATATTAATTGGAAATGTTGAAACTTTAACAACGTTATAAAATGCCGCGAGAAATACACGAATGACCAAACTTTCATTGACTGTAAAAACTTTGTGTTTGAGTTTTGAGAATAAACTTTTATTGAAAATGATGCGTTGGGGTCCTGGCCTACTAAAAAATTTTATTATTTGGAAATCGGGCCAGTTTTAGGAAATGAGGTTTTGGCCGCCCAGATTGATAAAATATCCCTATGTGCAGTGATCCGATAGGGATGGACTGTCCGACACTCTCCAGTTTTCCACCAATGAGAATTCATCATCGGTGGATAGAGTGAGATCCAGCACCTCCTCCCACCCCTGGAATCTATCGGAACTGGGAAATATAAACGTGGGTTTTCTACCTATGTTACATATACTTAAATTTGAATTTAAAATAAATTGTAAAAGTGACTCACCCCTGTCATTGATTGTTGTGCTGCCCCATATGGTATGTCTTGCGTTAGCGTCGCAGCCAATTACCACAGAACGTGTGCTACTGCGGTTTCCGGCTAAAATTTCCTTTATCTCTGGGGGTGGAGCGTCCTTATCATGGGCCATATACGAGGAAACCACGTATGTGATGTGCCCAGCTCTGTCCTTTATAGCCACCACTGTCGTATCTGCTGTACTGTAATTAGAACATAGAAGTGCATTTAGACCTTTTTTGGTAAGTATGCATGCTCCTGGTTTACCTGCATTTGTTTTGTAGTGTAGGTCATAATTGTTGATGTTGAGTCCCCTCACCGTGTGGTTGTTGACCCATGGTTCCTGAATCAGGCTGATGTCAAGGTCCTCCTCGTTTAGGAGTACCCTTAGATTATCTGTAGCACTTTTTGAGTGCTGCAGATTAATCTGTATGCTGCTTAGTGGGTGTTGTCGGCTCCCCATCCCTGATTCTGACTTCCCTTAGCAGTTGACCTGCGTCATCCACATCTTCTGGGTCGTCTTCATCGGGCGATCTGTCCCCTTGGAACACCTTCACTTTAGCCATTCTTATGGCAAAAGCGACCTTATGGTCTGCTTTCGCCAGGGCTTCCAGTGATTCCTCGGAGATCGCCACGAGGATGGGTCTGCTGTTTTTCGTAGGCTTCTCAGCTTTGATTAGCTGCCAGTCAGTAACGGCCGGGATATGACTGTTATACAGCTTTATTATCTCCAGAAGCTCCTCTCCAGAGACGTCCATCGGGGGCAACCAAATACGCGCTCGAAGCCTCCTTGGAATCTCGTTCGCAGGGTTCAGCTTCAGTTTAAGGTTTTTAAGCTCTTCGCTGACGCTAGCGACTGAACTAGTCAGGAACTCCAAAGAGGCCTGGTTCGCGCATTTGATTACCCTGTAACCTCTGAGCGTCTCCGAAGAGTCAAACACCGGATGGGGACCTGCCGGGTTGTCACGTACGCGACGCATCGCCAGTTTTGACAACCTGACCTCGATCTCCAACCAGTTACTCAGAATGCTTGTCGGTAATTTGCTGTTAGCATCCACTATGGCCACTCGCAAGTAGTCCCTGGCAACCTCGCTGAAATGCCGTTCGTTTGATGGCTTCGTTTCCGCCCGTTTGGGCTTCTTCGTAGTCTCGTCCATGTTGTCGTTGCCAGATCTATTTCTCTTATGAGAAGTTTCCTCGGCGTTTTTGTTTGTTGTTGGGTTTTGAGGATGCTCTCTTTGGAAAGCTTCAAACTCTTCCACTATCCTTTTGTAGATGCCTGTATCTTTAGAGGTACTCTGGGCGTCGCCATTTTCAATCTTTTTTAGCATATAGAGCGCCCTCTGATATTTTGCCTTCTCTATTTGATACAGGCTCTTCTTTTTCTTCTTCTTTGTCTTTGCTGTTGTCGCGGTCGGTGCACTTTGGTTGGCGCCTCCGACCTCTTTGTTGCGTGTGTTCTCTGTATGTACCTTAGGTGTACTGTGGGTGGTACTGCCTGAGGCACTATGCATGGTCTCCTGGCTCGAGGCCAAGAGAGTATCCTCCTCGGATTCTGTAGCTAGAAGCTCCGGATTCCTATAGGAGGATGTTTTAGTGTCAGTTCCGTTTTCCTTAATCAAGTTCCGTTCCGTGCCTTGTGTTGAGTTGTTTGTTTGATTGTTTTGGTTTAAAAAATTATTCATGTTTGTGGTCCCACGAGTGGCGGAGAAGGGGTTCGTCGACCCCGGGCAGAGATCCGCAGTAACCGGGGTAAGGCCAAAGATTACAACTGAGAATGGCCCAGTTCCCAGAGGGCACCGTACGAGACTGAGCTATTTGCAAGGGGCCCCAGCCAGGCTGATCATCAGCACGGTTCATGGCGCATAACACCTTGATCCGGCCCCTACCCCAAGACCATGATCAAAAACCATTTCCATAAGCCGGAGCTATTGAGAGAGCTTTTCTCGGTAAGTCGATGTACTTGTTCAATTGTTCCGTGCCCTCTTCTCAAGCCAAACTGGTGATTAGGTATAATGTTACGCTCTTCTATTATGGGTAGGAGTCTTTTAAGGAAAAGAACTTCCAGGACTTTTGAGACAATGGGCAGCAGGCTAATGGGTCTGTAAGAAGCTGCCGTATCAGGAGGTTTTCCTGGTTTCAGAATCATTTTCATCTGAGCGACTTTCCATTGAGGGGGTATAAATCCAATTATTAGTATTGCATTAAACAGTTGGGTGAGAAATTTTATGCCTTCGTAAGGTAAGTGCTTTGGTACATTGCCATTAATAATATCGTATCCAGGAGCTTTCTTTGGGTGGAGTTTCGCTATCACGGTTTTTACCTCCGATATTGCGAATCTTTTTATGGGGAGGTCCATTTGATAGGGATGACTCAGAGTATTTTCCACTTCTGTTGTTGTGCCTAGTGAGGGTTCAATATCATGTGGGGTGAATACTGATTTTAGGTGGCGTGCAAAAGTATTTGCTTTCTCTGCGTTATTTTCTATTCGTATAGGAGAATTAGAGAGAATCGGTCGTTTTAGCTTACTTGCAGCTTTCCAGAGGGAGTAATCAGTTGCAGCTTTTGCATCAATATTACTGAGGTATTGTTGAACCTGTTTGTTGTGTTCAATTTTGAGGATATTTTTGAGTTCTTTGGTGAGTGCATTCAATCGTTTCTTGTCGTCGGGGTGACGGGTTTGTTGCCACTTTTTCCTCGCGATTCGCTTTTCTTTGAGCTTAGCTTTTATGTTGTGGGTAACGTTTGTCCTTTTTTGTCTGGTGAGGGTGGGAGTTGATTTCCACGCAGCTTGTTGGATGCAGTTGTTAAAATGTTCGACTGCTGCCTCTATATCTTCAGCAGATTTCAACGCTAATTTCAAGTCAAGACTAGACGTGATGATGTGTCGGAAGTATTCCCAGGCAGTCTTCCGATTGTAAAGGCTGCATTTATCTGCAGCGGGTGTAAAATTTTTATCAATTTTTACCACGATTGGAGAGTGGTCGGAAGTGGTCCAAAGCAGGATTTACAAGTTATATCTGACGAAGCCATGCCTTTTACCACGCAAAAATCGATTAAATCGCGAATTTTATTTTTTTCTGTTGGCCAATAAGTGGGAGTTCCAGTAGAGAATGGGGTTAAATTGAGATTGCTAATAGTAGCATTGTATAGCTGTCTTCCTTTAGGAGTAATTAGACGAGAGCCCCAGAATGTGTGTTTGGCATTGTAATCGCCGCCAGCTAGAAATCGATTTCCAAGAGTTTTGAAGAAATTTTCATATTCTGCAGTGCTGATTGACTGCCTCGGCGGGCTATAGATAGCAGAGAGTGTAAGCTAACCACTCGGGTCTTCACATGACAACATTTGTGGCTTGTATAGCATTTGTACGGAACGAATTCGTACTGTAATGTTTAATACTTTTCCGTATCAAGATACCTGAGCCTCCATGAGCTTTGTTACTTGGGTGTTTTGTGTGGTAAAACTTGTAGTTGGGTACTTCAAAATAGCTTTTGTACGTAAAATGGGTCTCCGATATGAGGAGTATATCTATATCATGGGTCTGAAGTAAAGCTTTAACCTCAAGTAAGTGTTTGGATAGGCCATTGGCATTCCAAATAATAATATTTAACGGGTTGAAGATGTACAGTTTTTAGTCGTGAAGGTAACGAGGAGGCTCATCATTGCTGTCATTTGTTGCATGACTTGTTTGAGTAAGTCTATCATTTCTCGCATTTCGTTAGTGTTTTGCGTTGGTGTGTGGGTTTCATTACTATTAGGAATAGCATTATTAGGGCTCGAGCGGGGTGTTATGCCTTTCTTTGCTGCTTGAGCATATGTGACTGGATATGGCTCAATTTGAATTGGGATTTCACTTGGCTGTGTTGGTTTCTCCTGAGGCTGTGTAGACGCTTTTTTCCTCAGAGTTGGGTATTTGGCGCTTTGGAGGTTTTTGTATACCATACAGCCTTTATAATTTGCTGGATGGTTACCCTCACATAGAGCGCAGTTGACATCGTCAGATCTTGTCTTTCGCTTGCAATCAGAGGAGAGGTGGTTTCCAGCAAATTTCATACATACTGATTTTCGAAGGCAGTAGGACTTTGTGTGGCCATATTGCTGACAGTTCGCGCATTGCGGTATTTCACGCTTCGGGTGTGGGGGCTCGAAAGTAATTTTTGAGTGCAGGAGACTTTTAATTTGATATATCTCCTTGTTGTTGGAGTCGGGTTTGAGTTCAATGGTAAACATAGAGAGAGGCTTTTTTGTGACTCTGTGTTTTATGTTCCAAATGTTTGTAACTGAGTGACCGAGATCTTTTAGAGAATCCACAATTTCTTTTGTATCTATTGAAGGTACGTTCTTGTTTTGTTTTATAAGTATAGAACTCTGTGCCCTTCTGTTCCAGTTGTGATACTATGGTTTTGTAAGCATCCAGGGATGATGCTTGTACTTTTACTTGATCCTTGCCTGTGAGCTTTAGATCATAGGAGTTTGGAGCAACTTCTTGTATTAAACTCATTAGGGGGGGAATGTTTAGAACTTTGTCTATTAATATTGGCGGCGGCTTGGGTATTTTTTCAGTTGGTTGGTTTGTTTCCTCAACTTCAAGGGAGGCAAATCTGTTTTCATTTTCATTTTCATTTGGTTGGCGGGTTCCAAGCCAGTAATTGTCAAGTATAGCCTGCTTTTTAGAGTCAGTACCCTTACCTGGGCTATCGCGTTGGCGTTTGGAATTTTGAACAGTTATCCATTCGTTAGTTGGGGTGGCAGTTTGGGGTTTCTGCGCTTGTTGTTGTTGGGCATACAGCATTTTGAGTTGCCTTTCGAGGCCCTCAATTTGCTGTTGAACGCTAGGTACGTTAGCGCTAAGCAGGTGGGATGGGGTGAGTTTTTGGTTGCCAGATCAACGATGGCTGACATTATTCAAGATTTCTAAAGAAATTTTAACAATTTTGCTCTTGAAGGCGGTTTTTTGGGTTATTAGTGATTGTTTTATGGGGTTTGATAACTCCACAAATGTAAAAAAAAATTCGAAAGATCGAGACCGTAGATAGCGGAAAAAACGTGGACCCGGATGGACTTAACTACGGCTTGCATATGGAACTCATTATATGCCAATTTCTCAGCCAATTTCCGATATACTGGCCAATAAGTGGTCCAGGATGACTACAGAATATTTTAAAGAATAGCGGCGACATTTGAGTATAATTTTTCGCTTATATATATCGAAACGGTGGACACAGGAAAATGGAATGGCTTCACGTAGTAATTGCAATATTTCTACTGGGAACATATTTTTCATACAGGTACTTTACGAGCATATTAAAAGGGTTAAGCTTATCGTCTATATCAGAAAACATTCAACAGGTGTTCCAATTCAGGGAAACAGGTTCCTCGAGCAACGCCTATATATCTATGCTTTTATAATCTCTATACATCAAGTAAGTCAAGGGAAATTGGTCAATATGCTTTACATCAGCGACAGCGCTCACACCTGAGCTCAACAGTTGCGGAGCAGAAACTCAACCAATATCAACAGGTGAAGACATATAAAAGTTTACAGTAGAGTTGGTAAAACCTTTACTAAGATAAAATTTGATGTCATAACTTGGCAGTGCCATACCGCTTTGCCAAAATATTTTATTTATATAGTTTTACTCTTAACGGGACTTTATAAACCAAATTTCATTATTTTTTCACTAAGTTTTTACTTTCAAATTCTCATTTTTGCATTTTTATAAAAAATTGCAACTTTGACGAATCCCAATAAACACAACGTATTCGCCTCGAATTCGAGACGAGTTCGCTTCTCTGATTATATTATCGCAGCGAAAGTTCGTAACGATAGATCGGCGAATCCGAATTCCCAGGCGAGTCACCCCTGATTAGCGATTCACCCATTTTTATATTCTCGGATCGTTGGCGATTCGGGACTTAGGCTCATTGGCGAATACATTGTAGAAAATCTTCTTCTGCGAATCCGCCTCGAATTCGCCATGATATCATCCGAGCTTTTCAGTCTCTTGATTAGAGTTTTAAATGGTAAATTAAAGCCGAACAGGGAATTGCTTCGTGTAAAGCAAGATTTAATAAAATTAATAAATGCTATTGCGATAATTGATTTTTCGATCACTAAAAGCTCAAATAACACTGTAGGGAGTAGAGCTGCAAAACCATCGATAGTCGGACCACTCGATAGTTTCGATAGTCGAAAAAAAAACTATCGATACTATCGATAGCCACGGTTAGGGCACACGTCCGGACGGATGGCGTAGCTCAGGGTTATTTTTTATAAGCGCGGCCGAAGGCCGCCAACGCAGAAAAGTGTTCTGCGCAAAAGCCCTGTGGACCGGGCCATAGATATTACTCAGGAAAGAGAATTCTGCCGGCTGAGGGTTATTTTTTATATTTATTGATGTGTAAAATTCGAGCTTCCATAAGTTGGGCGATACTATTTTAGCTATTTTTTTAATGCTATATTAGCAATTTTTCCACATTTTTACATGATTAAAATTCGATATTTTTTGCTTCGACATTTTATCATTCGACATTTTTTTTTCGATATTTTCGGTTTCGACATTGTTTTTCGGTCTTTTTTTATTCGGTCTTTTAAGATTCGACATTTTTTATTCGACATATCGTACCAGACCCCAAATAAGAATTAAATACTTCACTTATGTATATAGCATTTTCAGGCTAAATTAAACCTTAAAAAGAGGGATGGTTTTGTTTACATTTTCCTTTTCAAAGTCTTTAATTTTTTTTTTTAACGCATAACATTAATTAATTAACAAAAGAACAACAAATAGGAATTAAATACTTCACTTATATATATAGCATTTTCTGGTTAAATTAAACCTTTTTCAATTAAAAATTTTCACTTGATTTGAAAAAGGTTTCATTTGACTTGAAAACGCTATAGTAATAAAACTAAAAGTAGCACATTTCTTTTTTAGCATCTTTGGCGCTGACTAGTACATAAGGCACATTGTTTATACATTTCATTAATGTAAATGCCGATAATCAAAAGGCACACTGTTTAAACATTTCATTAATGTAGAATACACTATGCTATAAATAAATTAAAAAACAAAAAAATACGAAGAATTTCAGTTATGGGGGAGGATACGTATCACAGTGCTTCGTCCCATAGGCAAAATTAAGATAAAATAAACTGCTTAATTTATTCAAGTAATATATATTTTTGTGAAGCTAACATATCACCTGGAATAAATGTATAAGTAGAATTTAAAATCTCATGCTTTTGTTGTCAATAGAGGTCGCTAAAATCAGTACAATTTTGAGACAAAACTGTTTTAAGGTAATACGATTTTTAGTGTGTTAAAAAAAAAATTGCCAAATATTAATTTTAAATCGCATTACTCTGAAACTTGCCACATTTGCTTACCAATATATGCCCAAATAGCTGAAATAGCTTTTGATAAATAATTTATTTCAGAAAGGTGACTAGTTCCATCGAAAACATTTGCGACTTTTTTTATTGGAGTTCAAAAAATTACTAAAGTTAAAAAAGAACGCCTATTTTTTTATTTGCCAATTTGGTTAACTTAGAAGTGGTCTAGTAGAATCTGTAAAAAAATTGCACTGTTTTTGCCGGAAATGTAGAAATTGTACGATTTTGTAAAGCCATATTTTCAAAATTTTAGAAAATTTTACAGAACCTTATATATATGGTAGGGAAAAAATTTGCCAAAATTAATATATGGAACTATTTTTTCTCTCATGCTATAGGAAATTAGCCTAATTAGGACAAAATATACAGTTTTTATAAATATGTGAGAAATACTAACAAAAAAAAACATGCATGTAATACTAACTTTTTTAGGTGAGACACATAAAATTTTACAAAGTTTGACAAAATTTAAAATAAAAACAAGAAAAAACGACTATTTTTTTATTTTAATTTTCGATTCTATGCTAGGAGTTCTTGCTACCAAAAAAGAAAAAGGTTCAAAAATTATGCCGGAAATCGCTAATTTAGTACTTTATTTAACACCCCAAAAATTTTATTTTTTACATGGAAAAATTTTATAATAAAAAATTGTTTCTATGTTAACTCTAATAATATTGCGCTTTTAAAAGTTACAATTTGATATGTGCCAAAATCATTTTGACATTTTGCAATAAAATAGTGCATTAAACGATAACAACCAACATATTTTCTGAAAAAATTTAAAAGTAATTTCTTTAGAACCATTCTTTGCAATAACTAACGGGAGTAGTCCATCCTTCAAAGGATAATTATATATGTTATAGTTCGTTTTTAATGTATTGTGATTACATGTTAATCTAAAAATTACTTTTTGTAAAAAAGTATATATGGGAGATAGTCATGTCCTTGCATTTAAAAGGACGAAACTTGTCACCTAGTTTAAAAACATAATTCTATATACATACACCAAATTTCATTTCATTCTGTTTGAAATTGAAGTTGAAATCACAATTTTAAAATTAAGGATATATGGGAGGTAGTCATGTCCTTGCATCGATTTAGTCAAAACTTCGTTTTTTCTTATCTCTAGTATGTATGTCTGTACACAAAATTTCATTGTTCTGCGATTACTCCCCTAATTTTGCCGATTCACTATATGGAGACGAAGCACTGTGCGTATGGGCCTGTTGAGCTCAGAACAATTTTTTTTTAATTTTTTGTATGGTTACGTTTTTGAGATAACGGTAATTTCGTGTTTTTTGTTATCACTTTTTCAAAAATTATTTTCGCTGGAGTTACGCTTCTAACAATATACAGCTTGTAGTAATTGAACCACACCTCGCTAAATGACATCTGGTCAATGTCAAAATTTTTAATTTTTTGCGATTTTTGAAAAAGTTTTGTTTTTCAAATTAAGTTTTTTATAAAAACTTGTAAAAATCAGGAAAGTTTTATTTTTTAAAAATTAGCCCATTTAATTGTTAACGTAATATCAAGGATATCTGATAAAAACATTATTTTTAGCGATTTCTTTCATGTGAAACAAAAAGGATATTATATGGGCGAAAAACTCGGTTAGCCAAGCCAGTAAAACCAACCGAACAAAATATATGTATAAAAACTTCTTAAACAAAAGCGCGCGAATGAAAAACCATGCCGATAATGAAATTGGAGATTACAATTGCCCACATGTCCAAAAGAACACTTTATATAGAAGGGAATCTCTGATATCGAAATCCAACTCCTCCCTAACATTCAGTGTTCTTCTCTTGGGACAAACCTACAAGAATGAATAGGGATAACCATCGATAGTGGAAAAAAACTATCGATAGTGACACGAAAAAAAAACTATCGATACTATCGATAGTGCCATCGATAGTTTTGCAGCTCTAGTAGGGAGGTCAAAATATCACAGCGAAACGCCGAGACACCCCAACTAAATTTTTGGCTGTAGAATACGATGGCATTTACAGAAAGTCAAAGTTAGCTCTTGTTTTCGAGATATTTAGGAAAGAAGTTTCGGAGCTCTGAAGGTAATTTTTTTTCCGTCTATAAACTTTGCTTAGGTTTTGAACCCTTTTCCCGCGTAAGTATTTTGACGGTTGTTCTTACTTAATTGGGGCATCCTAAACTAAATGCCATCATTAGTTTTTCAAAACTGGCTCCGGTTTATGAGATACTTAACGGTATTTAAAAATTACCATCAATTTGGACTTTTTCGAATAACTCAGTCAGTTTATGAGATAAATTGCCCAAATTTTGCACATGACCATATTTTAGCATTAACTTAACCATTTCTGAAAATAATTGAAATCGGGTGACTATAACATATAGCTGCCATACAACCGATTTTTCAGATATGGGGTATAACTTAGCTATTTAAACAGCTACGGACATGAAACTTTGGAGAATTTCCACTCCTATTGACCTTAATGTATTCACGGAAAATTGTCAAGATCGGGTCACTACAACATATAGCTCCCATACAACTGATTGTTCAGATATATGGTTTTGAACCTTTATTTTTTTATAACTCCGAAAATAGTCCTTCTGCGTGAAAAAGCGACATAAACACTTTCATTCAAAATGAATAGGTAAAAAATTTTCTCATATACGATTTCCACGTATCTGCATCAGTTATTGCACTTTTGTGCAACCAAAGTTGAAATTTCCCATACGCATTTATTTCAAGCCCAATAACTCATATATCGTATTAAATGAATTAGATTACCTTTATATTGTCTTACAGAGAACCAAAAGAACTATTATGCAGTTTTTAAATGAAGAAAATATATGCATGTTCAAGGATTTTATATGCATTTATAGTAAAATTTTCCAAAAGTATTGTCTGAAAACTATTGAAGCATACTTTTAGGCATTATTTGGAAAAAAATTTTATGAAAAATTAACAAAAAAAATTATTCAAATGCGTATAAAACCCTCAAAAATGCTTATATTTTCTTCATTTAAAAACTGCGTAATAGGTCTTTTAATTCTCTGTAAGACGATATAAAGATCATATAATTCATTTAATACGATATATGTGTTATCGGGCTTGAAAAAAATTCCTATGGTGAAATTTCAACCTTGGTTGCACAAAAGTGCAATAACTAATACATATACGTGGAAATCGTATATTAGAAAATTGTTCATCTATTCATTTTGAATGAAAGTGTTTATGTCGCTTTTTCACGTAGAAGGACTATTTTCGGAGTTATAAAAAAATAAAGGTGCAAAACCATATATCTGAACAATCACTTGTATGGCAGCTATATGTTATAGTGACCCGATCTCGACGATTTTCGTGGAATAGATTAAGGCCAATACGAGTACAAATTCTCCAAAGTTGCATGTCCTTAGCTGTTTAAATAGCGAAGTTATACCCAAAAATGTCCATATGTGAAAAATGGGTTGTATGGCAGCTATATGTTATAGTGATCCGATTTCAATTATTTTCAGGAATAGTTAAGGTAATACTAAAATATTGTCACGTGCAAAGTTTTGGCAATCTATCTCATTAACTGACTGAGTTATTAACAAAAAGGTCCAAATTGATGGTAATTTTTAAATACCGTTATCTCGAAAACCGGAACCAATTTGGGAAAACTAAAGGCGGCATTGAATTTATAATGTCCCAATTAAGTAAGACCAACTGTCAAAATTTTTATGCGAGTAAAGGGTTCCAAGCCTGAGTATAGTTTATAGACGGAAAAAAAATTACCTTCAGAGCTCTGAAACTTCTTTCCTAAATAGCTCGAAAACAAGAGCTAACTTTGACTTTCTGTAAATGCCATCGTATTCTACAGCCAAAAATTAAGTTGACGTGTTTCGGCGTTTCTCTGTGATATTTCAAAAGTTAAAAATTTACCTACAGTGTAATTAGCTTTCAGATGCAGTTTAAATATTTAAAATATCTCTATCGCTTCAAAAGTTATGATTTTTGCAAAGAGAAAACTCAAAAGGCGCCATAGTGCGATGATTGAGAGAGCGAATTATACGAATGAAAATAGCTAACGACAAGCTTTTAATCTCGAATCGCCAAAGAATCGCTAAAGATAAGGGACTCACCTGGGAATTCAGATTCCCCGAACTATCGTCGCAAAGCAACGCCACAATAATCTAATCAGAGAAGCGAAATTATCTCGAATTCGAGGCGAATCCGTTGTGATTACTGGGTTGATTGAAATCAAAGTCAGTGAAACGTGATTAAGGTTGGTGAATATTTTTTGATCCTATTAATAAAAGTTAAAAAAAAAAATTATGTTTTTTTTGATTATAAATTAATGGCCACCATACGTATAATTTTTGTGAGGAGAATTGCTCAGTTTTTTCACATGGCCTGAACGAAATTGAATAATTTTTTAAGAACTGTTGCCATTGCAGGTACAATTCCGTTGCACGGAAATAGCAAACAGGAAACAGCAAAAGATAAAAACGTTTACCCGGCTTTCCCCTGAATGTTTTGGACGATATTGGTATCAAATAAAAGGTATTGAACATAGCCTTTACATGGAGATTTACTCGTTATGATTCCCAGGTCGGGTTCCCAGATGTGGGTCAAAACATGGACCCGGATGACCCCAGTATATTTCTGAGCAATATCGGTATCAAATGAAAGGTGCTGAGCAGGGCTTTTAATAGATATGTACCGATTATGATTTCTAGGTCGGAGCCCCATATATGGGTCAAAATGTGAACCTGGATAACCCAGAAATATTTCTGAGCAATATTGTTATCAAATGAAAGTTTTTTACGGAAAAAGAGAGGGAAAAGGAATTTAAATTTTATGTTTATCACTGCAAATATTGTCCTTTTAAACAGACCATACTTTCCCCTGATTCATTCGTTGTTATTCTACATAGAAATATGAGTGGTTTTTAACACGCTTTTATTAGCTTCACCTGTACTCGGATTCTAGAAATCGCCATCGCCATTGCTAAATTTATACCAGACGCGATTAAAAATTTGCAATATCTGGCAAAATATCTGACATACAAAAATGACTGATCAATGCTGCCAGCATGCTGTAGCTTGAGAGGATATAAATAAATAAAGGAAGTACAGACTTTTAGGCGCATCTGATATAATTTTAGAGATTTTTGACGATCTCATTTGGCGATAGCGATTTCTAGAATCCGGGTGCTGTATGTATTTATGTATTTAATTTCATCACAGCCTAAACTTATGCAACATATTAACTAATATTGATATTTACAGCAGTGGGAATTAAAAAATTCTAAGAGTGTTTTTATATTTCTAATATATTCACTTATTACTAAGGTATACCCTTTTATGCAATTTTTCTGAAACCATAAGCTTTATATTTGTATAGGATACGCCACTTCGATTTGAATTAATTAAACATGGCTTAAACAATTTCATAAAAATAACACAAAGTAACAAGCTTATGCATCATTTCAGATGTTTTCTTTATAATTATGCTTAATGAAAGAAGTTAACTTCTATCACGTGTACTGTGCTACACGCAAGTTTTTTTTTTGTCTTTTTTAACGGTGTGTTTTCTGATGACTCTACAAATACATATAAAACCTTAAATTGTTAAGCTTATGCTCAGGTCTTAAGAGCTAAATTAAGATGTCTCGTTAGAAATCGTTGAGAGCGCCTTTCGCGGCAATGTTACATATTAGATGCAATATTACATACATATAATGAAGATATGGTATACATATGTACTCGTATATGGAGTAAGTAAAAATGTTAGGGTTACTTACAAGCAATCTGTACTAGTCATTTTTGAGCCATCAGAACAGGTGCTGAATTTACCCTATAATGTGTAACAAAAAAGGGAAAAATTAAAAATAAGATTATTTTAACAAGTAAGGAAGCCTAAGTTCGAGTGGAATCGAACATTAGATACTCAGCTGTATACTTTCATTGTTTGTTTGCGTTTGTTCGATATAGGGTGTATTTTATATAAAGCGAGTGCCGCATAAAGTGGGCGTAGCCACGCCCGTTTTCAACATTTTTATCAGTCATCCAACTACGCATATGAATATTATTCTTTGTGCAAAATTTCATTCCTTTATGACTTCTAGTTACAAAGAAGTCTTGTTACAAATTCCCAAAGGATGTTCCAGAAATATCTTTGTTAAAAAGTAGGCGTGGTCATAAACCGATTTCAATAAATTTTTGCGTGTCTATTAACACAAGTTATAAAAGTGTATAAACCAAGTTTCGTCATAATATCTCAATTATTTGTCGAGTTATGGGCTCCGAAATCTCGTTGATTCCTTTGTCTGAAAAGAGGCGGTGCCACGCCCATTTTCCGAAATTTTTCTATTTTTTGTTTCCGATCTATTGTAGAACTCATGCCACAAAATTTCAATGAATTATCTTTATATTTGACAAAGATATCGCTTAAAATGTTTTTATTAGTCCACTTTATGATACACATATATAAAAGTGGGCGCGGTCGTCAACCGATTTTGGTAAAATTTTGAACATGTATTACTACAAGTAGTGAAAGTGTATAGACCAAGTTTCGTCATAATATATCGATTATTTGTCGAGTTATGGGCTCAGAAATCTCGTATATTCCTGCTTCTAAAAGGAGGCGGTGCCACGCCCATTTTCCAACATTTTTGTATTTTTTGTTTTATGTCCATAGTTGGACACCTTCCATAAAATTTCAATGATATATCTTTATATTTGACAGAGATATCGCTTAAAATGCTTTTATTAGGTCACTTTATAATACCCATATATAAAAGTGGGCGTGGCCGTCAACCGATTTTGGCAATTTTTCGTCCAAACATTTGCCTAGGTAAGTACATCACGCCTACCATATTTCATCGATATACCTTCAACGGTTTCTGAGTTATGACTCATAAAACTTTCAATGTTTGCCCCTTAATAAGTGGGCGTGGCACCGCCCATTTTCCAAAATTTCACCATATTTCTTCATAAGGGCCTGGGCTCAATACGTGTGTGAAATTTTATCACTCTAGCTCTATTAGTGACTGAGATACAAAATTTCCGATTTTTACTATATAGGGGAGGTGGGCGTGGTCATGGTCCGATTTCGCCCATTTTCAATACCATCCGTTCCTGTCTTGATACCAACTTACATTTCAAATTTCATCAAAATATCTCAATTTTTGCGCTAGTTATCGTGCTCACAGACGGACGGACGGACAGACGGACGGACGGACGGACATGGCTCAATCGATTTCTCTTTTCACCCTGATCATTTTGATATATATAAGTCTATATCTATCTCGATTATTTCATTCTGTTACAATCCACCGTTAGGAAATCAAAACTATAATACTCTGTGTAGTACAGCTGAGTATAAAAATATGTAATTTAATTTGGTTGTCACAAATGTATAACAATCTTGTACAAAAGCATAAGGCAGCAAATACATAACTATTGTATTACAACGTAGCTTGTATAATGTATAGAGGAGTTTCATTACTCACACGACGATGATATACTACTGCCCTGCAAAAATCATTGGATTATATGCTCCATTTCACAGTGGCATTTTTACTCAATTTAGACGTGAATAATTCAATTTTGTTGTTGTAAAAATTTCAAAACTTTTGTATGCAGTTCGAATGGCAGATGATCACTGTGGCCAATGGTGGTTTTTGTTCCTTTCTAACCCCATTTTTCACGCTGTAATCAGCTGTTAAAGTGTGCATTTTAACTGTGATATTTTTTATACGTGAGTACACATATAATTAAGAGTCAGTTTAAAATTTAATAAGAAGGGTCTGCCGGTGAAATTTAAAAATATATACTAGCTTAGGATAGGAAAAAGTGTGGATACTTATTTGCAACTACCTACAAGTTTTTGTGTACGTTTAGTGTCCAGATGTAGCGTTGTGAATATGCGTTCATTTATTTATATATAAAAAATAAGAAGCAGTGAAATTAAAACTTCGCCAAAGTTTTGAATTAAGCCGCATTAAAATAATTCCTTATTTTTAGTAAACTCCTTTTATTCTTACATATATTCCATTAGGATTGTTCTGCCCCAATCTGCTCCCGCGAGAAATAATGTCGATAACTGGGAGAGAGTTATATAAGGTGTAGGTTAGAGAACGCAACGAAAACAAAAAAGACAAAGCCGTTTTGGGCTATATCTGCAACAAATTAGGTTTTGAAAATACTTAGAAAGTGAAAATTACTTCGTTGCAACCTTCAATTGTTAAGGTAGAAAAAGAAATTGGTCAAATTAGTCATGATATGCACTTGACAATGATTGATGGGAAGACTTTCGTGGCCGGGAGATTAACGAATCCTTGTATAAGTTTGGATTATACACTTTGCGTGTTTATATAAGATGTATAGAATGTATTTTTAATATCGGATATCGCCTCAACATTCGTGTTTGGAAAGTTATAAGCGACGAATATAAAGCCATATTCCAAATCGAAAAACAAAAATTTCAAAGTAGCATCAAGCGTTTAATGTAACTCATGGCAGACACGCTCAAACAAGGTGTTGGCACATCCAATGATGGTAACACAGCAAGCCATTTTTTTTTTTGAAGAGTATAGCTTAACTACTAGTGCCACTGGCGTACATGAGAAGCGCATTCGTCATTTTAGTGTTATCCTCAATTGCATTTCGGATTGGCTTTCCTATTGCACACGAGAAGTTTTCTTAGTATTGCGAAAGTGCTTGTACAAATTATGTTACGCATTATCCATGGTATCCAATGCCATCAAGTGTCCATAAAATTTCATTTATGGCGATGCAATTATAAAGTCGTTTTCACTGCCTATGGGTATGCTATCGGAAGAAGCATTGGAGGCCTGTAATAAAGACATTAGACAGCATCATGAACATAATACGAGGAAATCAATCCGCTCGAGAAGAATGAAAGACCTGATGCATGCGTTGCTGTTTATTGAGATCCGATTATATCTTTGCTGTCTAAAATCCGCAGGCGTACGTAGATGTATCAGTTATGAAGTTATTCAGTTATTTCGAACCACAATACTTCTTCTGTTCAATCAAAACATTTAAAAAAAAGTCGCATATCGATTTTTTTAAAAACCTAAAATTTGAGTTATGTCTCTTTTGAATATATGCACGAAAACTATTGAATTTGTGTCCAGGGGTCCCATATTTACCAGTACATCAAATTCGAAGGAATAATATTCACTTTTCGGCGTTTTATTAATTTTTCACGTCTAAATTGAGTAAAAGTGCCACTGTGATTTGTGGTAGGTTGGAGTACTTTCAAAGTGACCACTAACATAGCCCAAACGACCAATTCATGTATCTGCATCGGTTCGTAGTTAGCCGAACATAACAAAAACCAAATGTTTATCGCGACGACGATATGTGTATACTTACATACATATGTTTGAATTTATACACGTCATTCGTCGTCGTCGCGATAAACATCTGGTTTTTGTTGTCATGTTCGGCTAACTGTTAGGTACTCCATCAATTAATCCAATGTAGGTACTCCATGGATTAATTTGATTGTTATGTGGGACTGGAGTATATACTCCATTGCAATGACATGCAATGTTAAATGGACCATATTTTTTGTATGAAATGTGGCAAGTTATGGAGTAATCGGTTGGTCCATAGCGAGCACTTCATGGATTAGCGAATGGAGTACTCGGAATTTTTGCAGAGTGTCTCCGCTCGTGGTCGAAAATTCGACCAATTAGAATTCTTATACTTTTTTTGGTCACACTGGTCACGCTTTAATTGTGCTACACAGCAATAGCACTTGTATTTAAAATTTAGTATAAGGCAATTAAAGCAATAAAGCAATTCAAATGGTTTCATATTGCTGAAGCACACAGCAAAAATTTTGACAACTTCACAGCGTGACAAAAAAAAAAGTATATGACACATTGTTGTTGCAGTTATCGCACAAAAGATAAATCTCCAAAAAATTAAGCGGTAAAATTAAACCACCACAAAGCTCATTTTGTCACCACTTTTAGTGTGGGCACAAACCGCTCAACTTAAGCTTTATCAGTGAATTGGTGTGAAATTGGTTTAGAAAAAAATTAGTGGTCATCAGTCAAAATAATATCACGTGAAAAGTTTTTGACTCTCGAAGAACTGATAAATCAAGTACTGGATGTAAGTGAAGAAAATGGCATTGGTATAGAAATTGAAAGGAGTTATTCCAGCGTTGCCGTTTTGTGGGTAATTCCCCAAATTTGGGGAATTTTTTAATATATGGGTAATTTTTTGGAAGTGCTATGATTTGGGGAATTTTGGGGAATTCGCCTTTTAATAGTTTTATATGAATAATAATACCTATAAAAAAATTAATTATTTTCATGAGTTTCTATTACATTCGCATTGTGTGAAAGTGTGCATGAGTTTTTGCAGCATTTATTTAATCTTGAATTACCGGCTGGTCGAACATGTACAAGCAAATTTCATAAGCCCATTAAAGTAAGAAGTTAGCTAGGAAAAAATAAGCAATTTTATACCTTTCATGAACATGAAATGGTATTATAACATTGAGCCAAAACAGGTTTGTCGAAAGTTCCAGAAGGAGAAAAATTAGACCCACCAAAATATATACCGATATTATCAGAATCATGAGCTAGTTCCTCAGTTGTTAAGATACGTTGATCATTTGTCGGAATGGGCCAAATTGGACCATTACAACATATAGCTCCCCTACAACCAACGATACATTTTGGGGTAAAATTCTCCACTTAAATTGCTAAGATCATTACAATATTTTTTTATAAATATTTGCATAAACAACCCACAGATTTGGAGGTACCTATAAATTAAAGAAAATCGGACTATTTAATGTTTCATTTCTCTCTTACTTGTTTTATGTTTCTTTAAAACTTTTTTTAACCACACATATACATACATATATGCACATGAATTTAAAAATACAAACCCTTATAAAGTAAAATAAATATGAAAATACTTGTTTATTGGAAATCTCTTGATAACACTACCCGACAAAAAATAACCTCGACATTTGATTCCTATGTATTCCTGCTCATTCCAAATACATATGTAATCAAATAGTTCAAAAGTAGAACAGTTTTCGAGATATTTTGAAATTTCAGTTTTCGAGCTAAGAAGAAAAGGAGGATTTCTAATCTGTCAATATCTAAGATCATTACAATATTTTTTATAAATATTTGCATAAACAACCCACAGATTTGGAGGTACCTATAAATTAAAGAAAATCGGACTATTTAATGTTTCATTTCTCTCTTACTTGTTTTATGTTTCTTTAAAACTTTTTTTAACCACACATATACATACATATATGCACATGAATTTAAAAATACAAACCCTTATAAAGTAAAATAAATATGAAAATACTTGTTTATTGGAAATCTCTTGATAACACTACCCGACAAAAAATATCCTCGACATTTGATTCCTATGTATTCCTGCTCATTCCAAATACATATGTAATCAAATGGTTCAAAAGTAGAACAGTTTTCGAGATATTTTGAAATTTCAGTTTTCGAGCTAAGAAGAAAAGGAGGATTACTAATCTGTCAATATCTCCGTCATTGCTGTCTTGAGTTTTATGTTATTTCATTTCATTTTGAGAGGATGAAATACCCTTTCCAATTCCACATAAAACCGACGTTAAAGTGACGGAATTATGGCGGACAAAAGATTGGTTTTTATGCAAAAAATAAGTTTAATACAAGATGTATAAAATGTCGAGGATATAAAAATTTTTGAAATTTTGTCGGGTAGTGTAATTTGAAAATTTGTATGGGGAATTTTGGGCAATTATGGGTAATTTAAACATTTTTTTGGGTAATCTCAAGAATTTAAAACGGCAACGCTGAGTTATTCTGAAAGCGACTTATCGGAGTTTATCAGTATATTTCATACTGATCTATTGTATTTTTCGGAAGGTGGAATTAGTTGGCGTAACTAGCAATACGTCGCTCATCGGGTGGGTTGTGAAAATGTCATAAAGTTACCTCCAGGTTGCTTCCTATATTCTACAATAGAAGTGATAATGTCACTGTAGAGATAAGAAATTGGATGCATTTCATGTTCGTCAGTATATACCATCGAAACCAGAGAGACATGATTTGAAATTTTGGCTACTTTTTGATTCACCAACGTGTATCGTAAGGAATATACAGTCATACTTGGAAAAAAAATGTGACAGGCATTTTCGAAAAAATCAAGGGGAACGAGTAGTCCTCGATTTAGTTCATGGACATAATGTAATTATAATCTCTTGGGTAAAGCCAAATTGTTACAAAGAGATATGACGATGGAATTAAAAGGCCCATTCCTTCAAAACTTTTGTCCTGATGTGATCGCACGTTATCAATGAACTATTGAATTTATGTCCCATACCAGTCTGGTTCCGTGTGTTATTCACAAAAATAAATGTACAATTATAATGAATACAACTCGAAAAATAGATTGAACTAAGTAATTTAAATATTATTATAAATCAATTAAGGGAGGTGTAGATACTGTAGAGTCTACAGTGTAAGCAAAATTCGGAGCTGCTACAGCTGCAAACGTTATATTTAGTGTCCGACCGAATATTCGGCCAAGCTTCGGTATTTGGCCTATTCGGCTGGTATTTTTTATGCGGCTTCGGCTTCGGCCTTCGGCTGAAAAGGCCGAATAGTCGAGGCCGAATAATAGATGTGTTTAATAACAAAAAATTGACTGAATTTTACGAATTTTTGATTTTTTATAAGCCACAGAATATCGTAACTTCCAGTAATATTTTTTTGTTATTGAACAGGCCCAAGATTCCGAACGATAACTTACGCTGATTATTAAATATCGTCACCGTAGTGTGTCGATCAATTCTTTTAAAGTATCATTAAATTAAACATAGTTTATTACACGAAAAAGTGGTTTATTCACTTATTGGCCATACAAACAGAGATCATAAGTAAAAAAAAGTTACAGCCAAAAACTACCAAGAGATTCATGTATTGTTATTGTTTTATGGTTAGGTTTTTGAGATAATGGTAATTTTGTGTTTTCTTGGTTATCACTTCATTCAAAAATTATTTTCGCGGAAGTCGCAGACCGTGATTGGCGGAATACAATTAAAGTATACATACACAACTCCAATCAGCTGTTCGATTAACTTAACCTTAGTTGCTGATAAACTATACACCGATGCAGATAAACTCTTTTTTTTTGGCGTACAACATAAAGCTGTTGAACTTTAAGTATTGAATTTTATTTACCTACATAAATACTGCATTTTTTTTATTTTTGTTTACAACTATGTATGTATTTTTGTAAGGTGTTTTGTTTATTCAAAAAACAAAAACAAAAATTTATTGTTATGAAATAAAAAAATTTCAAACTTAAGTATATATTTTTCTTATCTTGGTATTCGGCTTCGGCTTCGGTTTTCGGCCGAATAAAGGATTATGCCGAATATTCGGCTACGGCTTCGGCCTAAAATTCCAGCTTAGGTCGGACACTAGTTATATTGTAGAGCGTCAAATATAGTTACACAAGCGCAAACATACAGACATAATAAATTTACATACATTGTATTGCCACGCGCTGGCGCTGACTACTTAAGTAGTATTCGATTGGGCAGGACTTAGAGACTTGCGAAAAAAACAACACTGGTATAAAAACAAAGAAACTTGGAAGCACTGAAAAACAAACCAAATGTGTCCGTTCGTTGAAGTAATGGAATCGAAAAAAAGTGTATGGATTTTCTCCTTTTTCTCGTTCTTCTTCAATTTGGACACTTTTCAAAGACTTTGATCAAACATTCAACGAACGAACTTTAAAGCGACAAAACAATTGAAGGACAAAACAGGAATTTATTAAATAATACAAAAAATTTGAGATAACGTGGAAAATGGCAAATGAACGAGAAAATTTGGTATGAAAATATTTTATATACGTAAAAATGTATTGCAATTAGTACAATTTATTTTTTAGGTGTCCCAATATTTTGAAATTGACGAATTACTACTGAGTGCAGATGACGTATTGCCACTTCTTGACAACTTATCCTCAGAGTCAAGCAGCGAATCCTCAACTTCCGAGGAGTCTGAAAGGGAAGATCATAAGAAATGTGAAAATTTCTGCGAAATCATCGATTCATACACCGAAAAGGAGTTTAGAGCTCACATGAGACTACGACGTACAACTGTGGAGTTTTTAATAGGTACCTTTTATGCAATTTTAGTATTATCGATCATAAAATAACCCATAAAATTTTCCTTCCAGGGAGGTATGCTGGCACTCTTGAACCAAGAACTAATACTGGAGGAAGAGAGAGTATATCACCAAAGAAAAAAATATATCTGTACATTTGGTATCTCAGCAACACGGTAACATTTCGGCAACTGGGGAATTTATTTGGAGTGTCATCATCAACTGCATGGAGCACTGTAAACAATGTTTCTGCATTCTTAATATCAATTGGCCATGAGTACATAAAGTGGCCACAAGGTACTGTTGCAGAGGAGACGAACAGAAAATTTCAAGAGAAGAGTGGTGTGCCAGGTGTCATTGGGGCCATAGACTGTACACATATCCGCATAAAAGCACCAAAGGATAATAAGGAAATGTATTTTGACCGAAAGCATACCTACTCCTTAGTTCTTCAAGCAGTAGTGGATGCGGATAAAAAATTCACCGATGTCACTTGTGGCGAACCTGGATCACTCCATGACAGTAGGGTTGTTCGCAGGTCTAATATTTTTGCTGAAGCGCATTCGGACCCCCATCGTTTATTTGGCAGCAATTATTTTATTTTGGGAGATTCTGCTTATCCGTCTACAAGTTGGTTGGTGCCGCCTTTCAAGGATTACGGAAATTTAAGTGCGCGGCAAAGAAATTTCAACAAATTACATTCAACTACTCGTATTGTTGTAGAAAATGCCTTTGGCTTACTTAAAACACGTTTTAGGAGACTTTTACATTTTACGGAACAGATTAATTTAAATTTAGCTATAAACATTATTGTCAGCGCTTGTATTCTTCATAATATATGCTTGATATTTGACGATGTAAATCCTGAGATTACACAAGATTTCGAAAATAATGCTCAAAATGTGGAACAAGAACCCATCGAAGACAACATCCCATCAAGTGTTAATAGACGAGACATACTGTTTCAGTATTTGCAAGAGCAAAATTTAATATAGCTTTATGTTTGTATAAATGTGTATATATGAAAATAAAAAATAAATTTATTTTATTAAATTAACAAGTATTTTAAAAATATTTAAAAATATCTTTTATTTGACTAGATGAACACGTTTGTATAGATCATTCCTTTAAAAAGGTACTAAACAAATGGATTAAAAATTACATCCATCGGTAATAAAAAAAAATTTCCTTAGAAATATGTTTTCACATTTCATTTCACAGCACTTAATGGATAGCAAATGGTTGCAGCAGTCATTGCTAATAAATTCATATAGTATTGAAAAAAATGCATTAAAATTGCATTAAAATTTTTTACATATTTACAGCAGCATTTACTGATAAAAAAACAAAAAATATATATATTAGCATTCATTGCTAAGAGAAATTAAAAAAAATATTTCATTTAAAAAAATCCTTACATAGCAAAACTACACAAAAAAAATTTAATTTAAAAAAAATCTTTAAATATTTACATAAAAAAACTAAAAATATTTCATTTAAAAAAATTTACATATTTACATAACAAAAAAATATTTCATTTAAATTTGTTTTACATATTTACATAACAAAAAAAAAATATTTCATTTAAAAAATTCTTTACATATTTACATAACAAAAAAAATATTTCATTTAAATTTTTTTTACATATTTACATATTTCAAAAAAATTATTTACCTTTTTACATTAAATTATTTACATATTTACATTAGTTAAAAAAAAGAATGTTTCAAACATATAAACTAAAAAAAGAAAAATAAAAAAAAAAATTACCTTAAAGCTACACTTACATACACCACTTATTTTTTAATATTTCTAATTTTTTGGCCTCTGTTTCTTTTAACGTTTCCACGATCAAATCGTGAAAACGTTTCTTCTCCTCCAGCTTCTCTCTTTTAATTTTTAATTTTTCTGCATAGTACCTTTCCTTCGCTGTTTTCCTATAACGCTTAGGTGGTACTGATGATGGTGGTGGTGTTGACGGTGAGGGTGTTGACGGTGATGGTATGGATGGTGATGGTATTGAGGGTGATATCATTGACTGTGTTGGGTGTATTAATAATGGAAATGGTGTTGATGTTGCTGGTGAAGGTGATGGTGATGGTGCTGATGTTAGTGGTGATGGTGTTGATGGTGATGGTGCTGATGTTGGTGTTGATGATTTTGCTTTTGATGTTGATGGCGCTGATGTTGGTGGTGATGTTGATGGTGCTGATGTTGGTGGTGATGTTGATGGTGCTGATGTTGATGGTGGTGATGTTGATGGTGCTGATGTTGGTGGTGATGGTGCTGATGTTGGTGTTGATGATGTTGCTTTTGATGTTGATGGTGCTGATGTTGTATCCACTGGCAATGCCCGAGCCCTACAGATTCCTACACTGAGAGTCGGAACGCTTGTGACCAGTATACTGGTGCCGAAAATTTCGTCCATTTCCTCCATAAATGGAGCAATGCATGGAGAAGCGCCCGTCCTACTTGCGTTGTCTTTAGCGGATTTATATGCGGACAACAAAGTGCGCATTTTATTCTCCAGCGCTATCACTGTTGTAGAGGAATCCTTAATAAAAACATTTTTTTATTGCAAGAATTTAATTAATAAATATATCGAACTTACGGTGAGGCCTTGTGAAAGCATATCTTCCAGTATATGGGCATATGCATTCCGCTTTTTCCTCAAGTGCAGGAACTCATCTTTTCGTGCCAAATAGCACTTCAGCAATCCCTTCGTCTCCACCACAGTCCATGTTTTGCGTTTTCTTTGAAAAAATAAAATTATTAGCAAATTTAAAATTAATAAAAAGACAACAAATGGAAACTTACGATTTTTCGTCAGCCATTTTAAATTCAATTCAACTCTCAATTGTTTTTTTTTGTTTGACAGTTCGCAATTTACCTATTCACAGTCAGGGACGATCTTGGAAGGTAGGCGCATAGGTGAAATCAGAAATTTCCTATGAATTTTGTAATTGAAATTGGTAGAGCGTAATGTCAAAATGATATTTCGCCTTGGTTAAAATCTGAATTTACTTGTGTCTCGCCCATTTCTATTGGGCTATGATGTGAATTCGCTTTGATTTTGACATTACACTACTTTTATAAATAAAAAAAAAAGTAGTTTCTGAATCGCTCATGTGCCTACCTCCTTAGATCTGCATTGTTCACAATAGAATTCACAATAGAAAAACTGGCATAAAATAACCAAAACTTGGCTGCACTAAACTTAATCAGTACGACCAGATTAATGAGTAGTTGGCATACTCTCTAAAGGTCTCTAAAGGTCTCTAACATTTTGTATGAAAACTGTCAGCTAGGAGAGCAGAATCGAGTATAAGCGAGCAGAGAAGTGCCCAATAAAACACTCCTTTAGTCAGCCCCACACAAATTGTAAATACACAAAATTGCTGACGCTGCATACTCACGCTTCCAATGTTATTCTAAGCCTAAGTGCTCATAGGAGCATACATATGTACATGTACGTAGGTACATACATATGTACAATACGGGAAACCGTGAGAAAGAGTTTTATTATTATTCTAAGTTTACACATTTAGAGTAAATATGTATCTTAGTAAATAAGTAGTACATAAGAATAAAATTTGTATAAAAGAGGCAAAATTTTGATAATAAACAGAATTCGTGTTTCGCACGTCAAATCAAAAAGTCTTGGTCTTTTCGTTTATTACATGGCGATCTTTGCCAGATAAAGTAGAGGCAAATCCGTTTGCCTTCTATTTATCTACGTGGCAAGAAAGCCATCGGGCTAACGCGTTAAGGATCCTATCAAAACCTATCGTTATAAAAATCAGGCAGCTATAGCTCACCACAGGCAAAGGAGCTAGTTAAACCGTATCAATGTAATATTTGAAAAGGACATTTCCCTCAAATGAGTACACTACACAATCACGAATGGAACGCCACATCCGGAAGTTTTCGGTTTACATGGAAATGCTGACATAAATCGCAACAAAAAGAAACAAATAGCTTGATTGGCGGTGTATTACTTACGCAGCACGGATTAAAGAGCTTCGATATTCATAATTGGAGTGGAATAGTATTGAAAGAGCAGCACGGATTAAGAGCTTCGATATTCATAATTGGAGTGGAATAGTATTGGAAGAGCAATGCACGCTTCTACAACACCGGACCAGCAGCAGCAGCAATATATATAAATTTATACGTATATTTAACAAATCTTGTGGCACCCTAACGGCTGCCTACTAAGTGGCTAGAATTGAAAAATTCTTGCCTCTCTTTTTATATAATACTAACCTTTCTAGAAAATTCCTTTTTTTTTCATGGTCAACCAACAAGAGGTTGACGAAATTTTCGAGCGGTGGAGTCGATTCTTCATCGAAAGAGAACAGCCACCGCCAGAAAATTTGAGACAAGGACCTTTGCCGATAACGATAGAAGAATATCGGCGAAGGCAACGAACCAATTGTAAGGTGGAGGAACCCAAAGTTCCAAAGCCGATAAAATTTAAGCGAAAGAGGGGTGGCAAGAAGTACAACAAGCGAAAAGCTCTTGCCATCGCCCACGAAAAAATAAACTTAGCGACCAATTTAGAAGATAAGAAGAAGCTAAAGCAAAAATTAAAGGAAATAAGAAGAATGTACAAATAAAGACAAAAAATAAAAAGTGGAAATATCTTTTGTTTTTTCGAAAATGCCTAGGTCAAAAAACCCGATAGCTAATTTACCTAATGAATTGGAAGAAAGAAATTATGAGAGGGAACTGGTATTTTTAAGAAGATTTTGGCGTAGCATAGGCATGACCAGGGAACCCACAATACAAGACGTTATCAGTCCTACCACAAGAGTAGAAGAAATACAACGAATGTTTGAGACTTCAGGCATTGCAAGATTTTGATAAGATTTTATTTTCCTTCTTTTCCATATAAAAAATCAAGATTAAATAAAAATCAGCCGATATGGGTGGAAAAACATCCAAAATAGAAAAGCCAAACGCTAATGTTGCAAATTCAATTGAGGTTTTTGACCATAGCGAAGCATTAGACTTCATAAAAGTAATGCTTTTGATCATCACAATTTGCACTTGTATAAATTTATTCCTAAAAGTGTATTCAACTCATAACAAATTTCTAAAGAAAAGATATCAGAGCCGCGCCGACGCACACTTGGTGATAGCGGCCAAAAATAAAATCGAAATTAAAGTATTAGCAAATCAAATTTTTTTGAAAGTGATTGACAGATATAACAATTTGTAAAAAAAAAGCTTATATAAAATTTTTTGAGTCTCGTTTTGTTTAGCCGCACAGGGTGTTAAAAACTGAGCAAAAAATAGGTCCTTTTATTTCTCAACAATTACACCTTATACAAAATGCTGTAACTCATTCAATTATTAACGTATGTAATCGAGTGATACATCATTACATAGATATTGATTTGGCCTTTTAGAAACAATAAGCCTTTTGTAACCAGCGGTAACTCTTAGATTTATATGAACTTTCAAATATTGACAAAAAAAGTCGTAAAAAAAAAATTTTGCTCAACTTTAAACAAAAAAATAAAAAAAATAAAAAATACGACCTCCCCAATTTTTTCATATGTTTTGAAATGATATATTTTTAATCAAACTGCATTTTAATTCTTGAAATCCACCTGCGCTTTTCGCTTAAATAATCTTTTTCCCATTTGACTAAAAGTGCCTTTTTCAAAACGCAATAATTAGGCTACTTTTGACATTATGAAAAATCTTATTCTTAGGCGACTAATCGAATAGTTTGTTCACCGTGTTGTAGGCAATGGTTCACACTTTCAAATTATGAAAGAATTTTTTTTATCAGCGTTATCATTTTTTTTTGCAGCCTTTTTCTTTTCGAACAGAAAAAAAAATTGTGTAAAAATTGGAAAATTTCAACATGAAATAAAAAAAAAATACAAAATATGACCTCTCCAAATTTTTAATATTCGGTGCTAGTGAACGTGCTTTATAAACAGGTGAAGAAATCTTAAAAATTCGTTTGCGCTTTTTTGTTTTATGAACTTTTTTATGGAGTGAGTTTTTCTAAGTTTTCATACATTTTTCCCATACAAAATCCCCAAAAGTATGCTTCAAAAAGTATTAATAATTTTGTATGGGGAAAATTTGCCAAGTTAATGAAACTTAAACAACAATTTCTCCAATTCTAATAAAGATATCTGAAAAATTTAAACGCCATATTCAGGGGGATGGTTTATGCTTTCTAACGATGTATTTGATTTTGAATAAAAAAATATTACATACAAGATATTAAGCAGGGAATATAGTCAAAAACGTGTTTTTTTGCCTAATTGGACATGAATCTCTCAAAAACTAGAACCAATTTGAAAATTCTGACTTCAGATTCAGATTCAGCACACTGAAATCCTTTAGAAAAGTATAGTTTCATTTGTGGTATATAAATTTTTTTAAATGTGATTTTTTTGAAGGAAAATTTTATGATGAATGCTTATAAAATGCTCAAAAGTGCATATATTTTTAATTTGAAAACCATGGAATACTTTGCGCTTTTTCCAAAATGATTACTGTATATTATTTATATTTAAAAAATGTGTGCTCTTATTAAAATTGAGCATTTTAGCTATAATAGTTAACAAAATATTGAAATTTAAAAAATACCGTTATATGGGAGGGGGGTGTATTTGTGGGCCGATTTTGTTCAAATTTTCACAGTTTACTATCTTCAATCAAGAAAGCTTAAGTTCCGAGTTTAAAGTTTCTAGCTCGATTATTACTATTTTTGGCCGCGTTTGTATGGAGGTGCCCCCACTGTGCGACGGTCTAGATAAAGTCTAAACAGATTTAATTTTTTTGGATATCATTATTTTTCAATGGCCAAATGGGAAATAATTCTTAAAATACTCATAGAAGAAAAAACAACGGCAAAAAAGCATATAAATGCATAAACAAAAATATAACAATAAAAACAGAAACGGTAAGAAAACACCTCAAAACAATATTAGATTCATTAAATAATTTAGGTGAAGTAATACGCAAAGTTAACAACCAACTTACTGCAGCTCACCAATTAGAGGCATACCAAATATTTTCCAGTGTTAGAGACAAACTAGTATCTTCATTAGCAAGATACAATATTGATGCATTAGTACCAACCACATACGAAAGTACTATATCACTCGACTTTAGCATTTTATTACCAGAACCATCCTCCGAAAAGGACGAAGATCACAAAGAATTCAATAACCAAAACTCCCAAACAGAAAAAGACAAAATGCCACAAACAGTGGTAGAGTTCATTAAAACGGCTTCATCAATTTTGCCTGAATTTGATGGTAAGCCGGAAAATCTACATAGTTTTTTGGACGCACTTGACATTCTTGACCAGATCAAAGATACGCATGAAGCATTAGCAATATCCATTATAAAAACTAAACTTAAAGGCACTGCGCGAAATTACATCAGCACTGAAAATTCTATACAACAAGTTAAAATAAAGTTGCAAACTTCAATTAAAGGCGAGTCAGTAGAAGTATTGACTGCAAAGCTTTTGAATATTCAACAACGCAGTAAAACGGCTAATCAATACACTACTGAAATAGAGAAGCTAACAAAGTCATTGGAAGGAGCATACATATCTGAAGGGCTCATACCATGTCTCCACATAACGTGTTTCGCTCTTTTTTTCTACATTTTCTCTCTCAATCTTGTTTCGACACGGAAACCAGTGCCGAAACTCGCCAATTTCCATACAAATTTCTGAGAGCGAGTGAAGATTGAAAACTGTTTCATTCTGAATCATCTTGCCAACCTCGATGATATCGATGTCTTCTCTAATTTTGTATCGAAAATCTATCGAAATCTCACACAAGCCAAAACAAAAACGCAAAATATAAGCAAACATACAAACATTTAAGAAGAGCAAGAAAGAGAAATGTTAAACTGAATCACGATCAGCCACATGGAGACGGGTTATTTAGCGAGATGTTTTGCTAAATGTTTTATTGGTGAAACAAGTTATGTGGAGACGGGCTTTTACCTCAGACTTGGCAAGCAAATATTCTACAGAAGCAGCTGTAAAAGCCATGTGTAAGAATTGCTCAAACGAAAAAGTAACAACTAAGGAAGCCTAAGTTCGAGTGGAATCGAACATTAGATACTCAGCTGTATGCTTATTGTTTGTTTGCCTTTGATGGAAACACGGTGTACTTTATATAAAGCGAGTGCTGCATGAAGTGGGCGTATCCACGCCCATTTTCCAAAATTTTTCTATTTTTTGTTTCCAGTCTATTGTAGAACTCATGCCACAAAATTTCAATGAATTATCTTTATATTTGACAAAGATATCGCTTAAAATGTTTTTATTAGGCCACTTTATAATACCCATATATAAAAGTGGGCGTGGTCGTCAACCGATTTCGCTAAAATTTTCAACAGGTATTGCTACAAGTAATAAAAGTGTATACACCAAGTTTCGTCATAATATATCAATTATTTGTCGAGATATGGGCTCCAAAATCTCGTATATTCCTGCTCCTAAAAGGAGGCGGTGCCACGCCCATTTTCCAAAATTTTTGTGTTTTTTGTTTTATGTCCTTAGTTGGAATCTTGCCATAAAATTTCATTGATATATCTTTATATTTGACAGAGATATCGCTTCAAATGTTTTTATTAGGTCACTTTATAATACCCATATATAAAAGTGGGCGTGGTCGTTAACCGATTTTGGCAATTTTTCGTCAAAACATTTGCGTAAGCAAATATATCACGCGTACCAAATTTCATCTATATATCTTCAATAGTTTCTGAGTTATGACTCATAAAACTTTCAATGTTTGCCCCTTAATAAGTGGGCGTGGCACCGCCCATTTTCCAAAATTTCACCACATTTCTTCATAAGGGCCTGAGGTCAATACGCGGGTGAAATTTTATCACTCCAGCTCTATTAGTTACTGAGATACAAAATTTCCGATTTTTACTATATAGGGGAGGTGGGCGTGGTCATGGTCCGATTTCGCCCATTTTCAATACCGTCCGTTCCTGTCTTGATACCAACTTGCATTCCAAATTTCATCAAAATATCTCAATTTTTGCGCGAGTTATCGTGCGTACAGACGGACAGATGGACAGACGGACAGACGGACAGACGGACGGACGGACAGACGGACGGACGGACGGACATGGCTCAATCGATTTCTCTTTTCACCCTGATCATTTTGATATATATAAGTCTATATCTATCTCGATTATTTCATTCTGTTACAATCCACCGTTAGGAAATCAAAACTATAATACTCTGTGTACTAGTACAGCTGAGTATAAAAATGATAATGCAAGCAGGAACGTTCACTTCCATGAACGAAGCTATCTCTAAATTTACAAATAGCTGTACCTAAGTAACTGGAAACCCAAACTCATTGCTTCACATCCGCCAACAAAACTATTGCCGCGGTAGCTTCCGTAGAAGTTATCAAAGTAATAATAACAGAAGTAACCATAGACGCGCGTTTTCCACGCGCCACAATTATAACAATAACAATAACATGCAAAGGCGAAACCGAACGCGCTCAAATGCTCGCAATAACAATAACAATAAATATACAAACCACACACGAAACATACGTAGCTACAACCAGCAGGCAAACCAGCAGACTCCGCTTCAACAGTAGAGAGAAAAATTTTTGTATTCAATTTACATTTGAACAGCTACATATCTTCCAAGTCAACATTAAACAACTCATTTTCTACTCTCCTAGTAGACAAAGGAGCAGATATATCCATTATAAACAAGTAAGGAAGACTAAGTTCGAGTGGAATCGAACATTAGATACTCAGCTGTATGCTTTCATTGTTTGTTTTCGTTTGATGGAAACACGATGTATAGCCACGCCCATTTTCAAAATTTTTATCAGTCATCCAACTAAGCATATGAATATTATTCTTTGTGCAAAATTTAATTCCTTTATGACTTCTAGTTACAAAGATGTCACGTTAAAATTCCCAAAGGGTGTTCCAGAAATATCTTTGTTAAAAAGTAGGCGTGGTCATAAACCGATTTAAATAAATTTCTGCGTGTCTATTAATACAAGTTATAAAAGTATATAAACCAAGTTTCGTCATAATATCTCAATTATTTGTCGAGTTATAGGCTAAGAAATCTCCAATATTCCTTTGTCTAAAAAGAGGCGGTGCCACGCCCATTTTCCAAAATTTTTCTACTTTTTGTTTCCGGTCTATTGTGGAACTTATGCCACAAAATTTCAATGAATTACCTTTATATTTGACAAAGATATCGCTTAAAATGTTTTTATTAGGCCACTTTATAATACCCATATATAAAAGTGGGCGTGGTCGTCAACCGATTTCGCTAAAATTTAGAACATGTATTACCACAAGTAATAAAAGTGTACACACCAAGTTTCATGATTATATATAAATTATTTGTCGAGTTATGGGCTTAGAAATCTAGTATATTCCTGCTTCTAAAAAGAGGCGCTGCCACGCCCATTTTCTAAACTTTTTGTGTTTTTCGTTTTATGTCCGCAGTCTGACTCCTGCCATCAAATTTCAATGATATATCTTTATATTTCACGGAGATATCGATTAAAATGTTTTTATTGGGCCACTTTATAATACCCATATATAAAAGTGGGCGTGGTCGTCAACCGATTTGGGCAATTTTTCGTCCAAACATTTGCCTAAGTAAGTATATTACGCGTACCAAATTTCATCGACATATCTTCAACGGTTTCTGAGTTATGACTCATAAAACTTTCAATGTTTGCTTCTTAATAAGTGGGCGTGGTACCGCCCATTTTCCAAAACTTTTGTGTTTTTTGTTTTATGTCCACAGTTGGACTCATGCGAAAAAATTTCAGTGATAGATCTTTGTATTTGACAGAGATATGGCTTAAAATGTTTTTATTAGGTCACTTTATAATTCACATATATAAAAGTGGGCGTGGCCGTCAACCGATTTTAACTATTTTCAGTCCAAATGCTTGCCTAAGCAAGTATATTACGCGTACCAAATTTCATCGATATACCTTCAATGGTTTCTGAGTTATGACATATAAAACTTGCAATGTTTGACCCTTAATAAGTGGGCGTGGCACCGCCCATTTTCCAAAATTTCATCAAATTTCTTCATAGGGCCCTGAGCTCAATACGTGGGTAAAATTTCATCGCTCCAGCTATGTTAGTGACTGGGATACCAAATTTCCGATTTTTTCTATATAGGAAAAGCGGGCGTGGTCATGGTCCGATTTCGCCCATTTTCAATACCAACCGTCCCAGTCTCGATACCAACTTGTATTTCAAATTTCATCAAAATATCTTAATTTTTGAGCGAGTTCGAGTGTTTACAGACGGACGGACAGACGGACGGACGGACGGACGGACGGACGGACATGGCTCAATCGATTTCTCTTTTCACCCTGATCATTTTGATATATATAAGTCTATATCTATCTCGATTATTTCACTCTGTTACAATGCACCGTTATGTGATTAAAACTATAATACTCTGTGTACTAGTACAGCTGAGTATAAACAGGGTCAAATTCAGAATGATGTTTCAATTGATAATTCACAAAAAACAAATTTGAAAGGCATTGGTCAGGGTATAACAAGCACCCTTGGAACGGTTAAAACAGATTTAAAGGGTGACGATATTTTGATTCGACATAGTAGAAGATGATTTCCTAATCCCGTGCGACGGAATTTTGGGACTTGATTTCATTAAAAAATATAATTGCATTTTGGACTATCAAAATGATAAAGATACTTTGATATTACGTCCATATGATTTCCCAGAAAATATAGCAATTCAAATGACAAATGAGCCTACTATCAATAGTATATCAGTACCAGCCAGATCTGAAGTAATTAGACAAATTAAAATTAATAATAATAACGAATTATTTATACCACATCAACAATTAGCCGAAGGTATTTTTATTGCCAATTCAATAGTGAACCCAAAACAAGCATTTGTTAGAATTATTAATACAACAGATAAAAATGCAACTATTCAAAATTACAATATTAATACAGAAAATTTAGACGACTACATAATTGTAAATAATAAACAGAAAAATGAAGCAAATAATAAAGAACAAGTAAGGAAGCCTAAGTTCGAGTGGAATCGAACATTAGATACTCAGCTGTATGCTTTCATTGTTTGTTTGAGTTTGGTGGAAACACGGCGTATTTTATATAAAGCGAGTGCTGCATAAAGTGGGCGTAGCCACGCCCATTTTCAACAGTTTTATCAGTCATCCAACTAAGCATATGAATATTATTCTTTGTGCAACATTTCATTCCTTTATGACTTCTAGTTACAACGATGTCACGTTGCAAATTCCTAAAGGGTGTTCCAGAAATATCTGTGTTAAAAAGTAGGCGTGGTCATAAACCGATTTGAATAAATTTTTGCGTGTCTATTAACACAAGTTATAAAAATGTATAAACCAAGTATCGTCATAATATCTCAATTATTTGTCGAGTTATAGGCTAAGAAATCTCGTAGATTCCTTTGTCTAAAAGGAGGCGGTGCCACGCCCATTTTCCAAAATTTTTATATTTTTTGTTTCCGGTCTATTGTGGAACTCATGCCACAAAATTTCAATGAATTATCTTTATATTTGACAAAGATATCGCTTAAAATGTTCTTATTAGGCCCCTTAATAGTTCCCATATATAAAAGTGGGCGTGGCCGTCAACCAATTTCGGTAAAATTTTGAACATGTATTACCACAAGTAATGAAAGTGTATACACCAAGTTTCATCATTATATATCAATTATTTATCGAGTTATGGGCTCAGAAATCTCGTATATCCCTGCTTTTAAAAAGAGGCGTTGCCACGCCCATTTTCCAAAATTTTTGTGTTTTTAGTTTTATGTCCGCAGGTGGTCTCCTGCCATAAAATTTCAATGATATATCTTTATATTTGACAGAGATATAGCTTAAAATATTTTTATTGGGTCACTTCATAATACCCATATATAAAAGTGGGCGTGGTCATCTACCGATTTTGGCAGTTTTTATTCCAAACATTTGCCTAAGTAAGTATATCACGCATACCAAATTTCATCGATATACCTTCAACGGTTTCTGAGTTATGACTCATAAAACTTTCAATGTTTGCCCCTTAATAAGTGGGCGTGGCACCGCCCATTTTCCAAAATTTTTGTGTTTTTTGTTTTATGTCCATAGTTGGACTCATGCGACAAAATTTCAATGATAGATCTTTATATTTGACAGAGATATGACTTAAAATGTTTTTATTAGGTCACTTTATAATACAAATATATAAAAGTGGGCGTGGCCGTCAACCGATTTTTACTATTTTCCGTCGAAATGTTTGCACAGGTAAGTAAATCACGCATACCAAATTTCATCGATATATCTTCAATGGTTTCTGAGTTATGACATATACAACTTTCAATGTTTGACCCTTAATAAGTGGGCGTGGCACCGCCCATTTTCCAAAATTTCACCACATTTCTTCATAAGGGCCTGAGGTCAATACGTGGGTGAAATTTTATCACTCCAGCTCTATTAGTTACTGAGATACAAAATTTCCGATTTTTACTATATAGGGGAGGTGGGCGTGGTCATGGTCCGATTTCGCCCATTTTCAATACCGTCCGTTCCTGTCTTGATACCAACTTGCATTCCAAATTTCATCAAAATATCTCAATTTTTGCGCGAGTTATCGTGCGTACAGACGGACAGACGGACAGACGGACAGACGGACGGACGGACGGACGGACGGACATGGCTCAATCGATTTCTCTTTTCACCCTGATCATTTTGATATATATAAGTCTATATCTATCTCGATTATTTCATTCTGTTACAATCCACCGTTAGGAAATCAAAACTATAATACTCTGTGTACTAGTACAGCTGAGTATAAAAACTAGAAAGATTAAATACAAATTTTCCATCATTTGCTAGATCTCAACTTAATACTTTATGTTCAGAATATATTGATATATTTGCATTAGAATCAGAACCTATAACCACTAACAATTTTTATAAACAAAAACTTTATATGAAAGATGATAACCCAGTCTATATTAAAAATTATAGAGTACCAGAAGCGCACAAACAAGAAATTAATAAACAAGTCAATAAACTAATTCAAGATGACCTAATAGAACCATCTATTTCCGAATAAAATAATCCTATTTTATTAGTACCGAAAAAATCAATTCCAGGTAGCAATGATAAAAGATGGAGATTGGTAATCGATTACAGACAGGTAAATAAAAAGTCAACCGCAGATAAATTCCCATTACCAAGAATTGATGATATTCTAGATCAATTAGGAAGAGCAAAATATTTTTCTTGCTTGGATTTAATGTCAGGTTTTCACCAAATAGAACTAAGCCCAGACTCAATAGATATAACATCATTTACCGCAGACAATGGTACTTACGGTTTCAAAAGATTGCCTTATGGTCTCAAAGTAGCACCAAACTCATTTCAAAGAATGATGACTTTGGCATTCGCATGTCTAAAGCCATCACAAGCATTTTTATATATGGATGACTTAGTAGTATTAGGATGCTCCGAAAGGCATATGATAACAAATTTAAGGGATGTATTCGCAAATTGCAGAAAATATAATTTAAAATTACACCCAGATAAATGTCTATTTTTCAACCAAGAAGTTACTTATCTTGGACGCAAATGTACAAGTAAAGGAATTTTACCTGATCCCAGTAAATACAAAATAATTCAAAATTACCCAACTCCCAAGAATGCCGACGAAGCTAAAAGATTCGTCGCATTCTGCAATTACTATAGAAGATTTATACCAAATTTCGCAGAATACTCTAGAATATTAACAAGACTTTGCAAAAAGAACATAGTTTTTAATTGGACAGAAGAATGTGAAAAATCATTTAACTATTTGAAAAATGCACTAATTAGCCCAAATATTTTACAATACCCAGATTTCAATAAAGAATTTTATATAACAACGGATGCAAGTGGATATGCCTGCGGAGCAGTACTAAGTCAAAAATATGAAGGAAAACAATTATCAGTTGCTTATGCCTCAAGATCTTTCACAAAAGGCGCAATAAATAAAGCAACAATTGAAAAAGAATTAGCAGCCATACATTGGGCTATCACTTATTTCAGACCGTACGTCTACGGTAGAAAATTCACAATTAAAACAGACCACCGACCCTTAACTTACCTTTTTTCGATGAGAAACCCATCATCAAAATTAACTAGAATAAGACTAGATCTGGAAGAATATGACCTTGAAGTGGAGTACATAGCTGGAAAAGAAAATTATGTTGCGGATGCACTATCACGCATAAATATAAATGATTTAAAAGACATGTCAGTTAAAGCATGCCATATAATGAGAGTCACTACACGATCGGAAACCAATAAAAATACCAATAATAAAAATTCCAATAATAACAAGTAAGGAAGCCTAAGTTCGAGTGGAATCGAACATTAGATACTCAGCTGTATGCTTTCATTGTTTGTTTGCGTTTGATGGAAACACGGTGTACTTTATATAAAGCGAGTGCTGCATAAAGTGGGCGTAGCCACGCCCATTTTCTAAATTTTTATCAGTCATCCAACTAAGCATATCAATATTATTCTTTGTGCAAAAATTAATTCCTTTATGACTTCTAGTTACAAAGATGTCACGTTACAAACTCCCAAAGGGTATTCCAGAAATATCTGTTAAAAAGTAGGCGTGGTCATAAACCGATTTCAATTAATTTTTGCGTGTTTATTAACACAAGTTATAAAAGTGTATAAACCAAGTTTCGTCATAATATCTCAATTATTTGTCGAGTTAAAGGCTAATAAATCTCGTATATCCCTTTGTCCAAAAGGAGGCGGTGCCACGCCCATTTTCCAAAATTTGTCTATTTTATGTTTCCGGTCTATTGTGGAACTCATGTCACAAAATTTCAATGAATTATCTTTATATTTGACAAAGATATCGCTTACAATGTTTTTATTAGGCCACTTTATAATACACATATATAAAAGTGGGCGTGGTCGTCAACCGATTTCGCTAAAATTTAGAACATGTATTACCACAAGTAATAAAAGTGTACACACCAAGTTTCATGATTATATATAAATTATTTGTCGAGTTATGGGCTTAGAAATCTAGTATATTCCTGCTTCTAAAAAGAGGCGCTGCCACGCCCATTTTCTAAACTTTTTGTGTTTTTCGTTTTATGTCCGCAGTCTGACTCCTGCCATCAAATTTCAATGATATATCTTTATATTTCACGGAGATATCGATTAAAATGTTTTTATTGGGCCACTTTATAATACCCATATATAAAAGTGGGCGTGGTCGTCAACCGATTTGGGCAATTTTTCGTCCAAACATTTGCCTAAGTAAGTATATTACGCGTACCAAATTTCATCGACATATCTTCAACGGTTTCTGAGTTATGACTCATAAAACTTTCAATGTTTGCTTCTTAATAAGTGGGCGTGGTACCGCCCATTTTCCAAAACTTTTGTGTTTTTTGTTTTATGTCCACAGTTGGACTCATGCGAAAAAATTTCAGTGATAGATCTTTGTATTTGACAGAGATATGGCTTAAAATGTTTTTATTAGGTCACTTTATAATTCACATATATAAAAGTGGGCGTGGCCGTCAACCGATTTTAACTATTTTCAGTCCAAATGCTTGCCTAAGCAAGTATATTACGCGTACCAAATTTCATCGATATACCTTCAATGGTTTCTGAGTTATGACATATAAAACTTGCAATGTTTGACCCTTAATAAGTGGGCGTGGCACCGCCCATTTTCCAAAATTTCATCAAATTTCTTCATAGGGCCCTGAGCTCAATACGTGGGTAAAATTTCATCGCTCCAGCTATGTTAGTGACTGGGATACCAAATTTCCGATTTTTTCTATATAGGAAAAGCGGGCGTGGTCATGGTCCGATTTCGCCCATTTTCAATACCAACCGTCCCAGTCTCGATACCAACTTGTATTTCAAATTTCATCAAAATATCTTAATTTTTGAGCGAGTTCGAGTGTTTACAGACGGACGGACAGACGGACGGACGGACGGACGGACGGACGGACATGGCTCAATCGATTTCTCTTTTCACCCTGATCATTTTGATATATATAAGTCTATATCTATCTCGATTATTTCACTCTGTTACAATGCACCGTTATGTGATTAAAACTATAATACTCTGTGTACTAGTACAGCTGAGTATAAACAGGGTCAAATTCAGAATGATGTTTCAATTGATAATTCACAAAAAACAAATTTGAAAGGCATTGGTCAGGGTATAACAAGCACCCTTGGAACGGTTAAAACAGATTTAAAGGGTGACGATATTTTGATTCGACATAGTAGAAGATGATTTCCTAATCCCGTGCGACGGAATTTTGGGACTTGATTTCATTAAAAAATATAATTGCATTTTGGACTATCAAAATGATAAAGATACTTTGATATTACGTCCATATGATTTCCCAGAAAATATAGCAATTCAAATGACAAATGAGCCTACTATCAATAGTATATCAGTACCAGCCAGATCTGAAGTAATTAGACAAATTAAAATTAATAATAATAACGAATTATTTATACCACATCAACAATTAGCCGAAGGTATTTTTATTGCCAATTCAATAGTGAACCCAAAACAAGCATTTGTTAGAATTATTAATACAACAGATAAAAATGCAACTATTCAAAATTACAATATTAATACAGAAAATTTAGACGACTACATAATTGTAAATAATAAACAGAAAAATGAAGCAAATAATAAAGAACAAGTAAGGAAGCCTAAGTTCGAGTGGAATCGAACATTAGATACTCAGCTGTATGCTTTCATTGTTTGTTTGAGTTTGGTGGAAACACGGCGTATTTTATATAAAGCGAGTGCTGCATAAAGTGGGCGTAGCCACGCCCATTTTCAACAGTTTTATCAGTCATCCAACTAAGCATATGAATATTATTCTTTGTGCAACATTTCATTCCTTTATGACTTCTAGTTACAACGATGTCACGTTGCAAATTCCTAAAGGGTGTTCCAGAAATATCTGTGTTAAAAAGTAGGCGTGGTCATAAACCGATTTGAATAAATTTTTGCGTGTCTATTAACACAAGTTATAAAAATGTATAAACCAAGTATCGTCATAATATCTCAATTATTTGTCGAGTTATAGGCTAAGAAATCTCGTAGATTCCTTTGTCTAAAAGGAGGCGGTGCCACGCCCATTTTCCAAAATTTTTATATTTTTTGTTTCCGGTCTATTGTGGAACTCATGCCACAAAATTTCAATGAATTATCTTTATATTTGACAAAGATATCGCTTAAAATGTTCTTATTAGGCCCCTTAATAGTTCCCATATATAAAAGTGGGCGTGGCCGTCAACCAATTTCGGTAAAATTTTGAACATGTATTACCACAAGTAATGAAAGTGTATACACCAAGTTTCATCATTATATATCAATTATTTATCGAGTTATGGGCTCAGAAATCTCGTATATCCCTGCTTTTAAAAAGAGGCGTTGCCACGCCCATTTTCCAAAATTTTTGTGTTTTTAGTTTTATGTCCGCAGGTGGTCTCCTGCCATAAAATTTCAATGATATATCTTTATATTTGACAGAGATATAGCTTAAAATATTTTTATTGGGTCACTTCATAATACCCATATATAAAAGTGGGCGTGGTCATCTACCGATTTTGGCAGTTTTTATTCCAAACATTTGCCTAAGTAAGTATATCACGCATACCAAATTTCATCGATATACCTTCAACGGTTTCTGAGTTATGACTCATAAAACTTTCAATGTTTGCCCCTTAATAAGTGGGCGTGGCACCGCCCATTTTCCAAAATTTTTGTGTTTTTTGTTTTATGTCCATAGTTGGACTCATGCGACAAAATTTCAATGATAGATCTTTATATTTGACAGAGATATGACTTAAAATGTTTTTATTAGGTCACTTTATAATACAAATATATAAAAGTGGGCGTGGCCGTCAACCGATTTTTACTATTTTCCGTCCAAATGTTTGCACAGGTAAGTAAATCACGCATACCAAATTTCATCGATATATCTTCAATGGTTTCTGAGTTATGACATATACAACTTTCAATGTTTGACCCTTAATAAGTGGGCGTGGCACCGCCCATTTTCCAAAATTTCACCACATTTCTTCATAAGGGCCTGAGGTCAATACGTGGGTGAAATTTTATCACTCCAGCTCTATTAGTTACTGAGATACAAAATTTCCGATTTTTACTATATAGGGGAGGTGGGCGTGGTCATGGTCCGATTTCGCCCATTTTCAATACCGTCCGTTCCTGTCTTGATACCAACTTGCATTCCAAATTTCATCAAAATATCTCAATTTTTGCGCGAGTTATCGTGCGTACAGACGGACAGACGGACAGACGGACAGACGGACGGACGGACGGACGGACGGACATGGCTCAATCGATTTCTCTTTTCACCCTGATCATTTTGATATATATAAGTCTATATCTATCTCGATTATTTCATTCTGTTACAATCCACCGTTAGGAAATCAAAACTATAATACTCTGTGTACTAGTACAGCTGAGTATAAAAACTAGAAAGATTAAATACAAATTTTCCATCATTTGCTAGATCTCAACTTAATACTTTATGTTCAGAATATATTGATATATTTGCATTAGAATCAGAACCTATAACCACTAACAATTTTTATAAACAAAAACTTTATATGAAAGATGATAACCCAGTCTATATTAAAAATTATAGAGTACCAGAAGCGCACAAACAAGAAATTAATAAACAAGTCAATAAACTAATTCAAGATGACCTAATAGAACCATCTATTTCCGAATAAAATAATCCTATTTTATTAGTACCGAAAAAATCAATTCCAGGTAGCAATGATAAAAGATGGAGATTGGTAATCGATTACAGACAGGTAAATAAAAAGTCAACCGCAGATAAATTCCCATTACCAAGAATTGATGATATTCTAGATCAATTAGGAAGAGCAAAATATTTTTCTTGCTTGGATTTAATGTCAGGTTTTCACCAAATAGAACTAAGCCCAGACTCAATAGATATAACATCATTTACCGCAGACAATGGTACTTACGGTTTCAAAAGATTGCCTTATGGTCTCAAAGTAGCACCAAACTCATTTCAAAGAATGATGACTTTGGCATTCGCATGTCTAAAGCCATCACAAGCATTTTTATATATGGATGACTTAGTAGTATTAGGATGCTCCGAAAGGCATATGATAACAAATTTAAGGGATGTATTCGCAAATTGCAGAAAATATAATTTAAAATTACACCCAGATAAATGTCTATTTTTCAACCAAGAAGTTACTTATCTTGGACACAAATGTACAAGTAAAGGAATTTTACCTGATCCCAGTAAATACAAAATAATTCAAAATTACCCAACTCCCAAGAATGCCGACGAAGCTAAAAGATTCGTCGCATTCTGCAATTACTATAGAAGATTTATACCAAATTTCGCAGAATACTCTAGAATATTAACAAGACTTTGCAAAAAGAACATAGTTTTTAATTGGACAGAAGAATGTGAAAAATCATTTAACTATTTGAAAAATGCACTAATTAGCCCAAATATTTTACAATACCCAGATTTCAATAAAGAATTTTATATAACAACGGATGCAAGTGGATATGCCTGCGGAGCAGTACTAAGTCAAAAATATGAAGGAAAACAATTATCAGTTGCTTATGCCTCAAGATCTTTCACAAAAGGCGCAATAAATAAAGCAACAATTGAAAAAGAATTAGCAGCCATACATTGGGCTATCACTTATTTCAGACCGTACGTCTACGGTAGAAAATTCACAATTAAAACAGACCACCGACCCTTAACTTACCTTTTTTCGATGAGAAACCCATCATCAAAATTAACTAGAATAAGACTAGATCTGGAAGAATATGACCTTGAAGTGGAGTACATAGCTGGAAAAGAAAATTATGTTGCGGATGCACTATCACGCATAAATATAAATGATTTAAAAGACATGTCAGTTAAAGCATGCCATATAATGAGAGTCACTACACGATCGGAAACCAATAAAAATACCAATAATAAAAATTCCAATAATAACAAGTAAGGAAGCCTAAGTTCGAGTGGAATCGAACATTAGATACTCAGCTGTATGCTTTCATTGTTTGTTTGCGTTTGATGGAAACACGGTGTACTTTATATAAAGCGAGTGCTGCATAAAGTGGGCGTAGCCACGCCCATTTTCTAAATTTTTATCAGTCATCCAACTAAGCATATCAATATTATTCTTTGTGCAAAAATTAATTCCTTTATGACTTCTAGTTACAAAGATGTCACGTTACAAACTCCCAAAGGGTATTCCAGAAATATCTGTTAAAAAGTAGGCGTGGTCATAAACCGATTTCAATTAATTTTTGCGTGTTTATTAACACAAGTTATAAAAGTGTATAAACCAAGTTTCGTCATAATATCTCAATTATTTGTCGAGTTAAAGGCTAATAAATCTCGTATATCCCTTTGTCCAAAAGGAGGCGGTGCCACGCCCATTTTCCAAAATTTGTCTATTTTATGTTTCCGGTCTATTGTGGAACTCATGTCACAAAATTTCAATGAATTATCTTTATATTTGACAAAGATATCGCTTACAATGTTTTTATTAGGCCACTTTATAATACACATATATAAAAGTGGGCGTGGTCGTCAACCGATTTTGGTAATTTTTCGTCCACACATTTGCCTAAGTAAATATATCATGCGTACCAAATTTCATCGATATATCTTCAACGGTTTCTGAGTTATGACTCATAAAACTTTCAATGTTTGCCCCTTAACAAGTGGGCGTGGCTCCGCCCATTTTCCAAAATTTTTGTGGTTTTCGTTTTATGTTCATAGTTGGAATCATGCCACAAAATTTCAGTGATAGATCTTTATATTTGACAGAGATATCGCTTAAAATGTTTTTATTAGGTCACTTTATAATACACATATATAAAAGTGGGCGTGGCCGTCAACCGATTTTGACAATTTTCCGTCAAAACATTTGCCTAAGTAAGTAAATCACGCGTACCAAATTTCATCGACATATCTTCAACGGTTTCTGAGTTATGACTCATAAAACTTTCAATGTTTGACCCTTAATAAGTGGGCGTGGCACCGCCCATTTTCCAAAATTTCATAAAATTTCTTCATAGGGGCCTGAGCTCAACATGTGGGTAAAATTTTATCGGTCCAGCTATATTTGGGACTGAGATACCAAATTTCCGATTTTTTCTATATAGGAAAAGTGGGCGTGGTCATGGTCCGATTTCGCCCATTTTCAATACCAACCGTCCCAGTCTCGATACCAACTTGCATTCCAAATTTCATCAAAATATCTCAATTTTTGCGCGAGTTAGAGTGTTTACAGACGGACGGACGGACGGACATGGCTCAATCGATTTCTCTTTTCACCCTGATCATTTTGATATATATAAGTCTATATCTATCTCGGTTATTTCATTCTGTTACAATCCACCGTTATGTGATTAAAACTATAATACTCTGTGTACTAGTACAGCTGAGTATAAAAATATAAAAGAAAACTGTCACGAAGAGAACATAAAACAAGTAAAAGCGCGGCTGTCTTCGGCCGTACCGAAGACGTCATACCTTTCATGAGTGGGGAAATGAAAAGTTACCTATGTATGTACATAGCCGGATTAAGTTTAATTTATAATTTTAATTCTGTAGGTTCATTTATGGAAAGATTTATTAGAAAAAATGGTGTCTTGGCTATTTAAATGGAGGAGATACACACCAAAATGTCCATATCTGAACAATCGGATGTATGGGAGCTATATGTTATAGTGGTCCGATCTTGACAATTTTCGGTAATCCCGTTTGGGCCAATATGGGTACAAATGCTTCAAAATTTCACACCGTTAGCTGTTAAAATGGAGGAGTTATACACCAAAATGTCCATATCTGAACAATCGGTTGTATGGGAGCTATATGTTATAGTGGTCCGATCTTAACAATTTTCGGTAATCCCGTTTGGGCCCATATGTGTACAAATACTTCAAAATTTCACACCGTTAGCTGTTAAAATGGAGGAGTTATACACCAAAATGTGCATATCTGAACAATCGGTTGTATGGGAGCTATATGTTATAGTGGTCCGATCTTGACAATTTTCGGTAATCCCGTTTGGGCCCATATGGGTACAAATACTTCAAAATTTCACGCCGTTAGCTGTTAGAATGGAGGAGTTATACACCAAAATGTCGATATCTGAACAATCGGTTGTAGGGGAGCTATATGTTATAGTGGTCCGATCTTGACAATTTTCAGTAACCCTGTTTGGGCCCATATGGGTACAAATACTTCAAAAGTTCACGCCGTTAGCTGCTAAAGTGGAGGAGTTATACACCAAAATGTGTATATCTGAACAATCGGTTGTAGGGGAGCTATAGGTTATAGTGGTCCGATCTTAACAATTTTCGGCAATCTCGTTTGGGTCCATATGGGTACAAATACTTCAAAATTTCAGGCCATTAGCTGTTAAAATGGAGGAGTTATACACCAAAATGTGTATATCTGAATAATCGGATGTTGTGGAACTATATGTTATAGTGGTCCGATCTTGACAATTTTCGGTAACCTTGTTTGGGCCAAAATGGGCACGTCTATTTCAAAGTTTCATGTCCTTAGCTGTATAAATGGGGAAGTTATGCACAAATTACATCAAAAAATTTCATGTATATCTGAATAATCGGTTGTTTTCTATATGTTATAGTGGTCCGATTCGGCCGGTTCCGACAAATGATCAGCTGCATATAACAACATACCTGTATTCCGAATTTCATCCAGATATCTCAAAAACTGAGGTACTAGTTTGCGTTCACACAGACGGACGGACGGACAGACGGACAGACGGACAGACGGACATGGCTTAATCGACTCAGCTCGTGATTCTGACCATATCGGTATATATTTTGGTGGGTCCCCCACGCTTCCTTCTGGTACTTTCGACAAAAATTTTTTGGCACAAAGTTATAATACCATTTCATTCTCATGAAAGGTATAAATATATGAAGCGCTTAATAAATGTGAAGTAAAAAAGCTAGCTCAGCTCATTTTCGATCCCCCGAAACTGCAGTTCAAAAAGGGAAAGAAAATTTGTAGCAACATAGATATTAATGATTTAATTGTTGAGGCGAACATTGATTCAGGTCAATCCTTTGCCAGGCTTTCGAATGAAGCCGGCAATTCAAATATTAATAATAATTCAATTGTTGAGGCGAAGATTGACTTAAGTCAATTCTTTGCCAGGCTAATGAAAGAAGCCGACAATTTGAAAATAAATAAAATACAGTTGTCCTTAGGAGACAAATTGTTTAAAAATAATTATACTCGAGTAGACACATTTAAAGAAATAGGTACCAAAGTTCTCAAAAATTTAACTATTGCACTAACTCCGGAGGTTGTGCACGTGACAGATAAGGAAGTAAATAAAACAAGTAAGAGCGCGGCTGTCTTCGTCCGTACCGAAGACTTCATACCTTTCATGAATGGGGAAATGAAAAGTTACATAGTCTGATATTGTTTAATTTATACTTTCAATTCTGTGGGTCATTTATGCAAAGATTCCTTAGAAAAAGAAGTGTCATGATTTAAATGGAGAAGTTATACCCTAAAATATATATATCTGAACAATCGGTTGTATGGCAGCTATATGTTATAGTGGTCTGATCTTGACAAATTTCGTTGAAATCCATATGGGGACAAATACTTCATAGTTTCATGCCATTAGCTATTTAAATGGGGAAGTTATACCCCAAAATGTCCATATCTGAACAATCGGTTGTATGACAGCTATATGTTATAGTGGTCCGATTCGGCCGATTCCGACAAATGATCAGCTTCTCCTAAAAATACACTCACATTCCGAATTTCAAGCAGATATCTCAAAAACTGAGGGACTAGTTTGCGATCAAACAGACAGACAGACAGACAGACAGACATGGCTTAGTCGACTCAGCTCATGATCCTGATCATATTGGTATATATTTTGGTAGGTCTGCCACGCCTCCTTCCGGTACTTTCACCATTCGTGGTTCGGCACAAAGTTATAATACCATTTCATTCCCATGAAAGGTATAAAGATATTACAAAACAAGTAAGGAAGCCTAAGTTCGAGTGGAATCGAACATTAGATACTCAGCTGTATGCTTTCATTGTTTGTTTGCGTTTGTTCGATATAGGGTGTATTTTATATGAAACGAGTGCTGCATAAACAGGGCGCAGCCACGCCCATTTTCAAAATTTGAATCAATCATCCAAATAAGCATATAAATATTATTGTTAGTGCAAAATTGCATCCCTCTATGACTTTTAGTTACAAAGACTTCACGTTACAAATTCCAAAAGGGTGTTCCAGAAATATCTTTGTTAAAAAGTAGGCGTGGTCATAAACCGATTTCAATACATTTTTGCGTGTCTATTAACACAAGTTATAAAAGTGCATAAACCAAGTTTCGTCATAATATCTCAGTTATTTGTCGAGTAATAGGCTCGTAGATTTCTTTGCATAAAAAGAGGCGGTGCCACGCCCATTTTATAAACTTTTTTTTATTTTTTGTTTCCGGTCTATTGTAGAACTCATATCACAAAATTTCAATGAATTATCTTTATATTTCACAGAGATATCGCTAAAAATGATTTCATTAGGTCACTTTATAATACCCATATATAAAAGTGGGCGTGGTCGTCAACCGATTTTGGTAATTTTTCGTCCACACATTTGGCTAAGTAAATATATTACGCGTACCAAATTTCATCGATATATCTTTAACGGTTTCTGAGTTATGACATATAAAACTTTCAATGTTTGACCCTTAATAAGTGGGCGTGGCACCGCCCATTTTCAAAAATTTTTGTATTTTTTGTTTTATGTCCGTAGTTGGACTCCTGCCACAAAATTTCAGTGATAGATCTTTATATTTGACAGAGATATCGCTTAAAATGTTTTTATTAGGCCCCTTTATAGTTCCCATATATAAAAGTGGGCGTGGCCGTCAACCGATTTTGATAATTTTTAGCCAAAACATTTGTCTAAGTAAGCAAATTACGCATACCAAATTTCATCGATATATCTTCAACGGTTTCTGAGTTATGACATATAAAACTTTCAATGTTTGACCCTTAATAAGTGGGCGTGGCACCGCCCATTTTCAAAAATTTTTGTATTTTTTGTTTTATGTCCGTAGTTGGACTCCTGCCACAAAATTTCAGTGATAGATCTTAATATTTGACAGAGATATCGCTTAAAATGTTTTTATTAGGCCCCTTTATAGTTCCCATATATAAAAGTGGGCGTGGCCGTCAACCGATTTTGATAATTTTTCGTCAAAACATTTGCCTAAGTAAGCATATTACGCATACGAAATTTCATCGATATATCTTCAACGGTTTCTGAGTTATGACATATAAAACTTTCAATGTTTGACCCTTAATAAGTGGGCGTGGCACCGCCCATTTTCCAAAACTTCATCAAATTTCTTCATAAGGGCCTGAGCTCAATACGTGGGTAAAATTTTATCACTCTAGCTATATTAGTGGCTGATATACCAAATATCCGATTTTTTCTATATAGGAAAAGTGGGCGTGGTCATGGTCCGATTTCGCCCATTTTCAATACCAACCGTCCCAGTCTCGATACCAACTTGCATTTCAAATTTCATCAAAATATCTCAATTTTTACGCGAGTTATCGTGCGTACGGACGGACGGACGGACGGACATGGCTCAATCGATTTCTCTTTTCACCCTGATCATTTTGATATATATAAGTCCATATCTATCTCGATTATTTCATTATGTTACAATCCACCGTTATGAAATCAAAATTATAATACTCTGTGTACTAGTACAGCTGAGTATAAATATCACGATGATCCTGTTAATGGTGGCCACCCAGAAATCAATCGTACAACTAACAAAATACGGCAAAAATTTTACTAGAAAAACATGAAGAATGACATTAGAAAATATATCAAACAAGTAAGGAAGCCTAAGTTCGAGTAGAATCGAACATTAGATACTCAGCTGTATGCTTTCATTGTTTGTTTGCGTTTGTTCGATATAGGGTGTATTTTATATGACACGAGTGCTGCATAAACAGGGCGCAGCCACGCCCATTTTCAAAATTTGTATCAATCATCCAAATAAGCATATAAATATTATTGTTAGTGCAAAATTGCATCCCTCTATGACTTTTAGTTACCCGAGCTTCTCTCCCAATTCGAGGTGTGCTCCTTTTTGTTTTTTCCTACTAATTGGGTGGACCTACAGTTTTATGCCGGCTCCGAACGGCGAATGCATTTTTTGTGAGAAGCTTTTTCATGGCAGAAATACTCTCGGAGGGTATGCCGCCCACTGCCGAGAGGTGACCGCTGCTCTTAAAAAACCCAATAATTGGATTTTTACTAATTAGAAAAATTTGTTTGGCTCGGACCGTGGTTTGAACCCGAGACCTCTGGCATAGCAGGCGAGCACTCTACCCACTGCACCACAGCGGCCAACTAACACATGTTATAAAAGTGTATAAACCAAGTTTCGTCATAATATCTCAGTTATTTGTCGAGTAATAGGCACGTAGATTCCTTTGTATAAAAAGAGGCGGTGCCACGCCCATTTTCCAAACTTTTTTATTTTTTGTTTCCGGTCTATTGTAGAACTCATGTCACAAAATTTCAGTGATAGATCTTTATATTTGACAGAGATATCGCTTAAAATGTTTTTATTAGGTCACTTTATAATACCCATATATAAAAGTGGGCGTGGTCGTCAACCGATTTTGGTAATCTTTCGTCCACACATTTGGCTAAGTAAATATATCACGCGTACCAAATTTCATCGATATATCTTTAACGGTTTCTGAGTTATGGCTTATAAAACTTTCAATATTTGCCCCTTAATAAGTGGGCGTGGCACCGCCCATTTTCCAAAATTTTTATAATTTTTGTTTTATTTCCCTAGTTGGTCTCCTGCCACAAAATTTCAGTGATAGATCTTTATATTTGACAGAGATATCGCTTAAAATGTTTTTATTAGGCCCCTTTATAGTTCCCATATATAAAAGTGGGCGTGGCCGTCAACCGATTTTGATAATTTTTCGCCAAAACATTTGTCTAGGTAAGCAAATTACGCATACCAAATTTCATCGATATATCTTCAACGGTTTCTGAGTTATGACATATAAAACTTTCAATGTTTGACCCTTAATAAGTGGGCGTGGCACCGCCCATTTTCCAAAACTTCAACAAATTTCTTCATAAGGGCCTGAGCTCAATACGTGGGTAAAATTTTATCACTCTAGCTATATTAGTGGCTGAGATACCAAATTTCCGATTTTTTCTATATAGGAAAAGTGGGCGTGGTCATGGTCCGATTTCGCCCATTTTCAATACCAACCGTCCCAGTCTCGATACCAACTTGCATTTCAAATTTCATCAAAATATCTCAATTTTTACGCGAGTTATCCTGCGTACGGACGGACGGACGGACGGACGGACGGACATGGCTCAATCGATTTCTCTTTTCACCCTGATCATTTTGATATATATAAGTCCATATCTATCTCGATTATTTCATTATGTTACAATCCACCGTTATGAAATCAAAATTATAATACTCTGTGTACTAGTACAGCTGAGTATAAAAATGCGCTGAATGCAACAAAGCGAAATTAATAAAAATTTAAAAGAACCTATGACAATAACAGAAACGCCAACAAAAGCGTTTGACATAGTTCAAATTGACACAATTGGACCATTTCCAAAATCAATAAATGGAAATGAGTATGCAGTCACTATAATATGTGACTTAACCAAATACCTAATAGCAATTCCAATTGAAAGCAAACATGCAAAGACAGTAGCCAAAGCTATTTTCGAACATTTCATTCTCATTTATGGATGTATGAAGACCATACTAACAGATATGGGAACGGAATATAAAAATAACGTTTTTGAAGAACTGTGTAAATTATTAAAAATAGAACATAAAACTTCTACATCTTACCATCATCAAACGTTAGGCACTGTTGAACGCAGCCATAGAACATTCAATGAATATGTACGTTCATACATATCCATTGACAAAGACGATTGGGATGAGTACCTAAAGTACTTTACCTATTGTTATAACACAACACCTTCAACAGTTCATGGTTACTGCCCTTTTGAACTAATATTTGGAAAACCGGCACCGACAAACGAATTTTTACAAGAAAATACAATTAGCCCAATATATAATTATGAGGCGTACGACAAAGAAATTAAATATAGGTTACAAATAGCACAAGAAAGAGCTAATAGGTTAATAAAACAGGCTAAGGAAAAACAAAAAAAAATAATTACGATAAAAACGTACAACTTAAGGAAATAAAAATAGGAGATTTAATGTTAGTCAGAGATGAAGCAGGACATAAGTTAGATAGTAGATATAAAGGGCCCTATAGAATAGTAAATATTGATAAGAACAATAACTATAGTTTAACTACCTATAAGGTAGAAATAATAATCATACAGAAAAAAAAATTATAGTACATAACAAGTAAGGAAGCCTAAGTTCGAGTGGAATCGAAAATTAGATACTCAGCTGTATGCTTTCATTGTTTGTTTGCGTTTGATGGAAACACGGTGTACTTTATATAAAGCGAGTGCTGCATAAAGTGGGCGTAGCCACGCCCATTTTCAAAATTTTTATCAGTCATCCAACTAAGCATATGGATATTATTCCTTGTGCAAAATTTCATTCCTTTATGACTTCTAGTTACAAAGATGTCACGTTACAAATTCCCAAAGGGTGTTCCAGAAATATTTTTGTTAAAAAGTAGGCGTGGTCATAAACCGATTTCAATAAATTTTTGCGCGTCTACTAACACAAGTTATAAAAGTGTATAAACCAAGTTTCGTCATAATATCTCAACTATTTGTCGAGTTATGGGCTCCGAAATCTCGTAGATTCCTTTGTCTAAAAAGAGGCGGTGCCACGCCCATTTTCCAAAATTTTTCTATTTTTTGTTTCCGGTCTATTGTAGAACTCATGCCACAAAATTTCAATGAATTATCTTTATATTTGAAAAAGATATCACTTAAAACGTTTTTATTAGGCCACTTTATAATACCCATATATAAAAGTGGGCGTGGTCGTCAACCGATTTTGGCGATTTTTCGTCCAAACATTTGCCTAAGTAAGTATATCACGCCTACCAAATTTCATCGATATATCTTCAACTGTTTCTGAGTTATGACTCATAAAACTTTCAATGTTTGCCCTTTAATAAGTGGGCGTGGCAACGCCCATTTTCCAAAACTTCACCATATTTCTTCATAAGGGCCTGAGCTCAATACGTGTGTGAAATTTTGTCACTCTAGCTCTATTAGTGCATGAGATACAAAATTTCCGATTTTTACTATATAGGAGAAGTGGGCGTGGTCATGGTCCGATTTCGCCCATTTTCAATACCATCCGTCCCAGTCTTGATACCAACTTACATTTCAAATTTCATCAAAATATCTCAATTTTTGCGCGAGTTATCGTGCGCACAGACGGACAGACGGACGGACATGGCTCAATCGATTTCTCTTTTCACCCTGATCATTTTGATATATATAAGTCTATATCTATCTCGATTATTTCATTCTGTTACAATCCACCGTTAGGAAATCAAAACTATAATACTCTGTGTACTAGTACAGCTGAGTATAAAAATAGACTCAAGGCAATAGCATAAGACATTTCCACTTTTACATCAAAATAAATAGTAAGTATAACAAGTAAGGAAGCCTAAGTTCGAGTGGAATCGAATATTAGATACTCAGCTGTATGCTTTTATTGTTTGTTTGCGTTTAATGGAAACACGTTGTACTTTATATAAAGTGAGTGCTGCATAAAGTGGGCGTAGCCACGCCCATTTTCCAAAATTTTTATCAGTTATCCAACTAAGTATATGAATATTATTATTTGTGCAAAATTTCATTCCTTTACGAGTTCTAGTTACAAAGATTTCACGTTAAAAATTCCCAAAGGGTGCTTCAGAAATATCTTTGTTAAAAAGTAGGCGTGGTCATAAATCGATTTCAATAAATTTTTGCGTGTCTATTACCACAAGTGATAAAAGTGTACACACCAAGTTTCGTCATAATATCTCAATTATTTGTCGAGTTATGGGCTAAGAAATCTCGTATATTCCTGCTTCTAAAAGGAGGCGTTGCCACGCCCATTTTCCAAAATTTTTGTGTTTTTAGTTTTATGTCCGCAGGTGGTCTCCTGCCATAAAATTTCAATGATATATCTTTATATTTGACAGAGATATCGCTTAAAATGTTTTTATTAGGCCACTTTATAATACCCATATATAAAAGTGGGCGTGGTCGTCAAACGATTTTGGCAATTTTTCGTCCAAACATTTGCCTAAGTAAGTATATCACGCCTACCAAATTTCATCGATATGTCTTCAACGGTTTCTGAGTTATGACTCATAAAACTTTCAATGTTTGCCCCTTAATAAGTGGGCGTGGCACCGCCCATTTTCCAAAATTTCACCATATTTCTTCATAAGGGCCTGAGCTCAATACGTGGGTAAAATTTCATCACTCCAGCTCTATTAGTTACTGAGATACAAAATTTCGGATTTTTACTATATAGGGGAGGTGGGCGTGGTCATGGTCCGATTTCGCCCATTTTCAATACCATCCGTTCTCGTCTTGATACCAACTTGCGTTCCAAATTTCATCAAAATATTTCAATTTTTGCGCGAGTTATCGTGCTCACAGGCGGACGGACGGACAGACGGACGGACATGGCTCAATCGATTTCTCTTTTCACCCTGATCATTTTTATACTCAGCTGTACTAGTACACAGAGTATTATAGTTTTAATCACATAACGGTGGATTGTAACAGAGTGAAATAATCGAGATAGATATAGACTTATATATATCAAAATGATCAGGGTGAAAAGAGAAATCGATTGAGCCATGTCCGTCCGTCCGTCCGTCCGTCCGTCCGTCTGTCCGTCCGTCCGTCTGTCCGTCTGTCCGTCCGTCTGTAAACACTCTAACTCGCGCAAAAATTGAGATATTTTGATGAAATTTGAAATGCAGGTTGGTATCGAGACTGGGACGGTTGGTATTGAAAATGGGCGAAATCGGACCATGACCACGCCCACTTTTCCTATATAGAAAAAATCGGAAATTTGGTATCTCAGTCACTAATACAGCTGGAGCGATGAAATTTTACCACGTGTTGAGCTCAGGCCCCTAGGAAGAAATTTTATGACATTTTGGAAAATGGGCGGTGCCACGCCCACTTATTAAGGGTCAAACCTTGCAAGTTTTATATGTCATAACTCAGAAACCGTTGAAGATATATCGATGAAATTTGGTACGCGTGATATACTTACTTAGTCAAATATTTGGACGAAAAATTTCCGAAATCGGTTGAGGGCCACGCCCACTTTTATATATGGCTCTTATAAAGTGACCTTATAAAAACATTTTAAGCGATATCTCTGTCAAATATAAAGATATATCATTGAAATTTTATAGCAGGAGTCCAACTGCGGACATAAAACGAAAAACACAAAAATTTTGGCAAATGGGCGTGGCACCGCCTCTTTTTATAAACAGGAATATACGAGATTTCTGAGCCCATAACTCGACAAATAATTTATATATAATGACTAAACTTGGTGTGTACACTTTTATTACTTGTGGTAATACATGTTGAAAATTTTAGCGAAATCGGTTGACGACCACGCCCACTTTTATATATGGGTATTATAAAGTGACCTAATAAAAACATTTTAAGCGATATCTTTGCCAAATGTAAAGATAATTCATTGAAATTTTGTGGTTTGATTTCTACAATAGACCAGAAACAACAAATAGAAAAATTTTGGAAAATGGGCGTGGCACCGCCTCTTTTTACACAAAGGGATATACGTGATTTCTTAGCCTATAACTCGACAAATAATTGAGATATTATGACGAAACTTGGTTTATACACTTTAATAACATGTGTTAATAGCCACGCAAAAATTTATTGAAATCGGTTTATGACCACGCCTACTTTTAAAAAAAGATATATCTGGAACACTCTTTGGGAATTTGTAACGTGACATCTTTGTAACTGGAAGTCAAAAAGGAATGAAATTTTGCACAAAGAATAATATTCATATGCTTAGTTGGATGACTGATAAAAATGTTGAAAATGGGCGTGGCTACGCCCACTTTATGCAGCACTCGCTTTATATAAAGTACACCGTGTTTCCATCAAACGCAAACAAACTATGAAAACATACAGCTGAGTATCTAATGTTCGAACTTAGGCTTCCTTACTTGTTATATATATAAGTCTATATCTATCTCGGTTATTTCATTCTGTTACAATCCACCGTTAGGAAATCAAAACTATAATACTCTGTGTACTAGTACAGCTGAGTATAAAAACAGAAACACAAATGTTCAATTTTAATTTTTATTGAAATGAAATACTCGCTTCATTAAATTCACAAATGAAGCGAGCATTTTTTTTGGAAGGGTGATGTAGAGCGTCAAATATAGTTACACAAGCGCAAACATACAAACAAAACAAGTAAAAGCGCGGCTGTCTTCGGCCGTACCGAAGACTTCATACCTTTCATGAGTGGGGAAATGAAAAGCTACCTATGTATGTACATAGCCGGATTAAGTTTAATTTATAATTTTAATTTTGTGGGTTATTTATGGAAAGATGTATTAGAAAAAAATGGTGTCTTGACTATTTAAATGGAGGAGTTATACACCAAAATGTCCATATCTGAACAATCGGTTGTATGGGAGCTATATGTTATAATCGTCCGATCTTGACAATTTTCGGTAACCCCGTTTGGGCCAATTTGGGTACAAATACTTCAAAATTTCACGCCGTTAGCTGTTAAAATGGAGGAGTTATACACCAAAATGTCCATATCTGAACAATCGGTTGTATGGGAGCTATATGTTATAATGGTCCGATCTTGACAATTTTCGGTAACCCCGTTTGAGCCCATTTGGGTACAAATACTTCAAAATTTCACGCCGTTAGCTGTTAAAATGGAGGAGTTATACACCAAAATGTCCATATCTGAACAATCGGTTATGTGGGAGCTATATGTTATAAAGGTCCGATCTTGACAATTTTCGGTAAACCTATTTGGGCCCATATGGGTACAAATACTTCAAAATTTCACGCCGTTAGCTGTTAAAATGGAGGAGTTATACACCAAACTGTCCATATCTGAACAATCGGTTGTAGGGGAGCTATATGCTATAGTGGTCCGATCTTGACAATTTTCGGTAACCCCGTTTGGGCCCATTTGGGTACAAATACTTCAAAATTTCACGCCGTTAGCTGTTAAAATGGAGGAGTTATACACCAAAATGTCCATATCTGAACAATCGGTTGTATGGGAGCTATATGTTATAATGGTCCGATCTTGACAATTTTCGGTAACCCCGTTTGGGCCCATTTGGGTACAAATACTTCAAAATTTCACCGCGTTAGCTGTAAAAATGGAGGAGTTATACACCAAAATGTCCATATCTGAACAATCGGTTGTAGGGGAGCTATATGTTATAGTGGTCCGATCTTGACAATTTTCGGTAAACCTGTTTGGGCCCATATGGGTACAAATACTTCAAAATTTCACGCCGTTAGCTGTTAAAATGGAGGAGTTATACACCAAAATGTCCATATCTGAATAATCGGATGTTGTGGAACTATATGTTATAGTGGTCCGATCTTGACAATTTTCGGTAACCTTGTTTGGGCCAAAATGGGCACGTCTACTTCAAAGTTTCATGTCCTTAGCTGTTTAAATGGGGAAGCTATGCACAAATTACATCCAAAAATTTCATGTGTATCTGAATAATCGGTTGTTTTCTATATGTTATAGTGGTCCGATTCGGCCGGTTCCGACAAATGATCAGCTGCATATAACAACATACCTGTATTCCGAATTTCATTCAGATATCTCAAAAACTGAGGAACTAGTTTGCGTTCACACAGACGGACGGACGGACAGACGGACAGACGGACAGACGGACATGGCTTAATCGACTCAGCTCGTGATTCTGATCATATCGGTATATATTTTGGTGGGTCCCCCACGCTTCCTTCTGGTACTTTCGACAAAAATTTTTTGGCACTAAGTTATAATACCATTTCATTCTCATGAAAGGTATAATAAATTTACATACATTGTATTGCCACGCGCTGGCGCTGACTACTTAGTCAGCCCCACAGAAATTGTAAATACACAAAATTGCTGACGCTGCATACTCACGCTTCCAATGTTATTCTAAGCCTAAGTGCTCATAGGAGCATACATATGTACATGTACGTAGGTACATACATATGTACAATATGTACATTACGGGAAACCGTGAGAAAGAGTTTTATTATACTCAGCTGTACTAGTACACAGAGTATTATAGTTTTAATCACATAACGGTGGATTGTAACAGAATGAAATAATCGAGATAGATATAGACTTATATATATCAAAATGATCAGGGTGAAAAGAGAAATCGATTGAGCCATGTCCGTCCGTCCGTCCGTCTGTCCGTCCGTCTGTAAACACTCTAACTCGCGCAAAAATTGAGATATTTTGATGAAATTTGAAATGCAAGTTGGTATCGAGACTGGGACGGTTGATATTGAAAATGGGCGAAATCGGACCATGACCACGCCCACTTTTCCTATATAGGAAAAATCGGAAATTTGGTATCTCAGTCACTAATATAGCTGGAGCGATGAAATTTTACCCACGTGTTGAGTTCAGGCCCTTATGAAGAAATATGATGAAATTTTGGAAAATGGGCGGTGCCACGCCCACTTATTAAGGGTCAAACATGGAAAGTTTTATATGTCATAACTCAGAAACCATTGAAATTTTGGAAAATGGGCGGTGCCACGCCCACTTATTAAGGCTCAAACATGGAAAGTTTTATATGTCATAACTCAGAAACCATTGAAGACATATCGATGAAATTTGGTATGCGTGATTTACTTACTTAGGCAAACATTTGGATGGAAAATTGTTAAAATCGGTTGAAGGCCACGCCCACTTCTATATATGTGTATTATAAAGTGACCTAATAAAAACATTTTAAGCGATATCTTTGTCAAATATAAAGATAATTCATTGAAATTTTGTCGAATGAGTTCAACTATGGACATAAAAGAGAAAACACAAAAATTTTGGAAAATGGGCGGTGCCACGCCCATTTATTAAGGGGCAAGCATTGAAAGTTTTATGAGTCATAACTGAGAAACCGTTGAAGATATATAGATGCAATTTGGTATGCGTGATATACTTACTTAGGCAAATGTTTGGACTAAAAATTGCCAACATCGGTGGACGACCATGCCCACTTTTATATATGGGTATTATAAAGTGGCCCAATAAAAACGTTTTAAGCGATATCTTTGTCAAATATAAAGATAATTCATTGAAATTTTGTGGCATGAGTTCCACAATAGACCGGAAACAAAAAATATAAAAATTTTGTAAAATGGGCGTGGCACCGCCTCTTTTTAGACAAAGGAATATACGAGATTTCTTAGCCTATAACTCGACAAATAATTGAGATATTATGACGAAACTTGGTTTATAGTCTTTTATAACTTGTGCTAATAGACACGCAAAAATTTATTGAAATCGGTTTATGACCACACCTACTTTTTAACAAAGATATTTCTGGAACACCCTTTGGGAATTCGTAACGTGACATCTTTGTAACTAGAAGTCATAAAGGAATGAAATGTTGCACTAACGGTAATATTTATATGCTTAGTTGGATGATTGGTACACATTTTGAAAATGGGCGTGGCTACGCGCACTTATGCAGCACTCGCTTAATATAAATTACAGCGGGTTTCCATCAAACGCAAACAAACAATGAAAGCATACAGCTGAGTATCTAATGTTCGATTCCACTCGAACTTAGGCTTCCTTACTTATTGTTATTCTAAGTTTACACATTTAGAGTAAATATGTATCTAAATAAATAAGTAGTACATAAGAATAAAATTTGTATAAAAGAGGCAAAATTTGGATAATAAACAGAATTCTTGTTTCGCACGTCAAACCAAAAAGTCTTGGTCTTTTCGTTTATTACAATATATGTATGTTACTTTCGAAAATTTCAGCCTAAACCATTCTCATCGCCCATTTTCAAAATGTGTATCAATCATCCAACTAAGCATAAAATATTATTGTTAGTGCAAAATTGCATCCCTTTATGATTTTTATACTCAGCTGTACTAGTACACAGAGTATTATAGTTTTGATTTCCTAACGGTGGATTGTAACAGAATGAAATAATCGAGATAGATATAGACTTATATATATCAAAATGATCAGGGTGAAAAGAGAAATCGATTGGGCCATGTCCGTCCGTCTGTCCGTCTGTGAGCACGATAACTCGCGCAAAAATTTAGATATTTTGATGAAATTTGAAATGTAAGTTGGTATCAAGACAGGAACGGATGGTATTGAAAATGGGCGAAATCGGACCATGACCACGCCCACCTTCCCTATATAGTAAAAATCGGAAATTTTGTATCTCAGTCACTAATAGAGCTAGAGTGATAAAATTTCACACACGTATTGAGCTCAGGCACTTATGAAGAAATATGGTGAAATTTTGGAAAATGGGCGGTGCCACGCCCACTTATTAAGGGGCAAACATTGAAAGTTTTATGAGTCATAACTCAGAAACCGTTGAGATATATCGATGAAATTTGGTAGGCGTGATATACTTACTTAGGCAAATGTTTTGACGAAAAATTGCCAAAATCGGTTGACGACCACGCCCACTTTTATATATGGGTATTATAAAGTGACCTAATAAAAACATTTTAAGCGATATCTCTGTCAAATATAAAGATATATCATTGAAATTTCCTGGAAGGTGTCCAACTATGGACATAAAACAAAAAATACAAAAATTTTGGAAAATGGGCGTGGCACCGCCTCCTTTTAGAAGCAGGAATATACGAGATTTCTGAGCCCATAACTCGACAAATAATCGATACATTATGACGAAACTTGGTGTATACACTTTTATTACTTGTGGTAATACATGTTCAAAATTTTAACGAAATCGGTCGACGACCACGCCCACTTTTATATATGGGTATCATAAAGTGGCCTAATAAAAACATTTTAAGCGATATCTTTGTCAAATATAAAGACAATTCATTGAAATTTTGTGGCATGAGTTCTACAATAGATCGAAAACAAAAAATAGAAAAATCTCGGAAAACGGGCGTGGCACCGCCTCTTTTTAGACAAAGGAATATACGAGATTTCTTAGCCTATAACTCGACAAATAATTGAGATATTATGACGAAACTTGGTTTACACACTTTTATAACTTGTGTTAATAGACACGCAAAAATTTATTGAAATCGGTTTATGGCCACGCCTACTTTTTAACAAAGATATTTCTGGAACACCCTTTGGGAATTTGTAACGTGACATCTTTGTAACTCATAAAGGGATGAAATTTTGCACAAAGAATAATATTCATAAGCTTAGTTGGATGACTGATAAAAATCTAGAAAATGGGCGTGGCTACGCCCACTTAATGCAGCACTCGCTTTATATAAAGTACACCGTGTTTCCATCAAACGCAAACAAACAATTAAAGCATACAGCTGAGTATCTAATGTTCGATTCCACTCGAACTTAGGCTTCCTTACTTGTTAGTTATACCATGTCTCCACATAACGTGTTTCGCTCTTTTTTTCTGCATTTTCTCTCTCAATCTTGTTTCGACACGGTGTAGCATTACAGAAATACACCGCGCTTACAGTTATTGTCATGTACACATAATTTATTGTGTACACATGTACCGCAGACGTTGCAAAACCAAACTGACCCAAATTAGTTCCGTTAAACCCCAGCGGGAGTTTAACATCAAATATGCACACCGCTGCACATTGCTTCTCAGGTTACATTTGTTGTAGTTTGTCAAGTGCATTGCCCGAGCGGTCACAATGACCAACTGAGCGACAGCGTCAGTTTGTCAATGTGCACCGACGAAATATTTATGATTCACATATGCTGACATGCTGCGTCAGCATATGGTGAACACTCTCTCTCTTTTGTATTAGTGTAAGTCTTTCTTTTTGTATCTATGTATTAGTGTAAGTTATTGTAATAATTTTTAGTATATAAGGAAGTAAATGAAAATAAAGAAGACAATCGATTTTGATACTCCAAACTATTACTACGCGTCTTATTAGATGGCGATCCGCCAGTTTGGTTTACCCTTATGAGAACAAATTTGCTAACAAGCGAAATATCTCATAAGGATTAAGCCTTTTTGATCGAAAATTTTTTTTTTTTTGATACATACTAACGGAGAAAAAAAAAAAAAAAAAATTGGTTTAAACAACTGGCCGCATATGGTATTTTGGATTGAAGGATATTATTGGTCGAGACGTTAGATGTTCAAAAATCAAAAAACCTATTACCACGGTTTGGACAAAACACATCAAGATTTCGCGACGAAAAACGATGATCGCTGCATATCAATACTGAACCCAGCAAAATTAGAAAAGCCTGCAGAATTCATTGATGTTTAGTACAAAGTACCGGTTTGCAGGAAAAATCGCTACTATTAGCAGCAACAAATAATTCCATTAATTTTAAGGATATGGCCAAAGGACTATGAAGTATAATTCTAGTGGAATATACCAACAGTAACTTTAATGCTAGCTAATGGACAAAGGACTATGGAACATAATTCTAGTGGAATATAGCAACAGTAACTTTAATGCTAGTTTGGATGCACCTTCTACCTCAGCTTCATCACCACTATTCGGGTCAACATCGAGTCTACTACAGCCACCACCATACATGAGACAAAAGCGAGCAACATAAGTATAAGTATAATATTAAGTTTTAATGAATTTAGCAGCCTAACGGCCGCTACAACAATCAGCAATTAACTTTGCTTAGAGTCATTATTTTTAAATACGTATATTTTTTTTAAAATTAGGCTCTCGTTATAAATAAAACAATTTCAACTTAATTTGAGTAAATTTGAATGCTAGTACACTTTCATTTATTAATTCACTTTAAATACACATCCCTTATGGATAGTGCATTACCAGACGACTTCAATTACGAAGCTTTAAATAGTATAATAGACCAAATAGAAAACATAGAAAACACGAACAACACTCGTAGGTCAAGAGCTCGTACAATAGGCAGTAATAGGCGCCAGCTAAATTGGCTAAGGCAATTTTGGACTTTTATAGGAATGGGCAGAGCACCCACAATGCAAGACTTGTTATACCCCACTACATTAGAAGAGGAAATAAATAGGACACTCAGGAGAGTAGAAAATTAAAATTTAAAAATTAAAAATTTTTTTACTTATTGCTATTACTATTAAATTCAGATTAAAACAAGTAAGGAAGCCTAAGTTCGAGTGGAATCGAACATTAGATACTCAGCTGTATGCTTTCATTGTTTGTTTGCGTTTGTTCGATATAGGGTGTATTTTATATGACACGAGTGCTGCATAAACAGGGCGCAGCCAAGCCCATTTTCAAAATTTGTATCAATCGTCCAAATAAGCATATAAATATTATTGTTAGTGCAAAATTGCATCCTTCTATGACTTTTAGTTACAAAGACTTCACGTTACAAATTCCAAAAGGGTGTTCAGAAATATCTTTGTTAAAAAGTAGGCGTGGTCATAAACCGATTTCAATAAATTTTTGCGTGTCTATTAACACATGTTATAAAAGTGCATAAACTAAGTTTCGTCATAATATCTCAGTTATTTGTCGAGTAATAGGCTCGTAGATTTCTTTGTATAAAAAGAGGCGGTGCCACGCCCATTTTATAAAATTTTTTTTATTTTTTGTTTCCAGTCTATTGTAGAACTCATGTCACAAAATTTCAATGAATTATCTTTATATTTCACAGAGATATCGCTAAAAATGATTTTATTAGGTCACTTTATAATACCCATATATAAAAGTGGGCGTGGTCGTCAACCGATTTTGGTAATTTTTCGTCCACACATTTGGCTAAGTAAATATATCACGCGTACCAAATTTCATCGACATATCTTTAACGGTTTCTGAGTTATGGCTTATAAAACTGTCAATATTTGCCCCTTAATAAGTGGGCGTGGCACCGCCCATTTTCCAAAATTTTTGTATTTTTTGTTTTACATCCGTAGTTGGACTCGTGCCACAAAATTTCAGTGATAGATCTTTATATTTGACAGAGATATCGCTTAAAATGTTTTTATTAGGCCCCTTTATAGTTCCCATATATAAAAGTGGGCGTGGCCGTCAACCGATTTTTATAATTTTTCGTCAAAACATTTGTCTAAGTAAGCAAATTACGCGTACCAAATTTCATCGGTATATCTTCAACGGTTTCTGAGTTATGACATATAAAACTTTCAATGTTTGACCCTTAATAAGTGGGCGTGGCACCGCCCATTTTCCAAAACTTCATCAAATTTCTTCATAAGGGCCTGAGCTCAATACGTGGGTAAAATTTTAGCACTCTAGCTATATTAGTGGCTGAGATACCAAATTTCCGATTTTTTCTATATAGGAAAAGTGGGCGTGGTCATGGTCCGATTTCGCCCATTTTCAATACCAACCGTCCCAGTCTCGATACCAACTTGCATTTCAAATTTCATCAAAATATCTCAATTTTTACGCGAGTTATCGTGCGTACGGACGGACGGACGGACGGACGGACGGACGGACGGACGGACGGACGGACATGGCTCAATCGTTTTCTCTTTTCACCCTGATCATTTTGATATATATAAGTCCATATCTATCTCGATTATTTCATTATGTTACAATCCACCGTTATGAAATCAAAATTATAATACTCTGTGTACTAGTACAGCTGAGTATAAATATAACAAACATATAATATATAAAAATAAAATGTCACAAGACATTAATTGCCAAGAAGAATTTGATAGGATTTTCAAGAAGTGCGTTAACACCATTAAAGAATTCATTAAATTTGCTGAGGACCACCTCAAAAATAAGAAAGAAGGACCAAAACCTATAACTATAGAAGAGTATAGGAGAAGAAATAGAGCAAAAAAGGAAGATATACCAAAAATACCTTCCCCAGCAATAATAACAAAAAGAAAAAGGGCAGGTAAAAGAGTAAAGAAAAATAAAGAAATAGCCGAAGCTTATAGGTTGTTAAATTTATGTATTAATAAGGAAGATAGAATAAAATTAAGACGTAAAATTAGAGAATTAAGAAAAAAAAAATAAATAAACAAATGAACAAATAAATAAATTTAAAATTTAAAATTTCATATTATTTTTCTAAACATGGCATGGTGGAAGACCGCATTGAACGGTATATTAGTAGCCATAGCAGGATATGAGGTAGGTAAAGAAAGCGCAGAAGAAAAAATTCCTGACAATAGAATAGTAAAATTTGAAAATCCAATTGTGGAACAAGAAGAAGAAATTTCAAACAAATGGCTTACAATTTTTGGATGCGTCATGACATTGTTAATTGTCACAATTGCAATTCTAATCAAAAATTACATTAACAAGTAAGGAAGCCTAAGTTCGAGTGGAATCGAACATTAGATACTCAGCTGTATGCTTTCATTGTTTGTTTGCGTTTGATGAAAACACGTTGTATTTTATATAAAGCGAGTGCTGCATAAAGTGGGCGTAGCCACGCCCATTTTCAACATTTTTATCAGTCATCCAACTAAGCATATGAATATTATTCTTTGTGCAAAATTTCATTCCTTTATGACTTCTAGTTACAAAGAAGTCTTGTTACAAATTCCCAAAGGGTGTTCCAGAAATATCTTTGTTAAAAAGTAGGCGTGGTCATAAACCGATTTCAATAAATTTTTGCGTGTCTATTAACACAAGTTATAAAAGTGTATAAACCAAGTTTCGTCATAATATCTCAATTATTTGTCGAGTTGTGGGCTCTGAAATCTCGTTGATTCCTTTGTCTGAAAAGAGGCGGTGCCACGCCCATTTTCCGAAATTTTTCTATTTTTTGTTTCCGATCTATTGTAGAACTCATGCCACAAAATTTCAATGAATTATCTTTATATTTGACAAAGATATCGCTTAAAATGTTTTTATTAGGCCACTTTATGATACCCATATATAAAAGTGGGCGTGGTCGTCAACCGATTTCGCTAAAATTTCGAACATGTATTACTACAAGTAGTGAAAGTGTATAGACCAAGTTTCGTCATAATATATCGATTATTTGTCGAGTTATGGGCTCAGAAATCTCGTATATTCCTGCTTCTAAAAGGAGGCGGTGCCACGCCCATTTTCTAAAATTTTTGTATTTTTTGTTTTATGTCCATAATTGGACACCTTCCATAAAATTTCAATGATATATCTTTATATTTGACAGAGATATCGCTTAAAATGCTTTTATTAGGTCACTTTATAATACCCATATATAAAAGTGGGCGTGGTCGTCAACCGATTTTGGCAATTTTTCGTCCAAACATTTGCCTAAGTAAGTATATCACGCCTATCAAATTTCATCGATATATCTTCAACGGTTTCTGAGTTATGACTCATAAAACTTTCAATGTTTGCCCCTTAATAAGTGGGCGTGGCACCGCCCATTTTCCAAAATTTCACCATATTTCTTCATAAGGGCCTGAGCTCAATACGTGTGTGAAATTTTATCACTCTAGCTCTATTAGTGACCGAGATAAAAAATTTCCGATTTTTACTATATAGGGGAGGTGGGCGTGGTCATGGTCCGATTTCACCCATTTTCAATACCATCCGTTCCTGTCTTGATACCAACTTACATTTCAAATTTCATCAAAATATCTCAATTTTTGCGCGAGTTATCGTGCTCACAGACGGACAGACGGACAGACGGACAGACGGACAGACGGACAGACGGACAGACGGACAGACGGACGGACATGGCTCAATCGATTTCTCTTTTCACCCTGATCATTTTGATATATATAAGTCTATATCTATCTCGATTATTTCATTCTGTTACAATCCACCGTTAGGAAATCAAAACTATAATACTCTGTGTACTAGTACAGCTGAGTATAAAAATAAATTGAGACAATTAAACAATGTGCAACAACGCATATAAGTTGAAATGACTAAATGGCAAGAAATATATGAATTATTAGCAGCAGAAAAAGAAAAAGCTCATAAGTCCTATAAATGCATAAATAAAAGCATACCAATCACAAATGAAACTTTAATAAAGCATTTCAACACAATTTTGGAAGCTCTAAACAACATAAGACATATTATAAACGAGAAAAATAAATTTTTTACTGAAGAGCATAGAAAAGAAGCTTATTTAAATTTTGCTACAGTACGAGATAAATTAGTATCTTCTTTAGCCAGACATAATATTGAAAATACAATACCAACAACAGTAGAGGAGGAAATTCAAAAAGATTTTTCATCACTTCTATCTGTTCGCGTCCCTAACCGAACACCCTCACCCTCGTTCAGCCAAGCCACATCAGTGGAAGAAATTAAACCACTTAATAGTCCATTTAATACCCCAGAAATAAACGTCACAATGCCACAAACGGTAGTTGAATTTATCAAAACTGCTTCGTCAGTACTACCAGAGTTTGATGGTAAGCCAGAAAATCTACATAGTTTCCTAGATGCACTCGATATTCTCGAGCAAATCAAGGAGGCACACGAGGCCTTGGCAATTACAATGATAAAAACAAAGCTGAAAGGTACAGCAAGGAATTTCATTAGTAACGAGACAACAATCGAACAAATTAAAAATAAACTAAAAACTGCTATAAAGGGTGAATCAGTAGAAGTTTTAACCGCTAAACTCCTGAACATTCAACAACGTAGCAAAACTGCCAATCAATATACCGCAGAAATAGAAAAAATCACAAGGTCATTAGAAGGAGCATATATCTCGGATGGATTAACTCCAGATTTAGCCACGAGATATTCAACACAGGCAGCAGTTAAGGCCATGTGCAAAAACTGCTCTAATGACAAGGTCAAAATGATCATGCAAGCAGGAACATTCACAACGATGAACGACGCAATTTCTAAATTCACCAACAGTTGCACCGAAATAACGGGCAGTTCAAATACAATCCTAAACGTACGACAACAGAGTCAGTACCGGAGTAGTTTCCGTGGAGGTTACCGAAGTAACAACTATGGAAATTACCAAGGAAGGAGATTTAGACCACAACCGAGATACAACAATAACTCGAGGTCTAACAACAATAACAACAATAACAATCAACGCGGATCACAATCCCGAAATACAAACAGACCATACACACAAACCCGTAACGTGCGCAGCTGCACCGAAGCGGAAAACCAAGAAACTCCACTTCAAAATTAACAAAAAGGAAAATATGCGTACTCAATCTAAATTTAAACAGCTATATATCAACAAGGACTTCATTAAACAATTCATACTCAAATTTTTTAATCGATACTGGAGCCGATATCTCCATAATTAAAAAACAACAAATAAATAATAAAGAAACAAGTAAGGAAGCCTAAGTTCGAGTGGAATCGAACATTAGATACTCAGCTGTATGCTTTCATTGTTTGTTTGCGTTTGTTCGATATAGGGTGTATTTTATATGACACGAGTGCTGCATAAACAGGGCGCAGCCAAGCCCATTTTCAAAATTTGTATCAATCGTCCAAATAAGCATATAAATATTATTGTTAGTGCAAAATTGCATCCTTCTATGACTTTTAGTTACAAAGACTTCACGTTACAAATTCCAAAAGGGTGTTCAGAAATATCTTTGTTAAAAAGTAGGCGTGGTCATAAACCGATTTCAATAAATTTTTGCGTGTCTATTAACACATGTTATAAAAGTGCATAAACTAAGTTTCGTCATAATATCTCAGTTATTTGTCGAGTAATAGGCTCGTAGATTTCTTTGTATAAAAAGAGGCGGTGCCACGCCCATTTTATAAAATTTTTTTATTTTTTGTTTCCAGTCTATTGTAGAACTCATGTCACAAAATTTCAATGAATTATCTTTATATTTCACAGAGATATCGCTAAAAATGATTTTATTAGGTCACTTTATAATACCCATATATAAAAGTGGGCGTGGTCGTCAACCGATTTTGGTAATTTTTCGTCCACACATTTGGCTAAGTAAATATATCACGCGTACCAAATTTCATCGACATATCTTTAACGGTTTCTGAGTTATGGCTTATAAAACTGTCAATATTTGCCCCTTAATAAGTGGGCGTGGCACCGCCCATTTTCCAAAATTTTTGTATTTTTTGTTTTACATCCGTAGTTGGACTCGTGCCACAAAATTTCAGTGATAGATCTTTATATTTGACAGAGATATCGCTTAAAATGTTTTTATTAGGCCCCTTTATAGTTCCCATATATAAAAGTGGGCGTGGCCGTCAACCGATTTTTATAATTTTTCGTCAAAACATTTGTCTAAGTAAGCAAATTACGCGTACCAAATTTCATCGGTATATCTTCAACGGTTTCTGAGTTATGACATATAAAACTTTCAATGTTTGACCCTTAATAAGTGGGCGTGGCACCGCCCATTTTCCAAAACTTCATCAAATTTCTTCATAAGGGCCTGAGCTCAATACGTGGGTAAAATTTTAGCACTCTAGCTATATTAGTGGCTGAGATACCAAATTTCCGATTTTTTCTATATAGGAAAAGTGGGCGTGGTCATGGTCCGATTTCGCCCATTTTCAATACCAACCGTCCCAGTCTCGATACCAACTTGCATTTCAAATTTCATCAAAATATCTCAATTTTTACGCGAGTTATCGTGCGTACGGACGGACGGACGGACGGACGGACGGACGGACGGACGGACGGACGGACGGACGGACGGACGGACATGGCTCAATCGTTTTCTCTTTTCACCCTGATCATTTTGATATATATAAGTCCATATCTATCTCGATTATTTCATTATGTTACAATCCACCGTTATGAAATCAAAATTATAATACTCTGTGTACTAGTACAGCTGAGTATAAAAATAAATACTGAACAAATCACAGATTTGAAAGGCATTGGTCAGGGAATAACTAGCACTTTAGGCACAATCAAAGCAGATCTAAAAGGCGATGATCTTCTAATTTATCATAAATTTCATGTCGTAGACGACAACTTCCCAATTCCATGTGATGGAATAATAGGCCTAGATTTCATAAAGAAATACAATTGCATTCTAGATTATGGAAAAACAGAAGATAAACTAATCTTAAGACCATATGATTTCCCTCAAACAATAACAATGAATCTAACAAATTATCTGTCTGTCAATACAATCACAATCCCAGCTAGATCAGAGGTTATTAGACAAATTAACATAAATACAAATAATAAAAACATTTTCATACCACATCAACAACTATCTGAAGGCATTTTTATTGCAAATACCATTACAAATAACGAGCAAACTTTCGTTAGAATTATCAACACGACACATAATAACACAACTATTCAAAATTATAAAATTAAAACTGAAAATTTAGATGATTATACACTAGTTAAAGCAACCACACACAGTAAAAATGGCACAGACACAGAAAAATTAAACAGATTAACGAAAAATTTTCCAAATTTTGTTAAAAATCAATTAACATCAATTTGCACAGAATTCATAGATATATTTGCACTGGAAACAGAACCAATTACTTCTAACAATTTTTATAAACAAAAATTATATATGAAGGATGACAACCCTGTTTATATTAAAAATTATAGATTACCTCAGACACAAAAAGGAGAAATTACAAATCAAGTAAATAAATTAATCAAAGATGATATAATAGAACCTTCAATTTCAGAATATAATAGTCCAATTTTATTAGTTCCTAAAAAATCACTCCCAGGAAAAACAGAAAAAAGATGGAGATTAGTAGTAGATTACAGACAAGTAAACAAAAAATTAGCAGCAGACAAATTTCCACTCCCAAGAATTGATGATATTTTAGACCAACTGGGAAGAGCAAAATATTTTTCATGCCTAGACCTTATGTCAGGTTTTCATCAAATCGAGTTACACCCAGATTCCAGGGATATAACCTCATTCACAGCCGAAAATGGCACATATAGATTCAAAAGATTACCATATGGATTAAAAGTAGCACCAAATTCATTTCAAAGAATGATGACACTAGCATTCGCAGGCCTCAAACCATCTCAAGCATTTCTCTACATGGATGATTTAGTTGTATTAGGTTGTTCTGAAAATCATATGTTAAAAAATTTACGAGACGTATTCTCCACTTGTAGAAAATATAACCTAAAACTACATCCAGACAAATGTCTATTTTTCAGTCAAGAAGTAACTTATTTAGGACATAAATGTACAAACAAGGGAATATTACCCGACCCAAGCAAATTCGAAACAGTTCAAAATTACCCAACACCAAAAACAGCAGACGAAGTTAAGAGATTCGTAGCATTCTGTAATTATTATAGAAGATTTGTACCGAATTTCGCAGAACATTCAAGAAAGTTAACCAGGCTTTGCAGAAAGAATGTTGCTTTTGAATGGACGGAAGAATGTCAAAAAGCTTTTGTCTATTTAAAAGAAGCATTAATTAGTCCAACACTTCTGCAATACCCAGACTTCGAAAAAGAATTTTGCATAACGACAGACGCTAGTGGATACGCTTGTGGAGCAGTCCTTAGCCAAGAACATGATGGCAAACAGTTACCAATTGCTTACGCCTCCAGGTCATTCACAAAAGGTGAAACAAACAAAGCCACAATAGAAAAAGAATTGGCCGCAATCCATTGGGCCATAACCTTCTTCAGACCATACGTTTATGGTAGAAAATTCTTAGTAAAAACCGACCATCGCCCATTAACATACCTATTTTCAATGAAAAGTCCTTCATCTAAACTGACACGAGTAAGACTCGATTTAGAAGAGTACGATTTTGAGGTGGAGTATATAGCCGGAAAGGAAAATCATATTGCGGATGCACTATCACGCATAACAATTACAAATTTGAAAGATATGTCAGTGGAAGCAAATAAAATTTTTAAAATAACAACTAGATCAGCAGCTAAAAAGACCAGTAATAATACTGAAATTAAAGAAAGTCACAAAGAGAACCCCAAAATATACGAAGCGCTAAATAAATTTGAAGTAAAAAGACATGTCGAGCTCGTTTTCAATCCTCCGAAATTATATTTCAAAAAAGGAAAGAAAATTTGTAGCAATTTTGAGACAAGCAACCTAATTGTTGAGGATAAGATTGACTTAGGACAATTCTTTACCAGGCTCGAAAGAGAAGCCGGCAATTTAGGACTTGTACAAGTACAGTTGTCCATAGGGGACAAATTGTTTAAAAAGAATTATACTGCAGTAGGCAAATTTATAGAAATGGGTAATAAAGTTCTCAAAAAGTTAACAATCGCTCTAACCCCAGAGGTTATACATGTGACCAATCCCGGGAAAATTAAAGAAATTCTGCAAAAATATCATGACGATCCTATTAGTGGTGGCCACCCAGGAATAAATCGCATGACAGATAAAATCAAGCAGAAATATAGCTGGCTGAATATGAAAAACGACATAAGAAAATACATAAAGAATTGCATCCACTGCAAGAAAAATAAAATTAATAGACACATAAAAGAACCAATGACAATAACGGAGACACCTCCGAAGGCATTCGATATTGTACAAATCGACACAGTCGGTCCATTACCAAAGTCGATAAATGGAAACGAATATGCAGTTACCATCATATGCGATTTAACCAAATATTTGGTAGCGATCCCAGTTCCAAGCAAACATGCAATAACTGTCGCTAAAGCCATATTCGAGCATTTCATCTTGATTTATGGCCAAATGAAAACAATCTTAACAGACATGGGCACAGAGTACAAAAATAGCCTATTCACAGAACTGTGTAAACTGTTAAAAATTAAGCATAAAACTTCAACACCTTATCATCACCAGACTTTAGGTACTGTAGAACGCAGTCACCGGACATTCAACGAATATATGCGTGCATATATATCCAGTGACAAAGACGATTGGGATGAATACCTAAAATATTTCGCATATTGTTACAATACAACGCCATCAACAACACATAATTATTGTCCGTTCGAACTTATATTTGGGAAAAACCCACCAAATTACGAATTTTTGGAAGAAAATAAAATTAGCCCGGTATACAACCAGGAGGCATACGATAAAGAAGTAAAATACAAACTTCAATTAGCACAACACAGAGCTAGGAAATTAATCCAAGAAGCGAAAGAAAAGCAAAAAAACAATTATGACAAAAATATCTATAGTAAGGAAATTAAAATAGGAGATTTAGTTTTAGTTAGAGAAGAGGCCTCCCATAAGTTAGAAAATAGATATACAGGACACTATAAAGTTAAAAGTATTGATAGGAATAATAATTATACGCTAACCCCAAATATCATAGGAGACAGGAATAAAAACAATAAGGAAATCATAATTCATAAGAATAGGCTTAAACCAATTTAAAAAATTAGGCACTGCACTTTATCCAATAATTACAAGTTAGTAATAAAGCAAATACATAAGCATTCCAGTTTACTCAAACTAATAAACAGGCACACGCCAAAGAAAGAAAAAAAAATCAAATGTAACATATGTATAAATACACAATCCGAACCAAATGTAAAAAAAAAAAAAAAAAGAAAACAATAATAACGTTCACATTCAAATAAAAATGCAATGCAGGCAAACAGAAAGCAAATGTAACAAAGAAAGAAAATTTCATACAATAAAGGCAATATGAGCCGAAAAGCAATTAATAATTTTTGTCAACTCAGACAAACGTTAAGTGGGTCACTAAGTCATTCAAATAGATATATATAGTTGAATACAAACATATATATCTATTTTTTTTAAGGGGGAAGGTGTAGCATTACAGAAATACACCGCGCTTACAGTTATTGTCATGTACACATAATTTATTGTGTACACATGTACCGCAGACGTTGCAAAACCAAACTGACCCAAATTAGTTCCGTTAAACCCCAGCGGGAGTTTAACATCAAATATACACACCGCTGCACATTGCTTCTCAGGTTACATTTGTTGTAGTTTGTCAAGTGCATTGCCCGAGCGGTCACAATGACCAACTGAGCGACAGCGTCAGTTTGTCAATGTGCACCGACGAAATATTTATGATTCACATATGCTGACATGCTGCGTCAGCATATGGTGAACACTCTCTCTCTTTTGTATTAGTGTAAGTCTTTCTTTTTGTATCTATGTATTAGTGTAAGTTATTGTAATAATTTTTAGTATATAAGGAAGTAAATGAAAATAAAGAAGACAATCGATTTTGATACTCCAAACTATTACTACGCGTCTTATTAGAACGGAAACCAGTGCCGAAACTCGCCAATTTCCATACAAATTTCTGAGAGCGAGTGAAGATTGAAACGCTGTTTCATTCTGAATCATCTTGCCTAACTCGATGATATCGATGTCTTCTCTAATTTTGTATCGAAAATCTATCGAAATCTCACACAGGCCAAAACAAAAACGCAAAATATAAGCAAACATACAAACATTTAAGAAGAGCAAGAAAGAGAAATGTTAAACTGAATCAATATCAGCCACGTGGAGACGGGTTATTTAGCGAGATGTTTTGCTAAATGTTTTGTTGGTGAAACAAGTTATGTGGAGACGGGCTTTTACAAAGAAGTCACGTTACAAAGGGTGTTCCAGAAATATCTTTGTTAAAAAGTGGGCGTGGTCATAAACCGATTTCACTAAAATTTAAAACATGTATTACCACGTGTCATAAAAGTTTATACACAAAGTTTCGTCATAATATCTCAATTATTTTTCGAGTTATGGGCTCCGAAATCTCGTAGATTAATATAATATAATATAATACAATGGCGCTATTATAACTCTGACGAGTTTTATGGCCGAGCTTCTCTCCCAATTCGAGGTGTGCTCCTTTTTGTTTTTCCTACTAATTGGGTGGACCTACAGTTTTATGCCGGCTCCGAACGGCGAATGCATTTTTTGTGAGAAGCTTTTTCATGGCAGAAATACTCTCGGAGGGTATGCCGCCCACTGCCGAGAGGTGACCGCTGCTCTTAAAAAACCCAATAATTGGATCTCGTAGATTCGTTTGTCTAAAATGAGGCGGTGCCACGCCAATTTTCTAAAATTTTTCTGTTTTTTTCCTTTCGGTCTATTGTGGAACTCATGCCACAAAATTTCAATGAATTATCTTTATATTTGACAAAGATATCGCTTAAAATGTTTTTATTGGGCCACTTTATAATACCCATATGTAAAATTGGGCGTGGCCGTCAACCGATTTCGCCACAATTTGGAATATGTATTACCACAAGTTATGAAAGTGTATGCACCAAGTTTCGTCATAATATCTCAATTATTTGTCGAGTTATGGGCTTCGAAATGTCGTATATTCCTGCTTCTAAAAGGAGGCGGTGCCAGGCCCATTTTCCAAAATTTTTGTATTTTTATACTCAGCTGTACTAGTACACAGAGTATTATAATTTTGATTTCATAACGGTGGATTGTAACATAATGAAATAATCGAGATAGATATGGACTTATATATATCAAAATGATCAGGGTGAAAAGAGAAATTGATTGAGCCATGTCCGTCCGTCCGTCCGTCCGTCCGTCCGTCCGTCCGTACGCACGATAACTCGCGTAAAAATTGAGATATTTTGATGAAATTTGAAATGCAAGTTGGTATCGAGACTGGGACGGTTGGTATTGAAAATGGGCGAAATCGGACCATGACCACGCCCACTTTTCCTATATAGAAAAAATCGGAAATTTGGTATCTCAGCCACTAATACAGCTAGAGTGATAAAATTTTACCCACGTATTGAGCTCAGGCCCTTATGAAGAAATTTGATGAAGTTTTGGAAAATGGGCGGTGCCACGCCCACTTATTAAGGGTCAAACATTGAAAGTTTTATATGTCATAACTCAGAAACCGTTGAAGATATATCGATAAAATTTGGTGTGCGTAATTTGCTTACTTAGACAAATGTTTCGACGGAAAATTATCAAAATCGGTTGACGGCCACGCCCACTTTTATATATGGGAACTATAAAGGGGCCTAATAAAAACATTTTAAGCGATATCTCTGTCAAATATAAAGATCTGTCACTGAAATTTTGTGGCTGGAGTCCAACTACGGACATAAAATAAAAAGTATAAAAATTTTGGCAAATGGGCGTTGCCACGCCCACTTATTAAGGGGCAAATATTGAAAGTTTTATAGGCCATAACTCAGAAACCGTTAAAGATATATCGATGAAATTTGGTACACGTGCTATATTTACTTAGCCAAATGTGTGGACGAAAAATTACCAAAATCGGTTGACGACCACGCCCACTTTTATATATGGGTATTATAAAGTGACCCAATAAAATCATTTTTAGCGATATCTCTGTGAAATATAAAGATAATTCATTGAAATTTTGTGACATGAGTTCTACAATAGAACGGAAACAAAAAATAGAAAAAGTTTATAAAATGGGCGTGGCACCGCCTCTTTTTAGACAAAGGAATATACGAGCCTATTACTCGACAAATAACTGAGATATTATGACGAAACTTGGTTTATGCACTTTTATAACATGTGTTAATAGACACGCAAAAATGTATTGAAATCGGTTTATGACCACGCCTACTTTTTAACAAAGATATTTCTGGAAAACCCTTTTGGAATTTGTAACGTGAAGTCTTTGTAACTAAAAGTCATAGAGGGATGCAATTTTGCACTAACAATAATATTTATATGCTTATTTGGATGATTGATACAAATTTAAAAAATGGGCGTGGCTGCGCCCTGTTTATGCAGCACTCGTTTCATATAAAATACACCCTATATCGAACAAACGCAAATAAACAATGAAAGCATACAGCTGAGTATCTAATGTTCGATTCCACTCGAACTTAGGCTTGCTTACTTGTTTATTTTATGTCCGTAGTTGAACTCATTCCACAAAATTTTAATGATATATCTTTATGTGAATTTAAATGAGCTATTGGCCATTTTTTTTTTTTTTTAATTTTTTTTTTTTTTTTAATGAAGAAAAATTGAAAAATTTTTTTTGGTAGAAGTTATGGATCCATTTCGGAGACCACCACATCCCCTCATCAGACTTCTTCAAGCGGCCTCAACCGAGAATCGAACTTAAGTCGTTCGATTGGTAGTCCATTGTCCATACTAGTGATGGGCAAGACTAGTATACGATTTTTTGTGGCTGACGACAAGAACTTTAAATTTTTGGATGACGAAGAGTCGCGACTTTGACTTTTGGCTAACGAAATGCAGAAATTTCGCTCAAACCACAACAATTTTAATGTAACAGTATATAATTATTGCTACTTTTCGTCAGCCAAAAATTTAAAGTCCTACTTTTCGTCCGCCAAAGTCAAATGTGCTAGTTTTCGTATGGTACGACCAAATATCAGAATATTCTTAAAATATAAAAAATAGTAATTAACATGTTTGACAGCTGAATTGATTTTGTGTAAAATTAATAAATAAAATAAATAAATAAATGAGGAGAGCAGAAGAAAATAAAAATAATTTCAAGGCCAAATCTTTGAATATTTTCAAGGCCCCGAGACATAAATTTGCTATTAAAACATGTATAATAAGGTGGAGTGAAACTTTTTTTTGGAAATTCAATTTGTTCCAAAGCCAGAACGGTACCTTTCTAGCCCAGAAATAAGCCTGTAAAATTTTATTGACCTACTCGCATGTTTAGAGGTGCCCCCAGCCCCGCAAAGTTGAAATCAACAACCACGATCTGGTACAAATGTGAAATTTCTAAAATTATAAAATAAAAAAACGAAGTATGAGGATTGATAAAGAAGGCTAAGCTGAATTTTAAAGTGAATTTTTATTTTTTGGAAAAAAACAACAACAAAAGTTATTAAAGGTCAGAATTTATAGTATGCATTCTTTAAATTGCAATTACTTAAAAACTACTGAATCGATTTCGAATATTTTTATACCATTCGATAGGTATTTAGATTCCCTCTAATTTGGTATACATCTTATATGGGTTCCACAACACCCCCCCTGCGTGGGTCAACCCCCTTTTACCACCCTTACTTTTCATATATAAAATGTATATCAAATTAAAGGTATTTGAAATATCTATCGAACTGTATAAAAATATTCGAAATCGGTTCAGTAGTTTTTAAGTAATTGCAATTTAAAAAATGCATAATATAAACTTTGACCTTTAATAACTTTTGTTGTTGTTGTTTCCAAAAAATAAAAATTTACTTTAATACTCAGCTTAGCCATCTTTATCAATCCTCATACTTCGTTTTTTGATTCTATAATTTTCAAAATTTCATATTTGTACCAGATCGTGCTTATTGCTTTCAACTTGCGCGGCTGGGGGCAGTTCAAAACGTCATCCTATCGCCATAAAATTTTGTGCGGTTCATTAACTCGTATAAAGGCAACTTCCCATTGCTGGTACGTTCAGAAAAAGAACAAAAAAAATATCTCCATATGTTTTCACTCCACCTTAATGTATAATATTAGTACATTTTTGTATCATTTTACTGCTTCATAGAATTTATTTTCTTAAATATTAAATAAGTAATTTATGCGTGAATTTATTTTTAAATAAATTTAAACAAAATCCACCGAAAAAATTCCTAAACTGAAACTGAAAGTTGGCATCCCTGGTAATAATTCGTGAGATACAGAAAATTAACTCATTAAAGTTTTATTATTTATTACAAGCTTTTATTTAACTTCACTTTTTGTATGTATGTCGTGGAATTTTGCAACGAACATTTAAGATACTTCTAGTTGAGCTAGGTACTTGAAATTTGTATCATAGTTCAGGACCCGAAGACAATGCAATGTGAAATAAAAAAAAATCCGATAGATGGCGCTGGTGTCGAGATATTTGTAAAATTCGTATTTACCGACCGAATTTGTTCATATTCGGTATATATATTGCCTATGAGAAAGTAAATAGATCCGTGGAAAAAAATCGCCGCTAGGTGGCGCTGGTGTCAAGATATTTGCAAAATTCGTATTTACCGACCGAATTTGTTCATATTCGGTATATATATTGCCTATGAGAAAGTAAATACATCCGTGGAAAAAAATCGCCGCTAGGTGGCGCTGGTGTCAAGATATTTGTAAAATTCGTATTTACCGACCGAATTTGTTCATATTCGGTATATATATTGCCTATGAGAAAGTAAATACATCCGAGGAAAAAAATCGCCGCTAGGTGGCGCTGGTGTCAAGATATTTGTAAAATTCGTATTTACCGACCGAATTTGTTCATATTCGGTATATATATTGCCTATGAGAAAGTAAATATATCCGTGGAAATAAATCGCCGCTAGGTGGCGCTAGTGTCAAGATATTTAGAAAATTAGTATTTATGAACCAGATTTGTTCCTATTTTGAACACGTATTACGAAGTAATCTATTCACAAAAGAGTATAGTAAAACCAGATATTAGATGTAATATGCATTGTAAAACTAAAAAGGCAAAAATAAAACAGTAAAAAAAATTTTTTAAAAAAGCTTATATTTAATATTAATATAACAATTTACTAAAAAGGAAGAAAATAATTTTTTTATATTTTTGAACAAGATTTATATTAGTCCTTAGTTCATTTGGATCTTAATTTCAATCTAAACATACATTTAACGTATTTCTTCAAAGCATTTCTGTATATGTATCAACATAAATAAAAGCGCGGGTACTCATTACATATTCATGTTATAAAACCGTATTGGTGAAATGGAAGGAAGCGATAAAAACTTTAAATTCCAATTACGTAAGATATGCATTACGTAAAGAGCACCCGCGCTTTTATTTATGTTGATACATATACAGAAATGCTTTGAAGAAATACGTTAAATGTATGTTTAGATTGAAATTAAGATCCAAATGAACTAAGGACTAATATAAATCTTGTTCAAAAATATAAAAAAATTATTTTCTTCCTTTTTAGTAAATTGTTATATTAATATTAAATATAAGCTTTTTTAAAAAATTTTTTTTACTGTTTTATATCTAAAATAATGTTTAGTGTGAATTAGTTCAACGAAGCAAAAAATGAAGAAGGGGTCCCGAACATTTATGTGGGTGCGGTTTGTAGGTCACGAAGGTCGTTCGGTTTGGTTTTTTCCTACATTCAAAAGTCTTTTCAAATCAAATGATTCCCATCACAACTTAAGGTTTCACTGATTCTAGGTTCACAACCATTGTATTTATTTCTAGAATTTTAAACAGCCTATTGACTTTAACCATAATATTCTTATGTGAGGTTTTCGCCATGTTTCTATAATATGTACAGCGAGTTGGAAAGATCAATACCATGATAAAAAATTAATTCATTAGTAAAAAATCTAATCGCAAATGGATGATTTTTGTAAAATTATCTACACTTATGTCTTTAAAGCTTTTTTGATAAATAGTACGGAGCGAAGCGAATATTAGACCACATAGGGTTAATTGAAAATTTTGTGAGTAACAAAAAAAAATCAATTGTCAATTAATGAATAATTTTTCTCTCATTATGCTCACTAATACAGACACAACTCGCTCAAATTTTCGTCCCCCTCCTTTGTTTGGAAATCCCCTCTTACCCAGGAAAGTCTCAGCTGGCAGAATTTTTGAGGGCAAATGGGCACCTTTTTCCCATCCCAAGTCTATACCATTGAGCTACCACCGCCGTCAGCTTTGTTTCGCTTAAATTTCAATTTTCCTTCCATTACAATCCACATACCAACAACAGTAGCTTAATGACATTCTGCCTTTGCTACCTAGTATGTTGGTGCGATTGTGTGTTTGGTTTGTACAAAGTTCTAAAGCTATTAACAATCAAAGCTTTTGTACAGGCAATGCTTGTTATTGTTTTCAGACTTTTGTTTTTCGGCAGGCTCTCTGATATACATATTTATGTTTGTATTTATATGGCCGTTTTAATTCTAATAATTATTTTATGTGAATTTAAATGAGCTATTGGCCATTTTTTTTTAAATTTTTTTTTTTAATGAAGAAAAATTTAAAAAATTTTTTTGGTAGAAGTTATGGATCCATTTCGGAGACCACCACATCCCCTCATCAGACTTCTTCAAGCGGCCTCAACCGAGAATCGAACTTAAGTCGTTCGATTGGTAGTCCATTGTCTATACCATTGAGCTACCACCGCCGCACAGTGGGGGCACCTCCATACAAACGCGGCCAAAAATAGTAATAATTAAGCTAGAATCTTGAAACTCGGAACTTAAGCTTTTTTTGTTGCAATTAATAAACTGTGAAAATTTGAACAAAATCCACCCACAAATACGCCCACCTCCCATATAACGGTATTTTTGAAATTTCAGAATTTTCCTAACTATTATAGCTAAAATGCTCGATTTTGATTAGTGTATACATTTTTGAAATATAAATCAAATGCAGTAATCATTTTGGAAAAGGGGTAAAGCACTTCACCGTTTTTAAATTAGAAATATATGCACTTTTAAGTATTATATAAGCATTTATCATAAAATTTTCATACAAAAAAATCGCATTTCAAAAAAATTTTATGCCATAAATGAAATTACACTTTTATAAAGGATTTCAGTGTGCTAAACCTGAATCTGGAGTCAGATTTTCCAAATTGGTTCTAGTTTTTGAGATATTCATGTCCAAATTGGCAAAAAACACGTTTTTTGGCTCTATTCACTGCTTAATATCTTTTATGTAATTACCTTCCACTCAAATTCGATTAAACCAGTTGAAAGCATAATCATTACCCTTGAAAACAGCGTTTCGTTTCTTCGAATATCTTAATTAGAATTGAAAATATCGATATTTAAGTTTCACCATTTTGACGAATATTACCCATACAAAAAAATTTAAACTTTTTGAAGCATACTTCTGGGCATTTTGTATGGGAAAAATGTACGAAAACTTAAAAAACACCTTCGATAAGAAAGTTCATAAAACAAAATGGAGCAAACGAATTTTTACGATTTTTTCACCTGTTTATAAAAGACATTTAGGACTATGAAATATTAAAAAATTGAGGAGGTAATATTTTTTGTTTTTTTTTAATTTCATTTTAAAGTTTTACAATTTTTACCAATTTTTTTTTTATATTCCAAAAGAAAAAAGCTGTCAAAGATATGAATTAACGCTGATAAAAAAAATTAGCTCATAATTTGAAAGTATGCACTATTTATTGCAGGACGATAAAGAAATATTCGATTATTCGCCTAAATATAAACGTTTTTCATAATGTCAAAATTAACATAATTAATGCGTTTACAAAAACGCAGTTTTAGGCAAATGGGAAAAAAATTATAAAAGCAAATGGAGCAAGTGGATTTTTAAAATGAAAATGCAGTTTGATTAAGAATATATTATTTCAAATCATAAAAAAAATTTGAGGAGGTCATATTTTTTGTTTTTTAAATTTTTTTATTCAAAGTCGAGAAAAATTTTTTTCTTATCGACATTTTTTGTCAATTTTTGAAAATTCATATAAATTCAATAGTGAACGGTATTTACAACTGCGTTATAATTTCTGAAAGAGAAAATCATTATCTATGTAATGGTGTATTACTCGAGTTCATATGTTAACAATTAAATGTGATAGAGCATTTTGTATGAGGTGTGTTCATTGAGAAAAAAAAGAAGCTATTTTTTGCTCAATTTTGGGCACCCTGTACGGCTAAACGAAAAGAGACTAAAAAATTTGTATATAAGCTTTTTTATTACAATTTAATGTATCTGTCGATTTCTATTTAAAAAAATTGTTTTACTCATACTTTAATTTTGAATTTATTTTTGGCCGCTATCACCCATTGTGCGCCGTCAGCTTTGTTTCGCTTAAATTTCAATTTTCCTGCCATTACAATCCACATACCAACAACAGTAGCTTAATGACACTCTGCCTTTGCTACCTAGTAATATATACGATATATCTTTATATTTGACAGAGATATCGCTCAAAATGTTTTATTAGGCCACTTTATAATACCCATATATAAAAGTGGGCGTGAACGTCAACCGATTTCGCCACAATTTGGAATATGTATTACCACAAGTTATGAAAGTGTATGCACCAAGTTTCGTCATAATATCTCAATTATTTGTCGAGTTATGGGCTTCGAAATGTCGTATATTCCTGATTCTAAAAGGAGGCGGTGCCAGGCCCATTTTCCAAAATTTTTGTATTTTTATACTCAGCTGTACTAGTACACAGAGTATTATAATTTTGATTTCATAACGGTGGATTGTAACATAATGAAATAATCGAGATAGATATGGACTTATATATATCAAAATGATCAGGGTGAAAAGAGAAATTGATTGAGCCATGTCCGTCCGTCCGTCCGTACGCATGATAACTCGCGTAAAAATTGAGATATTTTGATGAAATTTGAAATGCAAGTTGGTATCGAGACTGGGACGGTTGGTATTGAAAATGGGCGAAATCGGACCATGACCACGCCCACTTTTCCTATATAGAAAAAATCGGAAATTTGGTATCTCAGCCACTAATATAGCTAGAGTGATAAAATTCTACCCACGTATTGAGCTCAGGCCCTTATGAAGAAATTTGATGAAGTTTTGGAAAATGGGCGGTGCCACGCCCACTTATTAAGGGTCAAACATTGAAAGTTTTATATGTCATAACTCAGAAACCGTTGAAGATATATCGATAAAATTTGGTATGCGTAATTTGCTTACTTAGACAAATGTTTCGACGGAAAATTATCAAAATCGGTTGACGGCCACGCCCACTTTTATATATGGGAACTATAAAGGGGCCTAATAAAAACATTTTAAGCGATATCTCTGTCAAATATAAAGATCTGTCACTGAAATTTTGTGGCAGGAGTCCAACTACGGACATAAAATAAAAAGTATAAAAATTTTGGCAAATGGGCGTTGCCACGCCGAAATTTTGTGACATGAGTTCTACAATAGACCGGAAACAAAAAATAGAAAAAGTTTATAAAATGGGCGTGGCACCGCCTCTTTTTAGACAAAGGAATATACGAGCCTATTACTCGACAAATAACTGAGATATTATGACGAAACTTGGTTTATGCACTTTTATAACATGTGTTAATAGACACGCAAAAATGTATTGAAATCGGTTTATGACCACGCCTACTTTTTAACAAAGATATTTCTGGAAAACCCTTTTGGAATTTGTAACGTGAAGTCTTTGTAACTAAAAGTCATAGAGGGATGCAATTTTGCACTAACAATAATATTTATATGCTTATTTGGATGATTGATACAAATTTTAAAAATGGGCGTGGCTGCGCCCTGTTTATGCAGCACTCGTTTCATATAAAATACACCCTATATCGAACAAACGCAAATAAACAATGAAAGCATACAGCTGAGTATCTAATGTTCGATTCCACTCGAACTTAGGCTTCCTTACTTGTTTATTTTATGTCCGTAGTTGAACTCATTCCACAAAATTTTAATGATATATCTTTATGTGAATTTAAATGAGCTATTGGCCATTTTTTTTTTTTTAATTTTTTTTTTTTTTTTTTTTAATGAAGAAAAATAGAAAAAATTTTTTGGTAGAAGTTATGGATCCATTTCGGAGACCACCCCATCCCCTCATCAGACTTCTTCAAGCGGCCTCAACCGAGAATCGAACTTAAGTCGTTCGATTGGTAGTCCATTGTCCATACTAGTGATGGGCAAGACTAGTATACGATTTTTTGTGGCTGACGACAAGAACTTTAAATTTTTGGATGACGAAGAGTCGCGACTTTGACTTTTGGCTAACGAAATGCAGAAATTTCGCTCAAACCACAACAATTTTAATGTAACAGTATATAATTATTGCTACTTTTCGTCAGCCAAAAATTTAAAGTCCTACTTTTCGTCCGCCAAAGTCAAATGTGCTAGTTTTCGTATGGTACGACCAAATATCAGAATATTCTTAAAATATAAAAAATAGTAATTAACATGTTTGACAGCTGAATTGGTTTTGTGTAAAATTAATAAATAAAATAAATAAATAAATGAGGAGAGCAGAAGAAAATAAAAATAATTTCAAGGCCAAATCTTTGAATATTTTCAAGGCCCCGAGACATAAATTTGCTATTAAAACATGTATAATAAGGTGGAGTGAAACTTTTTTTTGGAAATTCAATTTGTTCCAAAGCCAGAACGGTACCTTTCTAGCCCAGAAATAAGCCTGTAAAATTTTATTGACCTACTCGCATATTTAGAGGTGCCCCCAGCCCAGCAAAGTTGAAATCAACAACCACGATCTGGTACAAATGTGAAATTTCTAAAATTATAAAATAAAAAAACGAAGTATGAGGATTGATAAAGAAGGCTAAGCTGAATTTTAAAGTGAATTTTTATTTTTTGGAAAAAAACAACAACAAAAGTTATTAAAGGTCAGAGTTTATAGTATGCATTCTTTAAATTGCAATTACTTAAAAACTACTGAATCGATTTCGAATATTTTTATACCATTCGATAGGTATTTTGATTCCCTCTAATTTGGTATACATCTTATATGGGTTCCACAACACCCCCCCTGCGTGGGTCAACCCCCTTTTACCACCCTTACTTTTCATATATAAAATGTATATCAAATTAAAGGTATTTGAAATATCTATCGAACTGTATAAAAATATTCGAAATCGGTTCAGTAGTTTTTAAGTAATTGCAATTTAAAAAATGCATAATATAAACTTTGACCTTTAATAACTTTTGTTGTTGTTGTTTCCAAAAAATAAAAATTTACTTTAATACTCAGCTTAGCCATCTTTATCAATCCTCATACTTCTTTTTTTGATTCTATAATTTTCAAAATTTCATATTTGTACCAGATCGTGCTTATTGCTTTCAACTTGCGCGGCTGGGGGCAGTTCAAAACGTCATCCTATCGCCATAAAATTTTGTGCGGTTCATTAACTCGTATAAAGGCAACTTCCCATTGCTGGTACGTTCAGAAAAAGAACAAAAAAAATATCTCCATATGTTTTCACTCCACCTTAATGTATAATATTAGTACATTTTTGTATCATTTTACTGCTTCATAGAATTTATTTTCTTAAATATTAAATAAGTAATTTATGCGTGAATTTATTTTTAAATAAATTTAAACAAAATCCACCGAAAAAATTCCTAAACTGAAACTGAAAGTTGGCATCCCTGGTAATAATTCGTGAGATACAGAAAATTAACTCATTAAAGTTTTATTATTTATATCTAAAATAATGTTTAGTGTGAATTAGTTCAACGAAGCAAAAAATGAAGAAGGGGTCCCGAACATTTATGTGGGTGCGGTTTGTAGGTCACGAAGGTCGTTCGGTTTGGTTTTTTCCTACATTCAAAAGTCTTTTCAAATCAAATGATTCCCATCACAACTTAAGGTTTCACTGATTCTAGGTTCACAACCATTGTATTTATTTCTAGAATTTTAAACAGCCTATTGACTTTAACCATAATATTCTTATGTGAGGTTTTCGCCATGTTTCTATAATATGTACAGCGAGTTGGAAAGATCAATACCATGATAAAAAATTAATTCATTAGTAAAAAATCTAATCGCAAATGGATGATTTTTGTAAAATTATCTACACTTATGTCTTTAAAGCTTTTTTGATAAATAGTACGGAGCGAAGCGAATATTAGACCACATAGGGTTAATTGAAAATTTTGTGAGTAACAAAAAAAAATCAATTGTCAATTAATGAATAATTTTTCTCTCATTATGCTCACTAATACAGACACAACTCGCTCAAATTTTCGTCCCCCTCCTTTGTTTGGAAATCCCCTCTTACCCAGGAAAGTCTCAGCTGGCAGAATTTTTGAGGGCAAATGGGCACCTTTTTCCCATCCCAAGTCTATACCATTGAGCTACCACCGCCGTCAGCTTTGTTTCGCTTAAATTTCAATTTTCCTTCCATTACAATCCACATACCAACAACAGTAGCTTAATGACATTCTGCCTTTGCTACCTAGTATGTTGGTGCGATTGTGTGTTTGGTTTGTACAAAGTTCTAAAGCTATTAACAAGCAAAGCTTTTGTACAGGCAATGCTTGTTATTGTTTTCAGACTTTTGTTTTTCGGCAGGCTCTCTGATATACATATATATGTTTGTATTTATATGGCCGTTTTAATTCTAATAATTATTTTATGTGAATTTAAATGAGCTATTGGCCATTTTTTTTAAAATTTTTTTTTTAATGAAGAAAAATTTAAAAAATTTTTTTGGTAGAAGTTATGGATCCATTTCGGAGACCACCACATCCCCTCATCAGACTTCTTCAAGCGGCCTCAACCGAGAATCGAACTTAAGTCGTTCGATTGGTAGTCCATTGTCTATACCATTGAGCTACCACCGCCGTCAGCTTTGTTTCGCTTAAATTTCAATTTTCCTGCCATTACAATCCACATACCAACAACAGTAGCTTAATGACACTCTGCCTTTGCTACCTAGTAATATATACGATATATCTTTATATTTGACAGAGATATCGCTCAAAATGTTTTATTAGGCCACTTTATAATACCCATATATAAAAGTGGGCGTGAACGTCAACCCTTTTGACAACTTTTCATCAAAACATTCGCATAAGTAAGTAGATCACGCGTGCCAAATTTCATCGATATATCTGCTACGGTTTCTGATTTATGACCTGCAAAACTTTCAATGTTTGTCCCTTAATAATTGGGCGTGGCACCGCCCATTTTGCAAAATTTCACGATATTTCTTCATAAGGGCCTGAGGTACCCTGACATAATCCCAAGGGGCATAATCCCAAATTTTTTATTTGGGATTATGTCGCTCCCCCTAGGTAGGCGTAGGCGCAGTGACATAATCCCAATTGGGATAATGTCATTTTCAAGCCAAAAAACGGGATCCATACGATAAGTCGAAAAAGAAATGTCGAATCTTAAAAGACCGAATTGAAAAAAGCCTTATTATACCGAATAAATTTTTGACCGAATTAAAAAATGTCGAAATGAGGAAAATGACCAAAAAAGACCGAAATTTGTATACTTACATTTTTATCGCCGCCGCTGAAGGGTGTACTAAGCAGAAGGACATCACCGTGGCGGTAGCCACGGTTAGGGCACACGTCCGGACGGATGGCGTAGCCAAGGGTTATTTTTTATAAGCGCGGCCAAAGGCCGCCAACGCAGAAAAGTGTTCTGCGTAAAAGCACTGTGGACCGGGCCATAGATATTACTCCGGAAAGAATTCCTTCCCAAAAGTGGGGTTAAAGACGGCATTTTTTGCAACTTTAAATGCCTATATTTCGGAAACTATAAGCCTCCGAACTGTACCGACTTCAGATATAAATAGGATGAAAATTTAGAAAAATTGCGATTTTGCTTTGCACTAGTAACTACTCGAGTGATTTGGTATTCTGGCTCCCTTTTATTTGGGAATATATCATTCCCACATATGTGACATAATCCCAAGTAAAAAAATTGGGATTATGTCACACCATGGTGAGTGACATAATCCCAAATTTTAAAATTGGGGTTATGCCACTTGGGATTAAATCACGGCACCAGGGCCTGATCTCAATACGTGGGTGAAATTTTGTCACTCCAGCTCTATTAGTGACTGAGATACAAAATATCCGATTTTTACTATATAGGGAAAGTGGGCGTGGTCATGGTCCGATTTCGCCTATTTTCAATACCAACCGTCCCAGTCTTGATACCAACTTGCATTCCAAATTTCATCAAAATATTTCAATTTTTGCGCGAGTTATCGTGCGTACAGACGGACAGACGGACGGACATGGCTCAATCGATTTTTCTTTTCACCCTGATCATTTTGATATACATATATAAGTCTATGTCTATCTCGATTATTTCATTCAGTTACAATCCACCGTTATGAAATCAAAATTATAATACTCTGTGTACTAGTACAGCTGAGTATAAAAATAATGAGAGCTAAGTAGGTCCACCCAAGAAACGAAAAACAGAAAATTCGCCAAAAACAAACCGTGAAAGATGTCAGTGTTGTTACCGTTCCGGAGAAAATAAATATAAGTAGACATCATAATTCCTTTACTTAAATACATATGTACTTAAAAGACAATGTTCATTTCATTTCATTTAATTTCATTTATTTATTCAGTATAAGTGCAATAAGGCCCGAAGTCTTTTTAGAACAATCAATAATTAAAGTTTACAATAATCGTCAAGACAAATAAATAAGTAAGCAAATTGATAATTAATTAATTAATACAGTCCAATATTTAGTCAATATAGCTTAATATTTAATATATATACATAAAAAAGTGATAAAAAAAGTGAAAAAACAGAGCAAGAAAAAAAAAACAAAAAAAAATATAAATATAAAATTATTGGTAGCAGAGATAAAGTAGGAAGATAAAATAGATAAACAATACATACGTATATAGAAAAAAGAAAAGAAAAGGGACAATTGGCTCAAGTAGTTATAGATAGCACATCTACGGATTGCACAAACATACATACATATATAATATAATATTTACGTTGTAGTGATAAACATAGCAAAAATAGCTGCGCACGATGTATTAATAATATTTAAGCTAGTCAATAATTATAAAATATTCTGAATAAAAGATATAAGAAGAAAATAGTTTACTTATTTTGCTACAAATTTCAGTATGTATCAAACATGATATATAGCCAGAATTATGATTTTTTTAAAGCTCGATCTACGGTTAAACGCACTACTTCTAAAGGAGGAGGATCCCAACAACTGAACCAAGACCAACTGCAGTAAACCCCGAAATCCCAGGGAACAACCCTACCAATAACTCAACCATTAACCCAATCCCACATGCCTAGAGTCAACGTACTAAGCGTTCAAAAGCAAATTGAAACCATCCAAAGGCAGCTAAAATACTATATGCCAAAAAACAACAAACCCAGAAAACCCATCTACATCCGCCACTCCAACCGACGAACAGTAAAAAAGTTGCAAACGCCAACGCGAAAGCCCTGGTAAGAATACAGACTCTAAAAAAAACAGGCTATGCTTTATCAATATTGACTTGGAAACCGCTGTAGCATATCAGAGACATTCCCACGCTTCTCATTCTCAGCATAAAAATGCTAAATAATGAAACGCACTTAAACTGCATTTCACTCATTGTAGTCATCAGCGCACATAGTGGTATTTTATCAATCTGGGCGGCCAAAACCTCATTTCCTAAAACTGGCCCGATTTCCAAAAAATTAAATTTTTTAGTAGGCCAGGACCCTAACGCATCATTTTCAATAAAAGTTTATTCTCAAAACTCAAACACAAAGTTTTTACAGTCAATGAAAGTTTGGTCATTCGTGTATTTCTCGCGGCATTTTATAACGTTCTTAAAGTTTCAACATTTCCAATTAATATTTTTACGGTTTTAAGTGAAGTTTTTTAGAATATTGTTATGGATTCTTATAATACAGGTAATCGAGTACAAAATTCATGTTTATTGAGATTTAGTTAGTTGTTAGCGTCTTCTTAATTACATTTTTAAAAAACGATGTATTAAAAAAAAAAATTTCCCAATTTTTTGTTTTCAAAAGGGTTTTTGTTTAGATGCCCGGCATTGTCCGGCACTGACTCTTTTTTTTTTTCTAGATAGTCTGTTCCCAGTTATTTTGAGTTCAAGAAAGATCGGTCCCGGTTTTTTCCGGTTTTAAGAAAAACAGGCGATTTTTCACGTTGGGAAAAATTACCCCACCACACAAAAAAAATTAGTTGTTTGTGGATTCGAGAACACCCATCTAGCAACATATACATCGACGTGCTCCGAATCCAAAGTCCGCTTGCCCAATATACCCCCAAAACTTCAAGAAAATTGCGAAAAGCTAAAAAAAAGCCCCAAATGGCACATTTCATCGACCTAACCTACTAACATGTATTTCGACGTTCTGAATCCAAATCTGAGGTCGGTTTGGTCTCACTACATCACTTTTTAAAAACGTAAAGCCACATTTTTTTTTACGTTAAATTGAATTGAAATCACCATGGGTAACATAATTAACAATTTAAAGCCAAACAAGTAAGGAAGCCTAAGTTCGAGTGGAATCGAACATTAGATACTCAGCTGTATGTTTTCATTGTTTGTTTGCGTTTGATGGAAACACTGTGTACTTTATATAAATTGAGTGCTGCATAAAGTGGGCGTAGCCACGTCTATTGTTAACATTTTTATCAGTCATCCAACTAAGCATTTGAATATTATTCTTTGTGCAAAATTTCATTCCTTTATGACTTCTAGTTACAAAGATGTCACATAACAAATTTCCAAAGCGTGTTCCAGAAATATCTTTGCTAAAAAGTAGGCGTGGTCATAAACCGATTTCAATAAATTTTTGCGTGTCTCTTAATACAAGTTATAAAAGTGTATAAACCAAGTTTCATCATAATATCTCAATTATTTGTCGACTTATGGGCTCCGAAATCTCGTATATTCCTTTGTCTAAAAGGAGGCGGTGCCACGCCCATTTTCCAAAATTTTTCCATTTTTTGTTTCCGGTCTATTGTAGAAATCATACCACAAAACTTCAATGAATTATCTTTACATTTGACAAAGATATCGCTTAAAATGTTTTTATTAGGTCACTTTATAATACCCATATATAAAAGTGGGCGTGGTCGCCAAACCGATTTCGCTAAAATTTTGAACATGTATTACCACAAGCAATAAAAGTGTGCACACCCAGTTTCGTCAATATATATAAATTATTTGTCGAGTTATGGGCTCAGAAATCTCGTATATTCCTGTTTCTAAAAAGAGGCGGTGCCACGCCCATTTTCCAAAATTTTTGTGTTTTTCGTTTTATGTCCGCAGTTGGACTTCTGCTATAAAATTTCAATGACATATCTTTATATTTGACAGAGATATCGCTTAAAATGTTTTTATTAGGCCACTTTATAATACCCATATATAAAAGTGGGCGTGGCCGTCAACCGATTTAGGAAAATTTTCGTCCAAACATTTGCCTCGGTAAATATATTACGTGTACGGAATTTCATCGATATATCTTCAACGGTTTCTGAGTTATGACTCATAAAACTTTCAATGTTTGCCCCTTAATAAGTGGGCGTGGCACCGCCCATTTTCCAAAATTTTTGTGGTTTTTGTTTTCTGTCCGTAGTTAGACTCCTACTACAAAATTTCAGTGATATATCTTTATACTTGACAGAGATATGGCTTAAAATGTTTTTATTAGGTCACTTTGTAATATTCATATATAAAAGTGGGCGTGGCCGTCAACCGATTTTAACTATTTTCCGTCCAAACGTTTGCCTAGGTAAGTAAATCACGCGTACCAAATTTCATCGATATATCTTCAATGGTTTCTGAGTTATGACATATAAAACTTTCCATGTTTGACCCTTAATAAGTGGGCGTGGCACCGCCCATTTTCCAAAATTTCATCAAATTTCTTCCTAGGGGCCTGAGCTGAACACGTGAGGAAAATTTCATCGCTCCAGCTATATTAGTGACTGAGGTACCAAATTTACGATTTTTTCTATATAGGAAAAGTGGGCGTGGTCATGGTCCGATTTCGCCCATTTTCAATACCAACCGTCCCAGTCCCGATACCAACTTGCATTTCAAATTTGATCAAAATATCTCAATTTTTGCGCCAGTTAGAGTGTTTACAGACGGACGGACGGACAGACGGACGGACGGACGGACGGACGGACATGGCTCAATCGATTTCTCTTTTCACCCTGATCATTTTGATATATATAAGTCTATATCTATCTCGATTATTTCATTCTGTTACAATCCACCGTTATGTGATTAAAACTATAATACTCTGTGTACTAGTACAGCTGAGTATAAAAAGAGTTTTGGCCGCCCAGATTGATTAAATACCCCAATGTGCAGCGTTGCCGTTCTAGCTTTTTTCAAGCTAGATTTAGCTTTTTTTCTTGTCTTTTAGCTGGAAAAATTCTGATTTAGCTTTGGCTTTTTTTTTAGTTTTTTTATTTGCTAAAACTCCCCAAAAAATGAGCGCTGCTCACTGCTCATATACATACATACAGTCATCATAGTTACCATTATTTAAATCTAAAACTTTTTTTTTGACAATTCGTTATTTTTATGGACACTGAAGTACCAATTTACATATAGTATATGAAAATAAATAACTATTGCTGGCTCCACTAAACAGGTCGGTTCTTCAGATCAGCTGACATCCTGTTCTTCTTCGACAGCTATCCAATTTGTTTACTTCTGCATAATATATACATGCGTGTTTACAATTCGTCAAATTCTTCATTCTCTGAGTTTATCCATCATTCGCACGTGAGCTGAATGTCAAATTATTTCGTCTTCCTTACAGTTTTGACATCTCGGTCACGATAGTTCGACATTAAGCTCACGGCGTGTATGTGTGTATGTATCTTGAACCGACCTGTTAAATTGACCTTGAATTTATGTGTGTTTTGAAAACACATTAGGCGAGTTCCCCTTGCTGTGATCCAGATCCGCATAAAAATTGTGCATGCAAATGGAACCACAATTTTGTGATCCTGATGTTTATCTGGATCCATTTCGGGTCCGTATAGATTGTGACCGCTGTGGTGCAGTGGGTAGAGTGCTCGCCTGCTATGCCAGAGGTCTCGGGTTCAAAGCCCAGTCCGAGCAAAAACACAAAAAAAAATTTTCTAATTAGTAAAAATCCAATTACTAGGTTTTCTAAGAGCAGTGGTCACCTCTCGGCAGTGGGCGGCATAACCTCTGAGTCAGTGGCGCACACAGAAAAATATTTTGGGGGGGGTTTTCAACATCCAACGGAAAATTAAAAAAAAAATACTTAAAACTCGTCCAGACAATTTTTACTTAAATTTATGCTTGGGGAGTGGACCTACGTAAGCACACATTACACAAAGGCACCTTTTAAATCTCAATTCATTGCATTTTCTCTGTATTTAAACTAAAACTAGCAAATAAGGAAGCCTAAGTTCGAGTGGAATCGAACATTGGATACTGAGCTGTATGCTTTCATTGTTTGTTTGCGTTTGTTCGATTAGGGTGTATTTTATATGAATCGAGTGCCGCATAAAGGGGGCGCAGCCATGCCCATTTTCAAAATTTTTATCAATCATCCAACTAAGCATATAAATATCATTGTTAGTACAAATTTGCAACCTTTATGACTTCTAATTACCAGAGCTGGGCGATAAGGATTACGATTACAGTAATCGTTATCTTGAAAATTTTGAAATTACGATTACTGTAATCGTAATCGTCGTTACAAAAATAAGAATTACTGTAATCGTAATCGTTAAAAACTTGAAATTACAATTACTGTAATCGTAATCGTCGTTTCAAAAATAAGAATTACTGTAATCGTAATCCCATCCCATATACAACCTACGGTACCTCTGCACCGTCGTATCTCGGTGGAAGAACCACACAAGCGGGTGGGACCTGTACAATGCCACAACTGTCAGGAGTTTGGGCACACTAAGCGATACTGCACCTTATCTAGTGTTTTGTGTTATATGTGGTGATTTACATACCTCCAAGGATTGTGTGAAACCAAGAGACAACTCGCAATTAAAGAAATGTAGCAATTGCGGAGAAAATCACACTGCAAATTACAGGGGCTGCCCGGTGTATACTTAATTAAAGGAAAGAGTACTCAGAAAACCACTAGTTGCGCCTCGACCCCAAAGATCCAACTAGTTGCAAAACCACAAAATGTTCCAAATACGACCTATAACAACGTTCCTCAGAATCGTTTCAGGACATATTCAGAAGCCCTGAAAGGTATGAAGGAGCCAGAAACGCAGGAGATTCCCACTCCATCTACAAATTTGGAAAAAACGTTGAACAGCTTTGTGCAAAAGATGCAAGATCATATGAAATCAATGCAAAATATGATGCAAGAATTAATTAGGAACCAAAACCTCCTACTACAAACAATCTTAACAAGACCATGAATTCCCTTAATATAGGTTATTGGAATGCCAACGGTGTAAGCCAACACCGAAATTAACTCCAGATCTTCCTAGAAAGCCACCAAATAGACATAATGCTATTGTCCGAAACTCACTTGACAGTTTTCAATCATTTTACTATTGATGGCTTTGATTTCTACGACACTAAACACCCGGAAGGAAAAGCTAGAGGTGGAACCGGTATACTTATAAAAAAAAGAATTAAACATCATGTTCTGGAAGAATATTGCAAAGATTACATCCACTCAACATCCGTTCATATTGATGATAGTTCTGGTGGGATGACCATAACTGCAATATATTGTCCCCCCCGCTACAATATAACCGAGTCCCAATTCACTGAATTCTTCTCCAAGTTAGGCACAGAATTCCTTGCAGCGGGAGATTCTAACGCAAAACATAATTTTTGGGGATCTAGATTAATATCACCAAAGGGAAGAAACCTGTTCAAAGCTATTCAAATCAATAGTTTAGATATAATTTCCACCGGTCAACCAACATATTGGCCTGCTGATAGAAGCAAAACACCCGACCTCATCGACTTTGGTGTTACTCGCGGCCTAGAGCGAGGAAGAGTTCAGATAAAACCACTTTTCGATCTATTATCCGATCACTCACCTAGCCTTATAACTATTAACACATCTCCAACTTTTTACAAACTAAATCCTGGCTTAACTAATAAATATACTAACTGGCTTAAGTACAAAAAATACATAAGTTCCCATATTAACTTAAATGCAAGCCTCAAGTCACCTGGCGAGGTGGACAGTGTGATCATCGGTTTCACTAACGCTCTCCAAATGGCAGCAAGAGTAGCAACCAACTCACGGATTAAAAGAACATGTGCGCAAAATCCCAGTTTCCTGAACTTTTATTGAAGAAAAGAAAACTTAGGAGAGACTGGCAAAGGCTCCGTTCTCCATTTCTGAAATACGAATTAAACAAATGCTCGAAAGAACTTCAGGAAATATTGGAGACTAGCAGGGAAACAGATTTTCAAAATAGATTGATATCACTATCAGCCACACCTGCAACAGAATACTCCCTGTGGCGCGCACTTAAAAATTTCAAAAGGCCAGTCCTGCAGGACCCTCCATTACGGTTGCATAATGGCGACTTTGCTCGAAGCTACCAAGAAAAAGGAATCGCATTTGCAAATCATCTTTCAACTTTATTTACATCTCATCAAGGCAAAAACATCCCCCTTGAAACTGTTTCGCCCTTACCAGCAGTTGCGCTTCGATTCCATATAAACGACTTGATCAATGTTATTTCTAATGACATGCAGAAAAACAAGGCACCTGGGTATGACAGGATAACGGGCGAAATGATAAAACAGCTCCCTCCAGTTGGAACTAAGTTATTACTATATATTTTCAACAGTCTCCTAAACCTATGCCACTTTCCTGAAACGTGGAAACTATCCGAAATAATAATGATTCCCAAACCAGGCAAAAACCCGACAGTGGTGAGCTCTTATAGACCAATAAGCCTAATCTCAATTTTTTCCAAAATATTTGAAATATTGTTGCTGAGAAAAATGCAGCCCATCTTGGAATTGCATGGGACCATACCAAGTCACCAATTTGGCTTCAGAGAGAAACATGGTACGATAGAGCAAGTGCATAGAATCGTATCAAACATACGGTCCGCTTTTGAAACCAAACGATATTGCACTGCAGTATTCTTAGATGTGGCACAGGCCTTCGACAAAGTAGGGTAAAGTGGGGTCCTTTTGACTTTGGGGCACCGTTGACTTTGCCATTTTCGGTGTAAAAATGTTATAAAAACTTCACAAAAATAGAATTGAATGCAGCCTTATACAATAACACATGTGTATACCTAATTTGGCAGCTCTGCTTTAATACTTAGCGAAGTAGCACATGATTCGATGATTTTCCGTTAGCTGATGTAATTTTTGTATAGTGCAACGTAAGCGTTTTCACAAGTAAAACGAACATTTTTTTAAATGAGTGTTCTTAGCTGGGTCTTCGAAGCTTAAATATTGAAAATAAATCTTAATTATTCAATGTTTTGAAAGAAAAAAAAAAAAAAATTTTGTGATGATTATTTTGGATAAAGTCATTTGGGGTACATTTGACTTTCCAGTTTGGGGTGCCTTTGACGAATTTCAAATAAAATAATATGACCAATTAAAAGTTTATGTGCCTCTAAGAAAGCTAAACCTGACCCAGCTAAAACAAACCCATCTAGAACATCTCGATGCCGTATAAAATATTAATTCGATATAAACTTTCAAATATCCATTGGGTTATTCACAAGCTCTTTTAAAGTAGTATAACGTTATAAAGTGGTATAGGTTTATAACAATTGTATCAGCAGGGTTAGTTTTTCACATAAAAATTAGAATAACATCAATACAACAACGCAGCCTATGTTTATTGAGTTTCGTATTCGATTTTATTTTTATTTTTTGACTTTTTTCAAGTTTTTTATCATTTATATTTTTATAATATTACCTTTTTCACTTTTGCTTGGTATTTTTCATATTAAAATTTTAGTAAGCATCTGACAACAAAATACAATACAACATACCTACCACAGGTGTTGTGTTCTAATACACATTTAATTTACAGCGTACAACATTAAAAGTGCTAGTGAATTTACCATATATTTTAGCTTATTATTATTATTATATTATTATATGTTTAAATAAAAACTTTAATTTTGTTTTATGACATAATGCCTCGTTTTTTAAAGTTAAAAATTAATAAAATTTAGTTTACATTGTGATGGTCATATGTGCCCCTATTCAAGTCACAGGTACCCCTATCAGGGGGCACATTTGACAAAATGGTTTTTTTAAAAAAGTATCTGAAAAAGGTATTTACGTGCTTTTTTATAACTCATTAGCTACTCAAATATTGAGATAAATAATGAATAGTTATTGTCAATTGTTAAAACCTTAGTTTTCCTCAAAAATGTCTGAGATATGAGACTTCAAAAAAAAGGTGTCAAAGGCACCCCAGCTTACCCTATGGCTGGAAGGGCTATTCTACAAACTAAGACGCACACTTCCATATAACATTTGCGCGATTCTAGAATGCTTTCTAACTGAAAGAAAATTCCGAGTAAGGCAAAAAAGCTATACCACAGGAAGTTACTATATATCTGCAGGAGTTCCACAAGGAAGCGTTTTAGGTCCCATTCTATACTTAATTTTTACAAGTGATCTGCCAACAAACGAAAATCTTCTAACATCAACTTTTGCGGATGACACAGCAATTCTAAGCATCCACCCAAATCCCATCGTGGCTACAAGTCGACTACAGCAACATCTAAAAACACTAGAGGAGTGGCTTTCGACCTGGAGAATTAAAGTCAATGTCCAAATGCATCCAAGTAACTTTTACGCTAAAAAGACACATGCCCTTCAGTTACAATAAATGGAGAAACGATACCCCAGAAAGACTTCGTAACATACCTTGGTATCACATTGGATAGAAGATTGACATGGAAAAATCACATTGATAACAAAATAGTTCAATCTAAGTTCAAAATAAAAAAATTACACTGGATAATTGGTCCAAAATCCAAATTGAGCTTGGGGAACAAATTACTATTATTTAACATGGTGATTAAACCATCTTGGATATATGGGATGCAACTTTGGGGTTCTGCATCCAAATCCACCTTAGAAAGAATCCAACGACTGCAATCAAAAACGTTAAGGTCAATATGTAGAGCGCCTCGGTAAACGAAAAATTCCGCTATCCATAGCGACCTAAAGATAAACACTGTGAGTGAAGAAAGAAGAACAAAAATACAATCTAATTACACAAGCAGGCTAGTCAACCATCCAAACATATTGGCTAAGAATCTATTAGAACAGAGGTATCCTAAGCGGTTAAAAAGAAAGGATATTCTGCTTAATTGTGACCAAGGCTAGAGTCACTAAAATTAAAACTTTGAGGAGCCTATCCTATTAGGTCGTACAACCTCCAAATTAAAAAAAAATGCAACTTACTGCAATTCCTTCCATTCCAAAAGCTGCAACAGCCTTTACTAATACATGAGTGTTCCGTACGATCCTATCCCATTAGGCCGTAAAAACTCCCAATTTCATACATGCAGCTTATTGGAATTCCTTCCAATCCGTAAACTGCAACAGCATTTACTTTTGCAACACACAATTGTTTCCTCGAGGATCCTGTCCTCAAGTCGGTCGAACTTTTAATACTATACAACCAGCTGATTGGAATTCCACTCCATTCCGACAGCATAAATACATACTATACTAGCTGACCCGGCAGACGTTCTGCTAAAATCTATTCCTATGAAGCCTAAAGAAAAGTCTTTCATTACCGTATTGCTAACCATTATCTTATAGTCCATCTTAATTACTGCGAATAATAAAAAAATTGTCTATTCTCTGAATAAAAGTTATAGTTATACTCGCCGCGACAAACCTACTGCCCCCGATCTCTATCTCTATCTCAATCCCTATCTCTATTTCAATCTCAATCTTAATCTCAATCTCAATCTCAATCTCAATCTCAATCTATATCTCAATCCCTATCCCTATTCCTATCCCTATCCCTATACATATCTACCTTTACCTTACCGGAGCCGTCCATCACAATCCGGGCCCACTACTTTAGCCATCTCTGGGAAACAGCCTTAGAAATCACAATGAAAATAGCTGTATGTGGAAGCCCTGCTCAACGCCTTTCATTTTCTACCAATATCGCTCGAAAACATTCAGAGGTTATCCGGGTCCACGCTTTGACCCAAATCTTGGAACCCGGCCTAGGTATCACTATTTAAAGAGCTCTTTATTGAAGTCCTCCTCAACAGCTTTCATTTGATACCAATATCGCTCAGAAACTTTCCAGGGTCACTCGGTCCCACGTTTTGACCCATATCTGGGGACCCGGCCTAGGCATTGCAATGAAAATAACTTTGTGTTGAAGGCCTGTTAAATACCTTTCATTTGATACCAATTTTTCTCGAAGACTTGCTGGGTCGATCTGGGTCCACATTTAGGAATGTTTTCCGGGAAGCTCCCCCCTTTTCGAAATTCTATATACCCTATTATGCGCGCTAACACCACATGAATCTGCTGTGAAAATTTCATAAAGATCGGTTGGTTACTTTGGGAGTCTATAAAGGACACACATCCACACATGCACACATACACACATACACACCGATTTTTCCAATTTTCGGACTTTTCCGAAAAGATTTTCCAAAATTTTCTTCGTACGAACCTTCTCCTCGAGAATACGAACAACTAACAAAAAATTTTACAGAAATCGGTCCAGCCGTTCTCACCTGATGAGGTTAGTAACATTTTTTACACCATTTTTATATATATAGAAATGAAAATGAAAATGAAAAACATCAAGCCGAATATAAAATGAAATTACGTACATAAATACTACTCACATAAGTATACTACTACAGATATGTATGTCTTCACAAGTATTTATTTTTATATTAAATAAAATTGCTCTTCATCCAAATGTTATTTGAAGCAGTGGCAACGAATAACGAGTTGTATTCTAGGTTAAGATTTTATAAAAATTGTTATATTCTCAAAGAATGATACAATAAAAAATATATCAAAAAAAACAAGTAAGGAAGCCTAAGTTCGAGTGCAATCGAACATTAGATACTCAGCTGTATGCTTTCATTGTTTGTTTGCGTTTGTTCGATATAGGGTGTATTTTATATGAAACGAGTGCTGCATAAACAGGGCGCAGCCACGCCCATTTTCAAAATTTATATCAATCATCCAAATAAGCATACAAATATTATTGTTAGTGCAAAATTTCATCCCTCTATGACTTTTAGTTACAAAGACTTCACGTTACAAATTCCAAAAGGGTGTTCCAGAAATATCTTTGTTAAAAAGTAGGCGTGGTCATAAACCGATTTCAATACATTTTTGCGTGTCTATTAACACATGTTATAAAAGTGTATAAACCAAGTTTCGTCATAATATCTCAATTATTTGTCGAGTTAAAGGCTAAGAAATCTCATATATCCCTTTGTCTAAAAAGAGGCGGTGCCACGCCCATTTTCCAAACTTTTTTATTTTTTGTTTCCGGTCTATTGTAAAACTCATGTCACAAAATTTCAATGAATTATCTTTATATTTCACATAGATATCGCTTAAAATGGTTTTATTAGGTCACTTTATAATACACATATATAAAAGTGGGCGCGGTCGTCAACCGATTTTGGTAATTTTTCGTCCACACATTTGGCTAAGTAAATATATCACGCGTACCAGATTTCATCGATATATCTTTAACGGTTTCTGAGTTATGGCTTATTAAACTTTCAATATTCGCTCCTTAATAAGTGGGCGTGGCACCGCCCATTTTCCAAAATTTTTGTAGTTTTTGTTTTATGTCCATAGTTGGACTCCTGCCACAAAATCTCAGTGATTGATCTTTATATTTGACAGAGATATCGCTTAAAATGTTTTTATTAGGCCCCCTTATATTTCCTATATATAAAAGTGGGCGTGGCCGTCAACCGATTTTGATAATTTTTCGCCAAAACATTTGACTAAGTAATTATATTACGCGTACCGAATTTCATCGATATATCTTCAACGGTTTCTGAGTTATGACTCATAAAACTTTCAATGTCTGCCCCTTAATAAGTGGGCGTGGCACCGCCCATATTCCAAAATTTTTGTGTTTTTTGTTTTATGTCCATAGTTGGACTCATGCGACAAAATTTCAATGATAGATCTTTATATTTGACAGAGATATCGCTTAAAATGGTTTTATTAGGTCACTTTATAATACACATATATAAAAGTGGGCGTGGCCGTAAACCGATTTTGATAATTTTTCGTCAAAACATTTGTCTATGTAAGCAAATTACGCGTACCAAATTTCATCGATATATCTTCAACGGTTTCTGAGTTATGACATATAAAACTTTCAATGTTTGACCCTTAATAAGTGGGCGTGGCACCGCCCATTTTCCAAAACTTCATCAAATTTCTTCATAAGGGCCCGAGCTCAATACGTGGGTAAAATTTTAAAACTCTAGCTATATTAGTGGCTGAGATACCAAATTTCCGATTTTTTCTATATAGGAAAAGTGGGCGTGGTCATGGTCCGATTTCGCCCATTTTCAATACCAACCGTCCCAGTCTCGATACCAACTTGCGTTCCAAATTTCATCAAAATATCTCAATTTTTGCGCGAGTTAGAGTGTTTACAGACGGACGGACGGACGGACGGACGGACAGACGGACGGACGGACGGACGGACGGACGGACGGACGGACGGACGGACATGGCTCAATCGATTTCTCTTTTCACCCTGATCATTTTGATATATATAAGTCTATATCTATCTCGATTATTTCATTCTGTTACAATCCACCGTTATGTGATTAAAACTATAATACTCTGTGTACTAGTACAGCTGAGTATAAAAAAATTATACTTCTATTATATTCAAAGCTATAAATTGAAAACACTAGTTTACAAATAACACTGCTCTACAGCCAAAAAATACTCTGAACGCGACCATCCTATCTATATGTAAAATCGGTCGCTGATTCCGAAAATCGGGTTCATTTTTAATTCTATGGGAAGGTTTTTGAGATATCGGCAATTTACCGTTATTTGGCCGATGGCTCCACTTAATCCTGAATGTCTCTTTAACGCAGTGAGCTATCTTCCTTAAAGTAACACCAAACGAAAGAAAATTAAATTTCCTTTTCCTGGCTCATATAACATTTTTCTCTAACTCTTATAGTTTCTGAAATATTGACGATTAAATTTGAATTTTTTCGATTTTTTACGATTTTTTGAAGAAAAAATTGACTTTGTCAGGCAATAGCTTTAAAACCAATGTCTTCACCTTCGGTTTTACTCCTTTACGTGAAGCTCCATTCTATTGGGAAAAAGATAAGCTATCAACGAAGAAAATCCATGGTAAAATGGAAAAGTTATAGGCGATCAAGTAAATACAGCCAAGTCGCGCAATGCCTCTGGACGGGTATATTCTATGCATGTTGTACCAATACCTACACATCTGCAGTAGCAGCACGTTGGCAGCGCAGTAGATACAAGCCCATTTACGGGTATAACATGCATAGAATATACCCGTGCAGAGGCATTGCGCGACGTGCCTGTATCTACTTGATCCCCTATAACTTTTCCATTTTAGCATAGATTTTCTTCGTTGATAGCTTATCTTTTTCCCAATAGAATGGAGCTTCACGTAAAGGAGTAAAACCGAAGGTGAAGACATTGGTGTTAAAGCTATTGCCTGACAAAGTCAATTTTTTCTTCAAAAAATCGTAAAAAATCGAAAAAATTCAAATTTAATCGTCAATATTACAGAAACTATAAGAGTTAGAGAAAAATGTTATAGGAGCCATGAAAAGGAAATTTAATTTTCTTTCGTTTGGTGTTACCTCAGGGAAGATAGCTCACTCCGTTAAAGAGACAGTCAGCATTAAGTGGAGCCATTGGCCAAATAACGGTAAATTGCCGATATCTCAAAAACCTTCCCATAGAATTAAAAATGAACCCGATTTTCGGATTCAGCGACCGATTCTACATATATATAGGGTAGTCACGTCCAAAGTACAGACAACAAATTTAATTTTGTGATCCAGTGTAATTAATTTGAGAAAATACCAAGAATTTCAGGTGTAAAGGAGGGCTGGCATGAACCTACTTAGGTCAAAACCATTTTTTTACGGTTAGGGTTTTGAGATAACGTAATTTTGGGTTTTTTTTTGGTTACAACTTCAATCAAAATCCTCTTCGCTGAAGTTACAAATACTCGCATACCGTATCTACTCCGTTCGAAATATAATTAAAGTACGCTTCTAACAACATACCACTTATAAATTAAATTATGTTACATACATTTTCTAAAAGTTTTGCATATTTTCTTATAACTGCATAAAGTCATTGCATGGCTGAAAATTCATTACTCGGGTTATATTAGTGTCTGAATTATAACATTTTGTGTGTTTTTCGAAAGATCCCATATATGGATTTGTGCGTTGTTATAGTCCGACATATGTCGTCAACCGATTTTGACAATTTTTCGTCCAAACATTTGCCTAAGTAAGTAAATCACGGGTACCAAATTTCATCGATATATCTGCTACGGTTTCTGAGTTATGGCTTATACCACTTTCAATGTTTGGCCTTAATAAGTGGGCGTGGCACCGCCCGTTTTTCAAAATTTCACCAAATTTCTTCATAAGGGCCTGAGCTCTACAAGTGGGTGAAATTTTATCACCCCAGCTCTATTAGTGACTGATATACCAAATTTCCGATTTTTACTATATAGGGAAATTGGGCGTGGTCATAGTCCGATTTCGCCCATTTTCAATACCATCCGTTCCTGTCTTGATACCAACTTGCATTCCAAATTTCATTAAAATATTTCAATTTTTGCGCGAGTTATCGTGCGTACAGACGGACAGACGGACGGACAGGGCTCAATCGATTTCTCTTTTCACCCTGATCATTTTATTATATATAAGTCTATATCTATCTCGACTATTTCGTTCTGTTACAATCCACCGTTAGGAAATCATAATTACTAGTACAGCTGTGTATAAAAAATAAGCTGTTGCTGTTCTGCGAAAGTTATCATAATTTTTTGAGAACTTTTGAATTTCGATTTCCTTTGAAAATATCTGAAGTCGAAGCACGGAAGAGTCGAATCTATTTGTTTGTTTATTTGTGCTGTTTCTTTACTGTGTAATTTCAAACAGAACAGTCGACAGCAAAGCACAGATAAACAGAATTTTATTTTTCAGTGCGCATATGACATATCTATCACTTCTAAAAATCGGATGTCAAATAACAAAGTTGCAAAAAAAAAGGTAGAGTCTCAGTATAAGCTAAAAATTTTGGGGCGGACTTTTACAGCTGTTTTCGTTTCCACATGGTTGGGTAATTTAACCGAGTTTTTCGTCCATAAAATATTATTTTTTTTCACTTGGGTAAAATCACCAAAAATAAAGTAAATGGATAAAAGTTTCCTGATTTTTAAAACTTCTTATAAAAACTCTAATTTGAAAATCAAAAGTTTTGAAAAATTTTTTTCTTCTAAATAGCACTTTTTTGTTATTTTTATTTAGTGCACGAAATAAGTTATATATTTTTCTCAAAAAAACAAAAAAAAAAAAAAACAAAATAAATCCACAACCATAAAACCCCCCACGAAAAAAATTCCTGGCTACGGCCCTGTACCCAACATCGTTTTCCAAGAAATAATAATTTTTACATACATATGTGTTTTGTCACACATTAAGTAAACAACTAAAACTGGGATATGTATAAAGCAGAGAGAAAATTAGCACAAATAATAACCATACAAAATTAAGACTGCTGTTTGCATTATTTATATTCAATAATATTTTTTTTTGGGTAAAAAAGTGGACCCGGATGCCACGGAATGTTTTCAAGCAACGATGGCATCAAATGAGAACTGATATAAATGGGTCTGTTATGCTAAAGCCGGTTCCATAGGGAATGGAAAAGGGGAAGGGTAATGAGAATGGGAAAGGCAAAGGGGCGGAAAAGGAGAGGGAGGGTATAATGAAAATGGAATGAAGAGGATGGGGAGGGAGATAGTAAGACAGGGAATTAGAGAAGGAATAAGAGCGGGAATAAAAGAGAGAAAGACAGAAAAGGATAGGTAAGAGAGAGCGGTAGAGAAAAGGAAAGGGAAGCGGAAATGTGACGGAAAGCAAAAAGAAAACGGAAGCGAAAATGAAAGGAAAGATAAATGGAAAAGGAAGGAGAAAGCGAATAGTAGAGGGAAAGGGAGTTGGAGGCTAATACGAAGAAAAAATTTATAAGAACATGAAGAGGGCAAACTTTTGAAAATATAAATTTTTTCCTTCACTTTTTTAAACTGACTTTTGCTAAGCTCTCCAGCTCGAGGTAAGTTTGGTGTCTAGATACTTCCAACTTATTTTAAAATGTGCCGTTTTTCGCTTCAAATTCCTATAATTGGAAGTGGGCCAAAACAAAGCTTGGCCGAGTACAGCTAGTATTTTATACCAACGCATGTTCACCTCCCGAATAAGGACTGCAGCAGTTATAGCGTCGTTTATTTCCGGGCTTAATATGAAATATTTAAAAAATCTATCGCACAATGATATAAACCTAATTTCTTTAGTAAAATCTAGCAATTGCAATAATTTTTATACACGCAAAATCCACATTTTATGCATTAGGCCCATTGTCTTCAGCCCACTAAAGGTTGCTATCTCAACCGCAAATATTTGAAAATGTATAGATAATCTGTGAAATTGAAAGCTTTACATATTTTTTATAGTTTTTTGCACTTCTTTCAGTGCAAAGCATATTTTCCTCCCTACACCGTTTAGTATCAAAAAGCAATTTTAATAATTTTTTACATGTAATTCTTAAATTTTGTAATTTAAGATTACAGAAAATAAGGATTACTGTAATCGTAATCGTCAAAAACTTGCAATTACGATTACTGTAATCGTAATCGTCGTTACAAAAATAAGGATTACTGTAATCGTAATCGTAAAAAACGTGAAATTACAATTACTGTAATCGTAAACGTCGTAACAAAAATAAGAATTACTGTAATCGTAATCGTAAAAAACATGAAATTACAATTACTGTAATCTTAATCGTCGTCACAAAAATAAGAATTACTGTAATCGTAATTTAAGAAATTTTGAAATTACAATTAATGTAATCGTAATCCTATGTGTAATCGATTGCACATGTAATCCTTATCGCCCAGCTCTGCTAATTACAAATATGTCACGCTACATATTCCCAAAGTGTTTTCCAGATATATCTTTGTTAAAAAGTAGGCGTGGTCATAAACCGATTTCGCTAAATTTTTGAGCATGCATACCAAAAGTTATTAAAGTGTACAAACTGATTTTCGTCATAACATCTCAATTATTTGTAGAGTTATGGGTTCCGAAATCTCGTAGATTCCTTTGTCTGAAAAGAGGCGGTGCCACGCCCATTTTCCAACATTTTTCTATTTTTTGTTTTATGTCTATAGTTGGACTCATGACACAAAATTTCAATGACATATCTTTATATTTGACAAAGATATCGCTTAAAATGTTTTTATTAGGCCCCTTAATAGTTCCCATATATAAATTTGGGCTTGGTCGTCAACCGATTTTGGCAATTTTTCGTCCAAATATTTTCCTAAGTAAGTAAATTACGCGTACCAAATTTCTTCGATATACCTGCTATGATTTCTGAGTTATGACCTATAAAACTTTCAATGTTTGCCCCTTAATAAGTGGGCGTGGCACCGCCCATTTTCCAAAATTTCACCATATCTCTTCATAAGGGCCTGAGCTGAATACGTAGGTGAAATTTTGTCACTCCAGCTGTATTAGTGACTGAGATATAAAATATCCGATTTTTACTATATGGGGAAAGTGGGCGTGGTCATCGTGCGATTTCGCCCATTTTCAATACCAACCGTCTCAGTCTCGATACCAACTCGCATTCCAAATTTCATCAAAATATCTAAATTTTTGCGCGAGTTAGAGTGTTGACAGACGGACGGACATGGCTCAATCGATTTCTCTTTTCATTTTGATATATATAAGTCTATACCTATCTCGATTATTTCATTCTGTTACAATCCACCGTTATGTGATTAAAACTATAATACTCTGTGTACTAGTACAGAGCAAGCCAGCACGCAACAAGGCCTGCACCCCCCAAGGGCGAGGGAGCGGCCAGCGCGAAGCACTGGCAGATGACCGGCCGTCGGTCAGTGGACTGCAACACGTCAGTAGCAGCAACAAGCGAGTTCGAGAGGAAATCGCACCCGCAGGTAAGCGGAAAAGCGGGCAGTTGACGCCAGAAAGCACGGTGAACTCCAAACGACAGTGTGCAAAGACTCCCCCTACCAACTCGACGATGGCGGCCGGTGCGTGTATGGCGCCACCCTCGGAGCCTCCACGGGCGGCGAGGGTACACAAATACTCAGAGGCCCTAAGGGGTGTCAGAGTATGTGTGCTCCCAAGGAACTACCCGGCGGAGGCCTTAGCCAGGAGGACCAAACATGCATCCAGGACGCCATCATGGTTGAGGCAGGGTACACTCATAAGGTAGAAGCACAAGGGTTGATTTTTTTAGTAGTTTCCTCCGAGACTAACCTTAAAGTGTCAAATCTTGTTTATGTGTGCACACACATACGTACATTTGTTTACCCAATAAACATTTTAATTTGCAACTTGAGGTTCATCCGAGAACTAACCATATTCTCAAACATCAAACGTTAGTTATCAAATGAAATGGAATGGAATCAATTGATGTATGTATGTACTACATATTTGTACTCTGATGTGATGTTCTTCATTTACCCATGCGGGCGAATTTCGCCGATGCCTTTCGACAAGTTACTTGAGTATATATATGTATATACAGCCTGTGTAGAAACAAACTACATTTTAATAAAATTTGCGTAAATTCACAAAAACCCACAAGCACACAAAATAAGAGGAAAAAATACAAAATCATCTTTATACATAATAATTTCCAACCATCATCACTTCAACCGTTCAGAGATCGCTCGAGTAGAACAACTAATGCTGACTGAAATTTGCAAACACACAAAATTGCTTCGTTATTTCAAACCTTGAATGTTGAAATTCGTGAAATGGTACAAAATGCGAAACAAGTTTTTCTCAAATGTTTTGTAAGTTATTCCGAAATTGATAATAATATTTGACGAGCACTTGAAAATATATTTATTTTCAAATTATATATCGACGCTTCCAAACAATACTGTACTAAGTCGACTTAGTATGTTTTCCCGTTTTTAGCGTTTTCAAGTATTGCGTGTCTAAATTTAGATGCTGTCAAATTTTGGTATCATTCGGACAATCCAATCAAAAGTGTACATATAATACAACTCGACATTTTTACAGAATAAAAACATTGAAGGCTTGCCATGAAAAACAACGAAACAAGTTTTTATTTTTTCTTATGGTTTTATACAAAGCGTACCCTAACTTAGATGGTGCCAAGTTTTGGTATTAACCTTACAATCCAAATAGAAGTTACAAGCGAAAATATACTTAGCGCATAACTGAAGTTTCATATCGAATTTAAACTTCGAGAGCTTCCCCTGCAAAACACAGTTTTCAGACTTAGTACAGTATTGTTTGGAAGTGTCGATATATGTTGATTCTCAAATTTAGAAACAATAATTTCTCTACATTTGAGAATTTCCTTTTCAGTGCTTATTGGGAAAGATCTTACGATTCTGAACTGTCAAATTATATTGAGTGTGGGGATGTGTGTTCGCCAATTGGACAATTCACGTTTGACAGTCTAGCAACATGAGGCAACAACAAATATAATGGAAGGGTTGCATTTTTCGTAATGCTTCTACCTTCTCATTATACCATGGGTTGAAGTGGCCAAGGGATGGAAGCAGCCGCTGTCCTTTTATGGAGTATTCTTTCGTCCCGGTCTTTTCATTATAGACTGTGTGGATGAGGGTACGGCGGCCTGGCTAGGAGAAGCAGTGCAGAGGCTCACGGGCCCTCCAAACGAGGCGTGGAGATGACATACCTCCCACGCACAGGATGACGGTATGCTTCCAGCGGAGTGCGAACCACCAGCCGAGTTTTATCTTGGCCTTGGTTAGATCGCAAAACCATGGCCTCCCGACTCAGCTATGGAGGGTTCATGGAAGCAGCGTAGAGGGCACAGTAGGTAGGGTCGAAAAAAAATGTTGTAAAAGTCCGCCCCTACATTTGAATCTCGTCGATATACCTGCTATGATTTCTGAGTTATGACCTATAAAACTTTCAATGTTTGCCCCTTAATAAGTGGGCGTGGCACCGCCCATTTTCCAAAATTTCACCATATCTCTTCATAAGGGCCTGAGCTGAATACGTAGGTGAAATTTTGTCACTCCAGCTGTATTAGTGACTGAGATATAAAATATCCGATTTTTACTATATGGGGAAAGTGGGCGTGGTCATCGTGCGATTTCGCCCATTTTCAATACCAACCGTCTCAGTCTCGATACCAACTCGCATTCCAAATTTCATCAAAATATCTAAATTTTTGCGCGAGTTAGAGTGTTGACAGACGGACGGACATGGCTCAATCGATTTCTCTTTTCATTTTGATATATATAAGTCTATACCTATCTCGATTATTTCATTCTGTTACAATCCACCGTTATGTGATTAAAACTATAATACTCTGTGTACTAGTACAGAGCAAGCCAGCACGCAACAAGGCCTGCACCCCCCAAGGGCGAGGGAGCGGCCAGCGCGAAGCACTGGCGGATGACCGGCCGTCGGTCAGTGGACTGCAACACGTCAGTAGCAGCAACAAGCGAGTTCGAGAGGAAACCGCACCCGCAGGTAAGCGGAAAAGCGGGCAGTTGACGCCAGAAAGCACGGTGAACTCCAAACGACAGTGTGCAAAGACTCCCCCTACCAACTCGACGATGGCGGCCGGTGCGTGTATGGCGCCACCCTCGGAGCCTCCACGGGCGGCGAGGGTACACAAATACTCAGAGGCCCTAAGGGGTGTCAGAGTATGTGTGCTCCCAAGGAACTACCCGGCGGAGGCCTTAGCCAGGAGGACCAAACATGCATCCAGGACGCCATCATGGTTGAGGCAGGGTACACTCATAAGGTAGAAGCACAAGGGTTGATTTTTTTAGTAGTTTCCTCCGAGACTAACCTTAAAGTGTCAAATCTTGTTTATGTGTGCACACACATACGTACATTTGTTTACCCAATAAACATTTTAATTTGCAACTTGAGGTTCATCCGAGAACTAACCATATTCTCAAACATCAAACGTTAGTTATCAAATGAAATGGAATGGAATCAATAGATGTATGTATGTACTACATATTTGTACTCTGATGTGATGTTCTTCATTTACCCATGCGGGCGAATTTCGCCGATGCCTTTCGACAAGTTACTTGAGTATATATATGTATATACAGCCTGTGTAGAAACAAACTACATTTTAATAAAATTTGCGTAAATTCACAAAAACCCACAAGCACACAAAATAAGAGGAAAAAATACAAAATCATCTTTATACACAATAATTTCCAACCATCATCACTTCAACCGTTCAGAGATCGCTCGAGTAGAACAACTAATGCTGACTGAAATTTGCAAACACACAAAATTGCTTCGTTATTTCAAACCTTGAATGTTGAAATTCGTGAAATGGTACAAAATGCGAAACAAGTTTTTCTCAAATGTTTTGTAAGTTATTCTGAAATTGATAATAATATTTGACGAGCACTTGAAAATATATTTATTTTCAAATTATATATCGACGCTTCCAAACAATACTGTACTAAGTCGACTTAGTATGTTTTCCCGTTTTTAGCGTTTTCAAGTATTGCGTGTCTAAATTTAGATGCTGTCAAATTTTGGTATCATTCGGACAATCCAATCAAAAGTGTACATATAATACAACTCGACATTTTTACAGAATAAAAACATTGAAGGCTTGCCATGAAAAACAACGAAACAAGTTTTTATTTTTTCTTATGGTTTTATACAAAGCGTACCCTAACTTAGATGGTGCCAAGTTTTGGTATTAACCTTACAATCCAAATAGAAGTTACAAGCGAAAATATACTTAGCGCATAACTGAAGTTTCATATCGAATTTAAACTTCGAGAGCTTCCCCTGCAAAACACAGTTTTCAGACTTAGTACAGTATTGTTTGGAAGTGTCGATATATGTTGATTCTCAAATTTAGAAACAATATTTTCTCTATATTTGAGAATTTCCTTTTCAGTGCTTATTGGGAAAGATCTTACGATTCTGAACTGTCAAATTATATTGAGTGTGGGGATGATTTCAGAGCTCAAAAGGACATTAGAAGGAAATGTGGAGCTTCGAAATACGAAAATAATGACGTATCAATTTTAAAAATCGGATGTTAAATAACAAAGTTACAAGAAAAAAACCATTTCGGCGGAATTTCGCGGGATCAGAAAAAAAATTTTTTTTTGTCCCTTAATCCTCTCAATATAAGCTTCAAATTTAGGGTCGGACTTATACAACTTTACATATATTGAATTGCTTAAAAAAATAAATTAAATAATAGCTACGTTAAATATTCGTAGTGACGTAACTTCTTTGTTTATTAATTTAGTAAAACCCTTTAAAGGCAACATTGTCATGAATTTTGAAGCACTTTCATTTGACAAAACAAAAAGGATAATTCATGGACATACAAATAAGTTAGCTGACCCAACTATGTGAAAACGACTTCAGAGCTCAAAAGAGCATTAGAAGGAAGTGTAGAGCTGCAAAATACGAAAATAATGAAGTATCATTTTTAAAAATCGGATGAAAAATAACAAAGTTACAATAAAAAAACGATTTCGGCGGTATTTCGCGGGATCAAAAAAAAATTTTTTTTCTGTCCCTTAACCCTCTCAACATAAGCTTCAAATTTAGGGGCGGACTTTTACAACTTTTTTTTTTCGTATGGGGACCAACCCTATCTAGGGCACAGGGCTTCGCCTTAATTTGGCGATTGACGAAGCATCCTACGCCACGATTAGAGCGAACAACTACCGGATCTTTTACCGATATGGCCACACCGTTATGCGGCAGTGGACGGAAGGATCAACGGAAGGCAGAGGCCAGACTCAGAGTAGTGAAGAGGTGCAAGATGTGCAGGAGATGGAGTGCGAGAACGCAGAATGCGTCGCACCCCCCAGATGTCAATTGAGAGCACGGCAGTTGCAGAGGAAGTACCCACACCACGAGATGGGGAAGAACCCGCCGCCATCATCCCAGCGTCGCAGGACACGCTTGAGGGCCTTGACCTTCGCGATCTGATCCTGGGCAGAGGCGATGAATCGGACCTGCAGCTAACGGAAGAGGACTAGCCAATGTGATGACCAGCCAACACACAGCTATTGCCCAGATCAACCTCCATCACGCCGTCGCTGCCTCCGCAGTGATAGCGAGGGGGTTGCCTCGGAGGAACTGGGTATAGCGCTCATACAAGAGCCATGGGTGTACGCAGGGAGCATCAGAGATATAAAAGAGAGGAATAATCAGGTAATTTGGGATCTATCACAAGATAAACCCAGAGCATGTGTAGTGCTTAGAAATAACATTAACTAATTTTGCATTACAGAGTTTTTAAATAGAGATCTAGTCGCGGTACAGGCAAGGATGACTGTTGAAGGGACGCTGGTGGATGTAGTCTTTGCCTCAGCCTACTATGCAGGCGACGCGAGTATACCACCACTGAGCACAAAAGGGCTGGTTGAGTACTGCAAACGGGCAGAGCTCCCTCTAATAATCGGCAGCGATGCGAACGCCCATAGCGAGATATGGGTCAGCACGGACACGAACGCGCGAGGTGAGTCCCTTTTAGAGTATATTATGAGTAATGACCTATGTATATTTAATGTGGGGAATAAGTCAACATTTGTTACTAGGGTGAGGGAGGAGGTCTTGGATGTTACTCTAGGCAACAACTTGGCTGATGATATGGTCTCGGGATGGAGGGTCTCAGACGAGACTTCCCTCTCGGATGACCGCATCATCCGATTTAAAGTCGGAGTACAATCCCTAAGCATAGCACCGATGAGAAACCCCAGGAATATTAACTGGGATGAGTATGTAGATATAACGGAGAGGAATCTTCCGAGTATTGTGTCTAGCAGGAGAAATATAAGTTGTGCGGAGTTAGAGGAAAGGGTGCATAGGTTCAATCAAATACTGACTGATGCCTATGCATCCAGTTGTCGAGTATCAAAGCCCAAACAGGGCAAGACCGCTTGGTGGTCTAAGGAACTCTCAGTTATGAGGAAAAACGTGCGTAGGCTCTTTAATAGAGCCAAACGCACGGGCCGCTGGGAAGAATACTCGACGCACCTCACACTCTACAACAAGGAGATTAGAAAATCTAAAAGAGAAAGCTTCAGGAAGTTCTGTGAAGGGATAGCTGATACCCCGGTAGCAGCTAGACTTCACAAAATACTTTCCAAGGAGCAAAGAGATATTAACATGGCGATAAAGCTCCCAAATGGTGAATACACCAAAACGGAGAAGGAGAGGGCTACTTACCTTATGGCAACACATTTTCCGGACGCCGGTCCCCCTGTACCTGAGGCTGTACCTCGAGGAGTAAGACCAACACCCACTGATTGGAACCACGTGAGGAATATAATCTCTGAGAGAACCGTCAGATGGGCCGTGGGGTCCTTCGAGAGGTACAAGTCTCCAGGTGTGGATGGCATTTATCCGGTCATGTTGCAGAGGGCTAGAGGGCTCACCAAGTATTTAGTACAAATTATTAGAGATAGTCTAGCGCTGGCGTACATCCCAACAGCGTGGCGCAGATCAAGAGTGGTTTTCATACCCAAAATAGGTAAAAACGACTACTCTTTAGCAAAGTCCTTCAGGCCCATAAGTCTCACCTCCTTTGTCCTTAAGACAATGGAGAAAATTATAGACCTAGAGATCAGGTCAAACACCCTGAGGAGGTTCCCCCTGCACCCAGGGGAGCATGCATACAGGGCGGGTAGATCTACGGATACCGCTCTGTACCAGCTAACGGACATTATCCAGGGTGCTTTTGACAATAAAGAGGTCGTGATATGTGCCTTCCTCGATATCGAGGGAGCCTTCGACAACGCATCCCATGATGCAGTCTGTCGAGCACTCACGAGAAGAGAAGTGCAGCAGCCTATATGCAGGTGGATAGACGCGCTGCTTCGCACCAGACTAGCCGAAACCCAGATGGGGGAGGGCGTGGTGCAAGTTAAAACCACCAAAAGATGTCCGCAAGGAGCAGTTCTATCTCTTCTCTTATGGAGTCTGGTGGTTGATGAGTTGTTGCAGGTACTTACGGACAACGGAATCCGCTGTCAGGGATATGCGGATGACATTGTCATAATTGCAAGAGGGCAATTTGAGAATACCCTATGTGACATAGTACAGAGGGCTTTAAATTTGACGAAGAGATGGTGTACGGAAGTTGGATTAATAAATCCCGCAAAAACGGCCATCATTCCGTTCACAAAGAGAAGAATCCTTCCGGGAATGAGACCAATTAGCCTAGATGGCGTAGTGTTGGACACCGTACCTGACATAAAATACCTAGGCTTCATTTTTGATACCAAGCTTTTGTGGAGGGAGCATGTGAAACACGCCACATCAAAGGCCACGAGAGCACTAATGGTATGCAGACGTCTCGCAGGTAAATCGTGGGGCTGCAGCCCCAGCATGCTGAGATGGATGTATACTATGATAGTAAGACCAACTCTGACATACGGGGCGATTGCATGGGGATCGAGGACCGCTCTATCGACAGTGAGGGTAGCACTAACCAGGATTCAACGCCTGGCGTGTGTTTGCATTACGGGAGCCATGAGCACATGCCCCACTGCCGCGATGGAGGTTTTACTCGAACTTACTCCTCTGCACATACATATTGAGCAAATAGTTAAGCGTACCCTGCTAAACATAGCAAGGGAAGGGAGTGGTAAAGGAAAGGTCATAACTTCCCAAAACATGGAGAAGCTGAGAGAAATGCTGCCAAATATATCGGCTTCCCAGGGACGATATGACTAAATACATACAATTTGAGAAAAAATTTAAAATTAAGCTTGGAGATAAATCATCCTGGATAGATTCTAGGATGGATGTACTCCTGGAGAATAGCACGATAGTGTGGTACACTGACGGCTCGAAGACTCCGGAGGGCAGAGGCCCTGGCTTCTATGGTCCGAGAGCCAGAGTGTCTTTGCCCCTGGGGCGCTTTCCCAGCATATTTCAGGCGGAAGTATTCGCCATCAGTCAGTTTGTAGAGCTGAACATACGAAGAGGATACAGTGATGAAAACATTACTATATTGAGTGATAGCCAGGCGGCGCTCAGGGCGCTGGCGTCATGTGAGATTAACTCCGCGCTAGTCCTAGAGTGCATAAATAATTTAAACGACCTTGGCGCTAGTAAATCAATACATCTGGCATGGGTTCCGGGACACAGAGGAGTAACCGGAAATGAGATGGCGGACAGCCTCGCCAGAGAGGCGGCAGCTGAGAGGCCAATTGGACCAGAGCCCTTTCTGAGTATAGGACCACATACGATTAGAGAGGAGCTCAGGCTAGAGGAACATCGTTTGAGAGAACAGCACTGGCAACAAACAGCCGGCATGCGACAGGCAAAGCTCCTACTCGGGGGCTTCAACAAAAAGCGCTTCAAGGTGATAATGAAGCTCTCGAAGGGCAAGATGAGAATAGTGGTCGGTATTCTTACTGGTCACTGCAGACTCAAAAGCCATATGCATAAACTCGGCATTTACTCTAGTAGTACATGCCGGTTTTGCGACATGGAAGATGAGACTGCGGAGCATATACTCCTCGAATGCACCGCAATATCTAGAAGGAGACAGAGAACACTCGGCTTATATCAGCTGGAGAGAAAACACATACCAAACCTAGGACCGTCCTAAACTATCAAGTTCTTGGATGAGATTGGACTTGGGGAGGTTATGTGATGAGGTGGAGGGCACAATAGACCTTAAGGTCGCAGTGCAGTATTTCCTCCTAGTATCTATCTATCTATCTATCTATCAGAACCCAATCATTGAGTTTTTTTAGAATTAGCGGTCACACCTCAGCAGTGAGTTACGAGCTGGGATAAAACCGCAGGTCTACCCAATTAGTAGGAGGAGCATGCTTCCAATTAAAAAGAGAATCTAGGCCTTAAAACTTGTCAGAGCTATATCACCGCCAGTATATTATTTTATATTATACATACATATGTACATATATACATATCTTGATGAGAATAATACATTTTACATACATAATACTTATGTATGCAGGGTCGGCTTTCCATTATTCCAGCACGCCCTGAGAAAAATGCAGGGCGGTAGAGGGGCTCTCACAGATCTCAAAACTGAAAACCAAACTTGCCGGAGGCTTATAGTTCCCGAGATATTCCTTCTTAAAGTTGTGAAAATACTATGCAGAAGGACATCACCGTGGCGGTAGCCACGGTTGGGGCACACGTCCGGACGGATGGCGTAGCCCAGGGTTATTTTTTATAAGCGCGGCCGAAGGCCGCCAACGCAGAAAAGTTTTTTTTTGCAAAATTTTCGCTAAACTCCATGTGTGGTGAAATTTGTATGGGAACTTTAACAGCAAATATCTCGGGAACTATAGGCCTCCGGTAGGTGGGGTCTTCAGTTTTGTGATCTGGGGGCCCCCCTCTACCCTCCTAAAAAAACATTTTTTTCTAGCCGTGGGGGACTCGTCTAAAATTTTACCTATCTCGGAAACCATAAGCCTCCGGCAAGTTTGGTTTTCAGATTTGGGATCTGTGAGAGCTCCTCTACACCCCTGTATAAGTCATTTTTCTCGGGGCGTGCTGGAATAATGGAAACATTTCCCTGTATGCACCCTGCTTTGTATATTTTTTATGGACAATTTTAATTATACTCAGCTGTACTAGTGATTTCATAACGGTGGATTGTAACAGAATGAAATAATCGAGATAGATATAGACTTATACATATCAAAATGATCAGGGTGAAAAGAGAAATCGATTGAGCCATGTCCGTCCGTCTCACAGTGCTGTGTCTCCATATAAAAAGTTGGCAAAAATAGAATTGTGGACGGATTTGAGTAAAAATTCGTTTCTAGGTGGATTAGAGTACGGAGATTTCAAAAATCAATTTTTTTTTTACTTAGCTCTCATATTTTTCATGGAAACTGAGATAGAAACTTCAAAATTTAATATTCAGAAGTAGCTTCAATATTGAGTAGTTCTTTTATTATTTATACAGGGCGTTTTCCTAATAATATTAAAGACTTCAAGGCTTCATTCTATGGCTTAATCCATGCAAATAAGATTCCCTATATCTCTCTTACGGAAATCTTCTAGGAATGGCAGCTACTTTTATTTTGGTCCTTTTTGGCTACAAAAGGTTTTTTAAATTGATTATATCTTTTGGTGTGGGTGTCACAGGCTGAAAAAATTTTATTCATTCAAGACGTCACTAAATACTCAAAAGCAGGCCCGTACACAAGAATTGTCTTCTGGGGGCTTTTGAACTCTTGGATGCTCAGAGAATATTATGATTTTTGATAACGAATTCTCTTCACATGGTGTATGCAAAATTGACACTAAAGATAAATATTGATTGTAAAAAGCATTCGTTATCGGCAAGTCTTGCTTTGTGAATGGAATTCATAGCATAGAAATCCAGATATCAGCTAAAATTGAATTTTTTATAATTGAATTCATAGTGATACTAGAGGTTACCCGCGGGTTTCACACCACGTGCTTTTAAAACTATTAGCATATTGAGCTAGTCTAAAAAGCTACATAGAAAAAATATCATTCTTGACGTCAAAGATAGTTTCCTTATTTTGTTTTTCTCCGTAGAGTACGTAATTATCTCAATTTTCGGTACCCTACTGTAAATATTTCAAGAGATCTTCGCTGTGAAAGTTTCAGTTTGTATGGGAGGTGCCCATCCCTGCTTTACCATGACCTGGTGCTTTTATCCATTGAGTACGTAATTATCTCATATGCCCTCACACCAATTTTCAATACCCTACTACAAATATTTCAAGAGATATTCGCTGTGAAAGTTCCAGTTTATATGGAAGGAATGTGGCCATCCCTGCTTTACCAAGACCTAGATTGTTTATCCGTTGAGTATATAATTATGTACCAGCCGGACCCGTGCGCATCTTGCGCAAAAAATAACAAAACATACGTAGCGCTAGTCGGTATGGTTTGTGCTGTCACGTCCATTTTAAAAAACTTATTATGTATTTGGTTTGGTGGAACTTATGGAACTTTCAATGAATTACCTATGTATATGTTTGATAAAGATATCGTATAAAATGTTTTTATTATACCTACATATCGCTAGCTTAGACCGCAAATTGTGTAAGTCCTTTTTTTCAAACTTTGTAGGAGAGACAAAAAACAAAAAATAAAAAAATTTCGAAATGAAAAAAAAAAAAAATTTTTGTTCAAGTAAATATTTGGGACTTACACAATTTTCTTCGCTTTTTGGACTTACACAATTTGCGTATAGCTGAATAACAACGAGTAGAAATATGACAGGTATCACAGACTTGTTTATCGTGGTGCGTATTTGATTTTTCTAGCGTTCTATGTACATAAAAATACACTTTCTCTTAAAAGTGGACTTACACAGTTTGCACTCTAAGCTAGCGATATATAGGTGTGTGTATTATATAGTGTGTACGGCCGGACGGACATGGTTCAATAAATTTTTTTTATCCTGATCGTTTTGATATATATATATATATATATCTGCACTCTTGTTAGAATAAAATAATTCTGAAGGCATAGTTTTAGGCGCAAATCTTTTAGTTTAAATTTAAACATTTTTATACTTTGGAATAAGCGGAAAAATCCAATTAGCTCATACAGCGATGGTAGATGTGATAGCTATTTCGAAGAAAACCACTTTCTTCATCATCAGACATCTTCTCGGGAGCACACCAGGCATTGAACCTACGCTCCAACCATCAGTAGTCGAATATTAGCGAAACGCTAAGCACTGCGGCTACCGATGGTCCTGCTGAGCTGTTGGATTTTTCACTTATATATGCCATTGCTCTATTCAATCTAACCTCACTTAGTGTACGATTTTCGTACATCTGCTATGCAAGTGTTGAATAATGGTAGGCAGCTGACGGACAGCGGGCGCTGTGTACAGTAGTTGTATGTACAACAGCACAATTTATAATTTAACATTATTGGGTATGTTAGTGTCTAGCACGAAATTATTATTTTTAATTTTAATTTTTTTTTTCGGTAACCGCAGTGCTTAGCGGTTCGCTAATATTCGACTACTGATGGTTGGAGCGTAGGTTCAATGCCTGGTGTGCTCCCGAGAAGATGTCTGATGATGAAGAAAGTGGTTTTCTTCGAAATAGCTATCACATCTACCATCGCTGTATGAGCTAATTGGATTTTTCCGCTTATTCCAAAGTATAAAAATTAAAATTAACAAGTAAGGAAGCCCAAGTTCGAGTGGAATCGAACATTAGATACTCAGCTGTATGCTTTCATTGTTTGTTTGCGTTTGATGGATTTTATATAAAGCAAGTGCTGCATAAAGTGGGCGTAGCCACGCCCATTTTCAAAATTTTTTCAGTCATCCAACTAAGCATAGAATATTATTCTTTGTGCAAAATTTCATTCCTTTATGACTTCCAGTTACAAAGATGTCACGTTACAAATTTCCAAAGCTTGTTCCAGAAATATCTTTGCTAAAACGTAGGCGTGGTCATAAACCGATTTCAGTAAGTTTTTGCGTGTCTATTAATACAAGTTATAAAAGTGTATAAACCAAGTTTCATCATAATATCTCAATTATTTGTCGAGTTATGGGCTCCGAAATCTCGTAGATTCCTTTGTCTAAAAGGAGGCGGTGCCACGCCCATTTTCCAAAATTTTTCTATTTTTTATTTCCGGTCTATTGTAGAAATCATACCACAAAATTTCAATGAATTATCTTTACATTTGACAAAGATATCGCTTAAAATGTTTTTATTAGGTCACTTTATAATACCCATATATAGAAAGTGGGCGTGGCCGTCAACCGGTTTCTCTAAAATTTTGAACATGTATTACTACAAGTAATAAAAGTGTACACACCAAGTTTCGTCATTATATATAAATTATTTGTCGAGTTATAGGCTAAGAAATCTCGTATATTCCTGCCTCTAAAAAGAGGCGGTGCCACGCCCATTTTCCTAAATTTTTACGGTTTTTGTCTTATGTTCGTAGTTAGACTCCTGCTATAAAATTTCAATGATATATCTTTATATTTGACAGATATCGCTTAAAATGTTTTTATTAGGCCACTTTATAATACACATATATAAAAGTGGGCGTGGTCGTCAACCGATTTAGGAAATTTTTCGTCCAAACATTTGCCTACGTAAGTATATCGCGCGTACCGAATTTCATCGATATATCTTTAACGGTTTCTGATTTATGACTCATAAAACTTTCAAAGTTTGCCCCTTAATAAGTGGGCGTGGCACCGCCCATTTTCCAAAATTTTTGTGTTTTTTGTTTTATGTCCATAGTTGTACTCATGCGACAAAATTTCAATGATATATCTTTATATTTGACAGAGATATGGCTTAAAATGTTTTTATTAGGTCACTTTATAATATACATATATAAAAGTGGGCGTGGCCGTCAACCGATTTTAACTATTTTCCGTCCAAACGTTTGCTAAGTAAGTATATCACGCGTACCAAATTTGATCGATATATCTTTAATGGTTTCTGAGTTATGACATATAAAACTTTCAAGGTTTGACCCTTAATAAGTGGGCGTGGCACCGCCCATTTTCCAAAATTTCATAAAATTTCTTCCTAGGGGCTGAGCTCAACACGTGGGTAAAATTTCATCGCTCCAGCTATATTAGTGACTGAGATACCAAATTTCCGATTTTTTCTATATAGTAAAAGTGGGCGTGGTCATGGTCCGATTTCGCCCATTTTCAATACCAACCGTCCCAGTCTCGATACCAACTTGCATTTCAAATTTCATCGAAATATCTCAATTTTTGCACGAGTTAGAGTGTTTACAGACGGACGGACAGACGGACGGACGGACGGACGGACGGACGGACAGACGGACGGACGGACATGGCTCAATCGATTTCTCTTTTCACCCTGATCATTTTGATATATATAAGTCTATATCTATCTCGATTATTTCATTCTGTTACAATCCACCGTTATGTGATTAAAACTATAATACTCTGTGTACTAGTACAGCTGAGTATAAAAATAATAATTTCGTGCTAGACACTAACATACCCGATAATGTTAAATTATAAATTGTGCTGTTGTACATACAACTACTGTACACAGCGCCCGCTGTCCGTCAGCTGCCTACCATTATTCAACACTTGCATAGCAGATGTACGAAAATCGTACACTAAGTGAGGTTAGATTGAATAGAGCAATGGCATATATAAGTGAAAAATCCAACAGCTCAGCAGGACCATCGGTAGCCGCAATGCTTAGCGTTTCGCTAATATTCGACTACTGATGGTTGGAGCGTAGGTTCAATGCCTGGTGTGCTCCAGAGAAGATGTCTGATGATGAAGAAAGTGGTTTTCTTCGAAATAGCTATCACATCTACCATCGCTGTATGAGCTAATTGGATTTTTCCGCTTATTCCAAAGTATAAAAATTAAAATTAAAAATAATAATTTCGTCCTAGACACTAACATACCCAATAATGTTAAATTATAAATTGTGCTGTTGTACATACAACTACTGTACACAGCGCCCGCTGTCCGTCAGCTGCCTACCATTATTCAACACTTGCATAGCAGATATACGAAAATCGTACACTAAGTGAGGTTAGATTGAATAGAGCAATGGCATATATAAGTGAAAAATCCAACAGCTCAGCAGGATCATCGGTAGCCGCAGTGCTTAGCGTTTCGCTAATATTCGACTACTGATGGTTGGAGCGTAGGTTCAATGCCTGGTGTGCTCCCGAGAAGATGTCTGATGATGAAGAAAGTGGTTTTCTTCGAAATAGCTATCACATCTACCATAGCTGTATGAGCTAATTGGATTTTTCCGCTTATTCCAAAGTATAAAAATTAAAATTAATAATAATAATTTCGTGCTAGACACTAACATACCCAATAATGCTAAATTATAAATTGTGCTGTTGTACATACAAATACTGTACACAGCGCCCGCTGTCCGTCAGCTGCCTACCATTATTCAACACTTGCATAGCAGATGTACGAAAATCGTACACTAAGTGAGGTTAGATTGAATAGAGCAATGGCATATATAAGTGAAAAATCCAACAGCTCAGCAGGACCATCGGTAGCCGCAGTGCTTACCGTTTCGCTAATATTCGACTACTGATGGTTGGAGCGTAGGTTCAATGCCTGGTGTGCTCCCGAGAAGATGTCTGATGATTAAGAAAGTGGTTTTCTTCGAAATAGCTATCACATCTACCATCGCTGTATGAGCTAATTGGATTTTTCCGCTTATTCCAAAGTATAAAAAGTAAAATTAAAAATAATAATTTCGTGCGAGACACTAACATACCCAATAATTTAAACATTTTATTTTTGCATAATACTATTTAAAAAAAGTACCATGCCCAATAAAACACCCTTTCGCATGCATAGCTAATTTATACATTTAAAACGATGCCTTATTAATTTTGGTAAATTATGTGAGCAGAAAAAGGGATTGCAAAAAAACACCAATTAGAAATAATATATATGACTAGCCGGACCCGTGCGCATCTTGCGCAAAAAATAACAAAACATACGTGGCGCCAGTCGGTATGGTTTGTGCTGTCACGCCTATTTTAAAAAACTTATTATTTATTTGGTTTGGTGGAACTTATGGAACTTTCAATGAACTACCTATATGTTTGACAAAGATATCGCATAAAATGTTTTTATTATACCTATGTGTATAGGTATGTGCATTATATTTTTACATAGTTTACATATATTTTTATGTACATATATATATGTGGTCCCTGCCGACTTCGGTAATTTTTATACTCAGCTGTACTAGTACACAGAGTATTATAGTTTTAATCACATAACGGTGGATTGTAACAGAATGAAATAATCGAGATAGATATAGACTTATATATATCAAAATGATCAGCGTGAAAAGAGAAATCGATTGAGCCATGTCCGTCCGTCCGTCCGTCTGTCCGTCCGTCCGTCTGTAAACACTCTAACTCGCGCAAAAATTGAGATATTTTGATGAAATTTGAAATGCAAGTTGGTATCGACACTGGGACGGCTGGTATTGAAAATGGGCGAAATCGGACCATGACCACGCCCACTTTTCCTATATAGAAAAAATCGGAAATTTGGTATCTTAGCCACTAATATAGCTACAGCGATGAAACTTTACCCACGTGTTGAGCTCAGGCCCCTATGAAGAAATTTGATTGAATTTTGGAAAATGGGCGGTGCCACGCCCACTTATTAAGGAGCAAACATTGAAATCTTTATGAGTCATAACTCAGAAACTGTTGAAGATATATCGATGAAATTTGGTACGCGTGATGTACTTACTTAGGAAAATGTTTGCACGAAAAATTGTTAAAATCGGTTGACGGCCACGCCCACTTTTATATATGGGAACTATAAAGGGACCTAATAAAAACATTTTAAGCGATATCTCTGTCAAATATAAAGATATATCATTGAAATTTTATGCCAGGAGTCCACCTGCGGACATACAACGAAAAACACAAAAAGTTTGGAAAATGGGTGTGGCACCGCCTCTTTTTAGAAGCTGGAATATACGAGATTTCTGAGCCCATAACTCGACAAATAATTGATATATAATGACGAAACTTGGTGTGTACACTTTTATTATTTGTGGTAATACATGTTGAAAATTTTAGCGAAATCGGTTGACGACCACGCCCACTTTTATATATGGGTATTATAAAGTGGCCTAATAAAAACATTTTAAGCGATATCTTTGTCAAATATAAAGATAATTCATTGAAATTTTGTGGCAAGAGTTCCACAATAGACCGGAAACAAAAAATAGAAAAATTTTGGAAAATGGGCGTGGCACCGCCTCTTTTTAGACAAAGGAATATACGAGATTTCTTAGCCTATAACTCGACAAATAATTGAGATATTATGACGAAACTTGGTTTATACACTTTTATAACTTGTGTTAATAGACACGCAAAAATTTATTGAAATCGGTTTATGACCACGCCTACTTTTTAACAAAGATATTTCTGGAACACCCTTTGGGAATTTGTATCGTGACATCTTTGTAACTAGTCATAAAGGAATGAAATTTTGCACAAAGAATAATATTCATATGCTTAGTTGGATGACTGATAAAAAATTTGAAAATGGGCGCGGCTACGCCCACTTTAGGCAGCACTTCCTTTATATAAAGTACCTACACCGTGTTTCCATCAAATGCAAACAAACAATGAAAGCATACAGCTGAGTATCTAATGTTCGATGCCACTCGAACTTAGGCTTCCTTACTTGTTTTCCACACGTTTGCCTTGGCAAGCAAATCAGTGGTCGAAGCTTAATCGATTTATCTGCTACAGTTCCTGTGTTTTGACTTATAAATCTTTGAAAATTTGCCCATCTTGGCCCATTTTTTTAAATTTCTTTGTTAGTGACTTGATTATCATATTTTACGTGTTTTTCGAAATACATACATATGCCTTATTTTCAACCCCAACCTTCTCTGTTCCCATTAGAATCTGTGTACCAAATTTCATTAAAATATTTCTATTTTCGCGCCAGTTAGATTATGTACGACCGGCCGTTCAATCAATTTTTTTTTCATCGTGATCGTTTTGATTTATGTAAGTCCATATCTATCTCAATATTTTATGGTCTTACGTACAACCGTTATTTGATCAAAACTATAAATAGATGTACATATATTGTACTACGAACAGCTGTGTATAAATAAGCACATCCCATGCTGAAAAACCCCCATTCAGCGTAAGTATGAATACACACGTGTTCGCCTAAAATAATGTGATGTTTACATACAAACATACAGCTGAAGCTTATAAATGTGTTTTAAAATATACACGACTATTCACCTGGGGCGACATCTACATTAGAAATTTGAATTTAACACTGCACTCTTGTTAGAATAAAATAATTCTGAAGGCATAGTTTTAGGCGCAAATCTTTTAGTTTAAAACATTTTATTTTTACAAAATACTATTAGAAAAAAGTACCACGCCCAATAAAACACCGTTTCGCATGCATAGCTAATTAATACCTTTAAAACGATGCCTTACTTATTAATTTTGGTAAATTATGTGAGCAGAATAACGGATATTTATAAAACACCAATTAGAAATAATATATATGATTATTTCTTCACACAAATTTTCATTATTCTAGTACAAATATTTCAAGAGATATTACGAAAAAAAGGAAAATTTTGTATGGGAGGTGCCCATCCCTGCCTTTTAATCAGATTAAAAATATGCCTATAGTAATTACCGGGTGAAAATACCTAGGCGTGCAAAGTTTCGTGTGAATCCGTTTAGTTGTTTTCTCGGCAATTGAGTTTAAACACAATTTCCATTTCACATTTATAATATAAGAAGAAGAAGATTAGTTTTTTCACTATTTTACGCTTCACTACACAGCACAGAACACTACCGCGTGTGTCTACAGTAATACACTTTACCATTTTTAACAGATGGTTTGACATTTATGTAATGGAAAATACTGTGGTAACTCTAATCAGTGAAATTTGTTTTTTGCATAAGTTTATTTTATAACCTTAAAAAAAAACGATTTTCTTCGAAAAGCGCAATGAGTCTGCACACTTTTTTTATTTCAAAGAAAAATGTCCCTTCTTTCAAATAAAAGAATAAAAAAAACATACTTTTACATACTTTTTTTTTATCCCTTTGTAAACTTAGGAATTTTTTAAATTTTCTGCAACAAATTTTCGGGTGTAGCAAATAGGCGATCTCGGCCAGGAAACTCACTATTTCTTAAAAAGCTCTATAGAGTGGTTTCCTTACACATTTTCTAATTAGAAAAAATTTATCCTAAGACAAAGTATGATAAATTGTATTTTTAGCAATTTCTTTTAAAGACTCCAGCTAAAGGCATTTTCATAAAAAAAAAAATATATATATATAAAACACACAACTTTAAGAGATTTTTGTGAGAACCGTATGAGTTAGAAACAAAAACTAAGTCCAGATCCTTAATCTAGGATAAATTACCTTTCCAGCGATACCAAACACGTTGACATACGTGACAACATTTTTTTTGATTTTTGCCCGCTCATACAGCACTGTGCGTCTGTCCGTCTGTGCGTACGATAACTCGCGCAAAAATTGAGATATTTTGATGAAATTTGAAATGTGAGTTGTTATCAAGACTGGGACGGTTGGTATTGAAAATGGGCGAAATCGGGACATGACCACGCCCACTTCCCTTATATATAGGCTTGCCATAATTTTTTCACCACAATGCCTGACTAAAGCGAAATGAAAACAGCCTAAAGTTAGAAAACCATAAAATCCATTCAAGTATATTTAGCAGTCTAAAAATTACAAGTTACATAAATATATGTAAATTTATCACATTTAAAAAACAATTCACTTATGATAAACAAAAAACAAATTAATTAAATTAAATAAAGGTAGATACTGTTGTTTAGTTTCAAAAACACGACAAAATAATACATAGAAAGTACAAAGGCAATCGTTTTTCTTAAGTTTTAGTATCCCACTCATACTTTTCCGATGAATCTGCTCTTTTCAGTAGCTGAGTTTTAGTCTTTATTTTATCGTAGAACGCTGAACAGTCCTCGACACTGTTTATTTGAATATTCAAAAGCTCTGCCAGTACAGAAAAAAAGTTTTGCCAATCGCTAATAGTCGCGTTAAATTTGTTCGCGGCGACTTCTTAAGTATATTTTCATTGTATGTTGCATTAGCGATTTTTTTATAATAAAAAATGTAATTTGGTGGGAGTATTTTATAAATGTTATTTTCATTTCAGCTGGAAATCTTTTCATCATAAAAAGTAATATTGAAAAGAAAGTTTAATTCATTTCAATAAATTTAACACAGTGTTTAAATTCTAAATAGTTACATATACATTTTCTGACAAACCTGATATTTTTTTGTCAAATATGGGCTATGAATTTGACTTTTTATGCTTACTAATTCTATTAGATTCTTCTGTTGGTGACATATAAATTATGTTGAAGTAAATATCGCCAAAAGCACAAGTATAAATGAAACACAAGTAAGGAAGCCTAAGTTCGAGTGGAATCGACCATTAGATACTCAGCTGCATGCTTTCATTGTTTGTTTGCGTTTGATGGAAACACGGTGCACTTTATATAAAGCGAGTGCTGCATATAGTGGGCGTAGCCACGCCCATTTTCAAAATCAGACATCCAACTAAGCATATGAATATTATTTGTGCAAAATTTCATTCCTTTATGACTTCTAGTTACAAAGATGTCACGTTACAAATTCCTAAAGGGTGTTCCAGAAATATCTTTGTTAAAAAGTAGGCGTGGTCATAACCGATTTCAATAAATTTTTGCGTGTCTATTAACACAAGTTATAAAAGTATATAAACCAAGTTTCGTCACAATATCTCAATTATTTGTCGAGTTATAGGCTAAGAAATGTCGTATATCCCTTTGTCTAAAAAGAGGCGGTGCCACGCCCATTTTCCAAAATTTTTATATTTCTTGTTTCCGGTCTATTGTGGAACTCATGCCACAAAATTTCAATGAATTATCTTTATATTTGACAAAGATATCGCTTAAAATGTTTTTATTAGGCCCCTTTATAGTTTCCATATATAAAAGAGGGCGTGGTCGTCAACCGATTTCTCTAAAATTTTGAGTATGTATTACCAGACGTTACGAAAGTGTATACACCAAGTTTCGTCATTATATATCAATTATTTGTCGAGTTATGGGCTCAGAAATCTCGTATATTCCTGCTTCTAAAAAGAGGCGGTGCCACGCCCATTTTCCAAAATTTTTGTGTTTTTCGTTTTATGTCCGCAGATGGACTCCTGCCATAAAATTTCAATGATATATCTTTACTAGCTGACCCGCCAGACGTTGTTCTGCCTAAAATTTATTCCTATAAAGCCTAAAGGAAAAGTCCTAGATTACCGTGTTGCCGTATGTATCTCTATCCCTATCCCTAATCCCTAATCCCTAATCCCTAATCCCTATCCCTATCTTTATACCTAACCCTATCCCTATTCCTATTACTATTACTATTCCTATTCCTGTTCCTATTCCTATTCCTATTCCTATTCCTATTCCTATTCCTATTCCAATTCCTATTCCTATTCCTATCCCTATCCCTATACCTATACCTATACCTATACCTATACCTATACCTATACCTATACCTATACCTATACCTATACCTATACCTATACCTATACCTATACCTATACCTATACCTATACCTATACCTATACCTATACCTATACCTATACCAGTGGCGGATCCACGGGGGGGGTTTTGGGGGTTCAACCCCCCCCCCCCCCTTGTGGTTTATCATAGATCCCAAATTAATGCATTTATAGCTTCTGCGCCCAAATTTCCCAAACTGATCAAGGAAAACTCTATCATTCCAAAAGCAATGGTTGGATGGGTTTAGCTGTCCAAAGAAAAAACTTGCCATTTATTTTCATTTATTTTCAGATTATATTTTATATGCACATATATATATGTGTGAAAAGACAATTTCGCACTTGTCGTCCATCGAAAAAGATGCGAGCATAGTAGGTAGTTGAAAGAAATACAATTAAAGTACAGCGACATGCACAATGTAAATGGCTCGTTGGCGTAGCTGTAGCGCCTTTGATTCGCATTTTGTCGATCGCGGTTCGAATCCTGCCTGCGGTTGGTATTTTTTTTTTTGTTTTTTTTTTTTATTTATTTAAAAATTAAAAAAATATTTAAAAATGAATAAAAAAATATATATTTTATTCATGTATACTGGGCACACCACATAACATCCAAAATATGTACCTACATGCGAAAAAAGTTCATGTAGGTACCTTTGGACGCACGTGCATAAAATAAAATTTGTCAAATGCTATTCGTAAATTGCCAAAGCGCAAATTTATTTTCTTTTCTTTCTTAAGCCCATATGACACTAGATACGTTTTTTTTTTTTCTGGTATTCTACCAGGTTTTTTGTGCGAAGGAGATGGTCAAATAGAGTTTTGCGTTGGTGCAAGCGAGCAAGCTATATTGAAAAAAACCAAGGTAGGTTTTTTGGCATTCGGTCATTTTTTCTTACAATTGTTTCAATTTGACAACTAGAAAGTAAATTATATTTAAAATAAAAAATATGTATATGGAAATACAAATTTTAAATTTGCCACTTGTAAGCTTCTGCTTTGGCCGCAAGGGTAAAGAAGAAGTCCGGAAGAAAAATTATATTGCGTACTGGCTTCCCTTTATAACATGGAATACACAGCTATCCTTCCCTTTGGGTTTCATAACTTTTTTATTTCAGTAATTTAAATTCAAATTTCCAAAAAAATTAATTTTGAAATAAATATGTATTATTTTGATTTGGTTTGAAGTTTAATGTCAATCAAATTGCTTTTGAGTGAGTATTTGTCTCTTTTCAACCTACAGGAGAATTGTTTTTGTATTTTGACTTCAGGTGGGTTTTCTAAACCAAAAAAACCAAGGAAAAAATGTAGTGTCATATAGGCATTATCCCTATTTTTATCGGGATTGTACAGAATTAATTTGGTCAGAAATGTCTGAATCGTAGGAGAAATTGCCTTTTTCAGAGGCATTTCGCAATTCTTGTTTAATTTAATCTTTTAAAAATTTGAGTATATAAACACAAGAACTTCAATAAAGTAAAAATTCTATTAAAAATATAAATATAACCAAAAAGTACTACATATATATCCTTATTTATTTTGGCTTTAAATGCAAGGGTAAGTGAAATTGATGATCAATTTCCCACCAATACCATACGATACTCATTCGCACGTACCAATGCAAAAATATACATACATACGTTAGACATGTTATTTAGAACTTCAATTGAAATCTCCTGCACTTTATGTGATGACATACATATTGTTAATTTGGAGGGTTTTGAGTTTGGTATTTTTAAGGTCCGGGAAAGGCGCAACTAGTATATAGAATAATAATAGTAGGTGGTATTAGTCCATATTTTCACCAGCGTCTGCCCTTAAAAAACATCTTCCAAAAAAAGAAATTTTCAAAACCCCCCCCTTGCCGAAATCCTGGATCCGCGCCTGACCTATACCTATACCTATACCTATACCTATACCTATACTTATACCTATACCTATACCTATACCTATACCTATACCTATACCTATACCTATACCTATACCTATACCAATACCTATACCTATACCTATCCCTATCCCTATCCCTATCCCTACCCCTACCCCTATCCCTACCCCTATCCTTATCCCTATCCCTATCCCTAGCCCTAGCCCTAGCCCTAGCCCTAGCCCTAGCCCTAGCCCTATCCCTATTCCTATCCCTATCCCTAATCCCTAATCGTTAATCCCTATCCATATACCTATCCCTATCCATATCCCTATCCCTATCCCTATCCCTATCCCTATCCCTATCCCTATCCCTATCCCTATCCCTATCCCTATCCCTATCCCTATCCCTATCCCTATCCCTATCCCTATCCCTATCCCTATCCCTATCCCTATCCCTATCCCTATCCCTATCTCTATCCCTATCTCTAATCCCTAATCGCTAATCCCTATCCCTATCCATATCCCTACCCCTATCCCTATCCCTATCCCTATCCCTATCCCTAGCCCTAGCCCTATCCCTAATCCTTAATCCCTAATCCCTAATCCCTAATCCCTAATCGCTAATCCCTATCCATATACCTATCCCTATCCCTATCCCTATCTATATCCCTATCCCTAGCCCTATCCCTATCTCTATCCCTATCCCTAATTCCTAATCCCTATCCATATACCTATCCCTATCCATATCCCTGCCCCTATCCCTACCCCTATCCCTATCCCTAGCCCTATCCCTATCCCTATCCCTAATCCCTAATCCCTAATCGCTAATCCCTATCCATATACCTATCCCTATCCATATCCCTATCCCTATCCCTATCCCTATCCCTATTCTATCCCTCCAGACTTTCTAGGATCACCCCTGGTCCACATTTTGGTCGATATCTCGGAAAACGGGTCGCATAGGGTCTTGAAAATCATCTCTTTTTTAAATACTCACCAACACCTTTTATTTGATATCCATTTTGTAGAAAACCCGTTTGGGTTCACACCTGGTTCATATTTCAGGAAATACCTCGAATACGGGGTCTTATATGGGACCAATAACTACACCATGTTCAAGCACTCATCAACACCTTTCATTTGATACCCATATCGTACAAACCCGTTATACGGTTACCCTGGTCCACATTTTGTGGAATATCTCCAAAACCTTCCCGGATTCTTATACTTTCTTTGGCCATAAACCATGTCGGGCTCAATCGAAAACTACGTGCAAAATTTCATTTAATTCAGTCCAGCCGTTCTGGAGTTAAATCATCAGGGAGGAAAATGCGACTTATTTTTATATAATAGATATTTGACAAAGATATCGCTTAAAATGTTTTTATTAGGTCACTTTATAATACACATATATAAAAGTGGGCGTGGTCGTCAACCGATTTTGGCAATTTTTCGTCCAAACATTTGCCTAAGTAAGTATATCACGCATACCAAATTTCATCGATATATCTTCAACTGTTTCTGAGTTATGACTCATAAAATTTTCAATGTTTTCCCCTTAATAAGTGGGCGTGGCACCGCCCATTTTCCAAAATTTTTACGTTTTTTGTTTTACGTCCATAGCTGGACACAGGCGACAAAATTCCAGTGATATATCTTTTTATTTGACAGAGATATGGCTTAAAATGTTTTTATTAGGTCACTTTATAATACCCATATATAAAAGTGGGCGTGGCCGTCAACCGATTTTAACAATTTTCCGTCCAAAGATTTGCCTAAGTAAGTACATCACGCCTACCGAATTTTATCGATATATCTGCAACGGTTTCTGAGTTATGGCATATAAAACTTTCAATGTTTGACCCTTAATAAGTGGGCGTGGCACCGCCCATTTTCCAAAATTTCATCAAATTTCTTCTTAGGGGCCTGTGCTCAACACGTGGGTAAAATTTCATCACTCCAGCTCTATTAATGACTGATATACCAAATTTCCGATTTTTTCTATATAGGAAAAGTGGGCGTTGTCATGGTCCGATTTCGCCCATTTTCAATACCAACCGTCCCAGTGTCGATACCAACTTGCATTCCAAATTTCATCAAAATATCTCAATTTTTGCGCGAGTTATCGTGCGTACGGACGGACGGACATGGCTCAATCGATTTCTCTTTTCACCCTGATCATTTTGATATATATAAGTCTATATCTATCTCGATTATTTCATTCTGTTACAATCCACCGTTATGAAATCAAAACTATAATACTCTGTGTACTAGTACAGCTGAGTATAACAAGTAAGGAAGCCTAAGTTCGAGTGGAATCGAACATTAGATACTCAGCTGTGTGCTTTCATTGTTTGTTTGCGTTTGTTCGATATAGGGTGTATTTTATATAAAGCGAGTGCCGCATAAAGTGGGCGTAGCCACGCCCATTTTCAACATTTTTATCAGTCATCCAACTAAGCATATGAATATTATTCTTTGTGCAAAATTTCATTCCTTTATGACTTCTAGTTACAAAGAAGTCTTGTTACAAATTCCCAAAGGGTGTTCCAGAAATATCTTTGTTAAAAAGTAGGCGTGGTCATAAACCGATTTCAATAAATTTTTGCGTGTCTATTAACACAAGTTATAAAAGTGTATAAACCAAGTTTCGTCATAATATCTCAATTATTTGTCGAGTTATGGGCTCCGAAATCTCGTTGATTCCTTTGTCTTAAAAGAGGCGGTGCCACGCTCATTTTCCGAAATTTTTCTATTTTTTGTTTCCGATCTATTGTAGAACTCATGCCACAAAATTTCAGTGAATTATCTTTATATTGGCAAAGATATCGCTTAAAATGTTTTTATTAGGCCACTTTATGATACCCAGATATAAAAGTGGGCGTGGTCGTCAACCGATTTCGCTAAAATTTTGAACATGTATTACTACAAGTAGTGAAAGTGTATAGACCAAGTTTCGTCATAATATATCGATTAGTTGTCGAGTTATGGGCTCAGAAATCTCGTATATTCCTGCTTCTAAAAGGAGGGGGTGCCACGCCCATTTTCCAAAATTTTTGTATTCTTTGTTTTATGTCCATAGTTGGACACCTTCCATAAAATTTCAATGATATATCTTTATATTTGACAGAGATATCGCTTAAAATGTTTTTATTAGGTCACTTTATAATACCCATATATAAAAGTGGGCGTGGTCGTCAACGGATTTTGGCAATTTTTCGTCCAACCATTTGCCTAAGTAAGTATATCACGCCTACCAAACTTCATCGATATATCTTCAACGGTTTCTGAGTTATGACTCATAAAACTTTCAATATTTGCCCCTTAATAAGTGGGCGTGGCACCGCCCATTTTCCAAAATTTCAGCATATTTCTTCATAAGGGCCTGAGCTCAATACGTGTGTGAAATTTTATCACTCTAGCTCTATTAGTGACTGAGATACAAAATTTCCGATTTTTACTATATAGGGGAGGTGGGCGTGGTCATGGTCCGATTTCGCCCATTTTCAATGCCGTTCCTGTCTTGATACCAACTTACATAGTGGTCCGATCTAGACAATTTCGGTGATAAGTCCATATGGGTACAAACAATTCAAAGTTTCATGGCCTTAGCTGTTCAAATTGAGAAGTTATACCCCAAAATGTCCATATCTGAACGATCGGTTGTATGCCAGCTACATGTTATAGTGGTCCGATTCGGCCCATTCCGACAAATGATCAGCTTCTCCTAAAAATACACTCACATTCCGAATTTCAAGCAGATATCTCAAAAACTGAGGGACTAGTTTGCGATCAAACAGACAGACAGACAGACGGACATGGCTTAATCGACTCAGCTCATGATCCTGATCACCATTCGAGTTTCGGCACAAAGTTATAATACCATTTCATTCTCATGAAAGGTATAATAATTGTGACAATTCGAACAAACGGGGTTATATATTGCACCAGAAATTTATCTGGTTTTATTGTCCTAAAATCGTAGTTATTGCATTCGCATGTAAAATATTTTACCTGGCACAGGATCGGCGTTAAATGAAACACGGCTAAAGTAAATTACTCAAAAGCGTGTGTGAACGCACGTAATTTCGGATAGTAATTTCGGCTAATCAACGTAATTTAAAATTGAGATATTTTGATGAAATTTGAAATGTAAGTTGGTATCAAGACTGGGACGGTTGGTATTGAAAAAAGGCGTAATAGGACCATCACCACTCCCAATTCCCCTATATATAGGCTTGCCATAATTTTTTCACCCCAATGCCTGACTAAAGCGAAATTAAAACAGCCTAAAGTTAGAAAACCATAAAATTCATTCAAGTATATTTAGCAGTCTAAAAATTACAAGTTACAAATATATATGTAAATTTATCACATCTAAAAAACAATTCACTTATGATAAACAAAAAACAAATTAATTAAATTAAATAAAGGTAGATACTGTTGTTTAGTTTCAAAAACACGACAAAATAATACATAGAAAGTACAAAGGCAATCGTTTTTCTTAAGTTTTAGTATCCCACTCATACTTTTCCGATGAAGCTGCTCTTTTTAGTAGCTGAGTGTTAGTCTTTATTTTATCGTAGAACGCTGAACAGTCCTCGACACTGTTTATTTGAATATTCAAAAGCTCTGCCAGTACAGAAAAAAAGTTTTGCCAATCGCTAATAGTCGCGTTAAATTTGTTCGCGGCGACTTCTTAAGTATATTTTCATTGTATGTTGCATTAGCGATTTTTTAATAATAAAAAATGTAATTTGGTGGGAGTATTTTATAAATGTTATTTTCATTTCAGCTGGAAATCTTTTCATCATAAAAAGCAATATTGAAAAGAAAGTTTAATTCATTTCAATAAATTTAACACAGTGTTTAAATTCTAAATAGTTACATATACATTTTCTGACAAAACTGATATTTTTTTGTCAAATATGGGCTATGAATTTGACTTTTTATGCTTACTAATTCTATTAGATTCTTCTGTTGGTGACATATAAATTATGTTGAAGTAAATATCGCCAAAAGCACAAGTATAAATGAAAAACAAGTAAGGAAGCCTAAGTTCAAGTGGAATCGAACATTAGATACTCAGCTGTATGCTTTCATTGTTTGTTTGCGTTTGTTCGATATAGGGAGTATTTTATATAAAGCGAGTGCCGCATAAAGTGGGCGTAGCCACGCCCATTTTCAACATTTTTATCAGTCATCCAACTAAGCATATGAATATTATTCTTTGTGCAAAATTTCATTCCTTTATGACTTCTAGTTACAAAGAAGTCTTGTTACAAATTCCCAAAGGGTGTTCCAGAAATATCTTTGTTAAAAAGTAGGCGTGGTCATAAACCGATTTCAATAAATTTTTGCGTGTCTATTAAAAGTGTATAAACCAAGTTTCGTCATAATATCTCAATTATTTGTCGAGTTATGGGCTCCGAAATCTCGTTGATTCCTTTGTCTTAAAAGAGGCGGTGCCACGCCCATTTTCCGAAATTTTTCTATTTTTTGTTTCCGATCTATTGTAGAACTCATGCCACAAAATGTCAATGAATTATATTTATATTTGACAAAGATATCGCTTAAAATGTTTTTATTAGGCCACTTTATGATACCCAGATATAAAAGTGGGCGTGGTCATCAACCGATTTCGCTAAAATTTTGAACATGTATTACTACAAGTAGTGAAAGTGTATAGACCAAGTTTCGTCATAATATATCGATTATTTGTCGAGTTATGGGCTCAGAAATCTCGTATATTCCTGCTTCTAAAAGGAGGCGGTGCCACGCCTTCTCTATCTTCAACGGTTTCTGAGTTATGACTCATAATACTTTCAATATTTGCCCCTTAATAAGTGGGCGTAGCACCGCCCATTTTCCAAAATTTCACCATATTTCTTCATAAGGGCCTGAGCTCAATACGTGTGTGAAATTTTATCACTCTAGCTCTATTAGTGACTGAGATACAAAATTTCCGATTTTTACTATATAGGGGAGGTGGGCGTGGTCATGGTCCGATTTCGCCCATTTTCAATGTCATCCGTTCCTGTCTTGATACCAACTTACATTTCAAATTTCATCAAAATATCTCAATTTTTGCGCGAGTTATCGTGCGCACAAACGGACAGACGGACAGACGGACGGACATGGCTCAATCGATTTCTCTTTTCACCCTGATCATTTTGATATACATAAGTCTATATCTATCTCGATTATTTCATTCTGTTACAATCCACCGTTAGGAAATCAAAACTATAATACTCTGTGTACTAGTACAGCTGAGTATAAAAACAGTAAATACCTACATACATACATAGTTAATGGCGAACTAAAGTGAACTACTGAACTTAAGTGAACTAGTTCACTGAAGAGAGCGCTCACCAATTGAGCGCTCAACAAAGTGAACTAAATTTCCCAACTATAAAAGATATGCAAATAAAGAGAAAGATAAAATGTTTAGCGTCAGAGAAATTGTCTCCACTAAAAATATTCATATTACAAATCGGACCAAAATTGATTTTAGCCGCCCAACAGCCCAAAGTAAATTTTATCGGACCAGATTTGGTCCGAAAGGCCCAATTTCTGCATCACTGCTTATGTATGTATATCAAAATGATCAGGGTGAAAAGAGAAATTGATTGAGCCATGTCCGTCCGTCTGTAAACACTCTAACTCGCGCAAAAATTGAGATATTTTGATGAAATTTGGAATGCAAGTTGGTATCGAGACTGGGACGGTTGGTATTGAAAATGGGCGAAATCGGACCATGACCACGCCCACTTTTCCTATATAGAAAAAATCGGAAATTTGGTATCTCAGTAACTAATATAGCTGGACCGATGAAATTTCACCCACGTATTGAGCTCAGGCCCTTATAAAGAAATTTTGGAAAATGGGCGGTGCCACGCCCACTTATTAATGGGCAAACATTGAAAGTTTTATAAGCCATAACTCAGAAACTGTAGCAGATATATCGATGAAATTTGGTATGCTTGATTTAATTATTTAGGCAAACGTTTGGAGAGAAAATTGTCAAAATCGGTTGACGGCCACGCCCACTTTTATATATTTGTATTCTAAAGTGAGCTAATAAAAACATTTTAAGCGATATAAGTTATAAGCGGAGTTGTGCGGATGTGTTTTTGTTCGGCTCGGCTTTCTTTATTATATTTCGTTGGTTTTGTATAATCTTAAAGCCTACATTGCTCTAAATCAATTGTGTTAACACCAAGTGGTAAAACTGTGATTATCGCTTCAAAAATAATTTTCTGAATTTTCGAAAATATAAATATTAAATATAAATATTAAAACATACATAGTACATACGTACATACATAAGTGCAAAATCTCGGGTTTTTGCATTTATCACAATGCCTTGTGTTTTTTTGTAAAACTCGTGCCGCTCTTCGCTGTAAATCTATTTGCTCTCAGCAACCCGCAACTAACCAGGTGAATTCTTTCTCACCATCAGCTATTGCAAGTGCGCCAATCGCACATACTGCTAACCTATCTCCAGCACTCTCTAACAATGCTATCTCGCCTGCTCAATCGAAACAACAACAACATCACGCAGCATCTAATGAAATCGCTATCAACAAGCATTTAACTTTGTCTTCGATAGTAACTGCTCTCGACACTCTCCGTGCCGACAACTCTCGCACACAAAAATTACTCTCCGCTCTACATGCTGATAACAATAAACTAACTAACAAAATTGACAACATGCACGGTGAGCTATTGTCTTTGCCGCAATGTGTCGCTAATAAAGACAAATTGATCACCTCGTTTTCTACTGAGGTTAAAGAACTTCGTATGTCGCTCGAAAGTATAAAAGCTAATATAAATAAAGAAAATGCACACTCGAATAAAAAACTGAATGAGTCTACTGAACTTGATGTCGTTGTCAACAAGCATTGGGTACATATTTCATCTTTTAAAACTTCGGTATCGGAAGAAAATATAGTTTCTTATGTGGAAAAACATGCTGGTATTGATGGTAATCTTCCTTCGTGCCATAAACTCGCCAAGAAAGACACGTCTCTCAATGCTCTATCAAGAATAAATTTCAATAATACTTTTTGGTTGGTCCACAATACATAATAAATTTCAAGCTCGGCGTACCGCCTGTTTTCTACAATAAGCTAATGGATCCTAACATCTGGCCGGCTGGGATTAATATTCAGCCCTTTCGTTACATTCCGAAGCCGCAGGCCGAAAACTAGCAACAAGAATGATAATAATATTTTATCTAGTGGTAGTATTAGTAATAGGCATAATATAAAACTATATTACCAGAATGTATCTGGAATGCGTACCAAAGCGAAAGAGGTATTTCTATTTACTTCTGGCTGCGATTTTGATGTTTTTGTTTTAGTAGAAACATGGCTTTATAGTGATTTTTTTGATGCAGAGTTTTTTGACCCTAATCTTTTTCTCACTTATCGAAAGGATAGTGATGCACAAAAAACCGGGTGTAGCAGAGGTGATGGAGTTCTAATTGCCGTAAAGCGTACGCTGATGTCATCAGCCTTCAAGCTTTTGAATGAAAACTCCTTGTTAGACCAACTCTGTGTCTGTATTTCTGGTACCTATGGTAATTTCTTTATTTGTGTCTCTTACATTCCACCCAATAGTTCGGAGTCTTTGTATGCAGACCACACTAACAATATCATAAGTCTTTATGAAGAGAAAAAATATTCCCATTTTTGTATATGCGGTGATTTTAACTTGAGTAAAATTGTCTGGTCTGACATGCTTAGGGATAATTGCCTAACACCTGCGAATTTAAGTTCTTCTCATGAAATATATCTTTTGGATAGCCTTTTTGGTATTAATCTCACGCAAATCAACTATTTTAAAAATAAGCTTGGTAATATTCTGGATCTATTTTTTATAGATGAAAATTTGATATCTCATTTACAAGACTGTAGCTTCCCTAGCCGCAAGTCAGACATGCATCATGTGCCCATTTCTATATTTTTCAAATTTTGTCATTTCCCATCCGTCCACATGAGTGACTCCCAATCATTAAATTTGAAGGAGGCAAATTACGATTTGTTAAATGCAATATTTCATGAGGTGGACTGATCCTCTGTTCTACCTTCCGAAAGTGTCTCTTCGTGTTATGAAGCATACCTCCTCAAAATTTTTGAGGTTTTAGAAAGTAAATTATCGTTGCTTCCGGCCTCTCGGCATAAATTACAGTGGTACACAAAGCGTTTAAAGTGGCTAAAGAACCAAAGGAACAAATATTTTAAGCTCTTCAAAGCCAATAATAACTTAAAATATAAAGAACAAGTAAGGAAGCCTAAGTTCGAGTGGAATCGAACATTAGATACTCAGCTGTATGCTTTCATTGTGTGTTTGCGTTTGATGGAAACACGGTGTACTTTATATAAAGCGTGTTCTGCATAAAGTGGGCGTAGCCACGCCCATTTTCTAAATTTTTATCAGTCATCCAACTAAGCTTATGAATATTATTCTTTGTGCAAAATTTCATCCCTTTATGAGTTACAAAGATGTCACGTTACAAATTCTCAAAGGGTGTTCCAGAAATATCTTTGTTAAAAAGTAGGCGTGGTCATAAACCGATTTCAATAAATTTTTGCGTGTCTATTAACACAAGTTATAAAAGTGTATAAACCAAGTTTCGTCATAATATCTCAATTATTTGTCGAGTTATGGGCTCCGAAATCTCATTGATTCCTTTGTCTGAAAAGAGGCGGTGCCACGCCCGTTTTCCGAAATTTTTCTATTTTTTGTTTTCGATCTATTGTAGAACTCATGCCACAAAAGTTCAATGAATTATCTTTATATTTGACAAAGATATCGCTTAAAATGTTTTTATTAGGCCACTTTATGATACCCATATATAAAAGTGGGCGTGGTCGTCAACCGATTTCGCTAAAATTTTGAACATGTATTACTACAAGTAGTGAAAGTGTATACACCAAGTTTCGTCATAATATATCGATTATTTGTCGAGTTATGGGCTCAGAAATCTCGTATATTCCTGCTTCTAAAAGGAGGCGGTGCCACGCCCATTTTCCAAAATTTTTGTATTTTTTGTTTTACGTCCATAGTTGGACACCTTGCATAAAATTTCAATGATATATCTTTATATTTGACAGAGATATCGCTTAAAATGTTTTTATTAGGTCACTTTATAATACCCATATATAAAAGTGGGCGTGGTCATCAACCGATTTTGGCAATTGTTCGTCCAAACATTTGCCTATGTAAGTATATGACGCCTACCAAATTTCATCGATATATCTTCATCGGTTTCTGAGTTATGACTCATAAAACTTCCAATGTTTGTCCCTTAATAAGTGGGCGTGGCACCGCCCATTTTCCAAAATTTCACCATATATCTTCATAAGAGCCTGAGCTCAATACGTGTGTGAAATTTTATTTCTCTAGCTCTATTAGTGACTGAGATAAAAAATTTCCGATTTTTACTATATAGGGGAGGTGGGCGTGGTCATGGTCCGATTTCGCCCATTTTCAATACCATCCGTTCCTGTCTTGATACCAACTTACATTTCAAATTTCATCAAAATATCTCAATTTTTGCGCGAGTTATCGTGCTCACAGACGGACAGACGGACGGACATGGCTCAATCGATTTCTCTTTTCACCCTGATCATTTCGATACATATAAGTCTATATCTATCTCGATTATTTCATTCTGTTACAATCCACCGTTAGGAAATCAAAACTATAATACTCTGTGTACTAGTACAGCTGAGTATAAAAATATATTGACTTTATGAATCGTTTCAACGATCTTCATAAAGTCCTATACAACAAGTATATATCTGGTCTCGAAACTGAATAAAAGTCAATCCCCAAAGCTTTCTGGAAATACATTCGTTCTAAAAAAGTGTGTTCAAATATCCCAACCTGCATGAGTCTCGATGACAATCGCTCTAGCAATTTGACGGATACAGTCAATCTTTTTGCTGATTTTTATACTCAGCTGTACTAGTACACAGAGTATTATAGTTTTAATCACATAACGGTGGATAGATATAGACTTATATATATCAAAATGATCAGGGTGAAAAGAGAAATCGATTGAGCCATGTCCGTCCGTCCGTCTGTCCGTCCGTCCGTCTGTAAACACTCTAACTCGCGCAAAAATTGAGATATTTTGATGAAATTTGAAATGCAAGTTGGCATCGACACTGGGACGGTTGGTATTGAAAATGGGCGAAATCGCACCATGACCACGCCCACTTTTCCTATATAGAAAAAATCTGAAATTTGGTATCATAGTCACTATTAAAGCTAGAGTGATGAAATTTTACCCACGTGTTGAGCTCAGGCCCCTATGAAGAAATTTGATGAAATTTTGGAAAATGGGCGGTGCCACGCCCACTTATTAAGGGTCAAACATTGAAAGTTTTATATATCATAACTCAGAAACCATTGAAGATATATCGATGAAATTGATTTGCTTACTTAGGCAAACATTTTGGTGGAAAATTGTTAAAATCGGTTGACGGCCATGCCCACTTTTATATATGTGAACTATAAAGGGGCCTAATAAAAACATTTTAAGCGATATCTCTGTCAAATATAAAGATATATCATTGAAATTTTATGGCAGCAGTCCACCTGCGGACATAAAACGAAAAACACAAAAATTTTGGAAAATGGGCGGTGCCACGCCCACTTATTAAGGGGCAAATATTGAAAGCTTTATAAACTATAACTCAGAAACCGTTAAAGATATATCTATGAAATTTGGTACGCATGATATATTTACTTAGGCAAATGTGTGGACGGAAAATTACCAAAATCGGTTGACGACCACGCCCACTTTTATATATGGGTATTATAAAGTGGCCTAATAAAAACATTTTAAGCGATATCTCTGTCAAATATAAAGACAATTCATTGAAATTTTGTGACATGAGTTCCACAATTGACCGGAAACATAAAATAGACAAATGTTGGAAAATGGGCGTGGCACCGCCTCCTTTTGGACAAAGGGATATACGAGATTTCTTAGCCTTTAACTCGACAAATAATTGAGATATTATAACGAAACTTGGTTTATACACTTTTATAACTTGTGTTAATAGACACGCAAAAATTTATTGAAATCGCCTACTTTTTAACAAAGATATTTCTGGAACACCCTTTGGGAATTTGTAACGTGACATCTTTGTAACTAGAAGTCATAAAGGGATGAAATTTTGCACAAAGAATAATATTCATATGCTTAGTTGGATGACTGATAAAAATGTTGAAAATGGGCGTGGCTATGCCCACTTTATGCGGCACTCGCTTTATATAAAATACGCCGTGTTTCCATCAAACGCAAACAAACAATGAAAACATACAGCTGAGTATCTAATGTTCGATTCCACTCGAACTTAGGCTTCCTTACTTGTTTTAAGTCTAATTTTGTTAATGATACTATTGGTAGCTCTTTTAGTTATACTTGTTCACAAACTATTGATTTCGGAGCTTTGTCAATTTCTGAATTAGATGTCCAACTTAGAATCTCTTCCCTTAACCCTCAAACGGGTAAGACCGTCTCAAGACGGTGTTCGTTTTTTTGCCTCCAGAATCTAGCATACAATTCTTTTTCGCCTAAAATAACGGTAATTATGTTCTTATTAGTCTTCGCGAAATATTGTTGTATTTCTAATTTCAATCCGACGTCGCATTTGAGCGCAACTCTCATTGATGTGCGAGCAATGTGAAAAGTACCGTATAGAATTATTCTTCCAGTTTTGTGCTTTTAGTTTTAAAAAAAATCATATTTTTACCAAATTAACTGAATTCAAAATTTTACGGTAAGTACTTTACATATTATATTTGAGTTTTAAAAAGTTTTAAGTGAAAAAATTTTTGCAAGTAGGTAAAAAAGTTACCAATATACTAATTTATCTATTCGTTACTGATACTGAAATATATGCTGATATTACAGCGAAATATATCTTTCTGCGCTCAATATGGATCGATGTGATCGTTTTTATAAAAGGAAAATAAATTTGGAAGAGTTATCCGATGAACAATTGATGGAGTTCATCGACTCCGTGGAGGTCGACGACGAAAGTTTTAGCAGTGATGACAGCATTGTTGACCCAGACTATGTCAATGATAACATTGAATGTAATGACTCAACCGACCAGATAATTTCAGAATGCATAAATGAAATGAACGAAGCTGATAATACGGATGCATTTATCTCAGCAGCTGTTAATTCACCACTGAATTTCAGTTCAATCGAACAACCAGCAGCCAATTCAACATTGATCCTGGATGAATCCAATGATCCACAAGAACCGTCCACATCGTCTACATCCAAAGCAAATAAATCGTTAAGATCTGTCAAAAGGCCCCGATCACCACTGCCAATCGCTGAATCTACTGGGCCATCAGTTCAGCCTACTTCTGGAGGCTTTACTGGAGAAGGTATTTGTAAATGTATGACCAAAGTATCTGTTATTAATTTTACTGATATTAATATTAATTCAAGGATTAACTACAATATCGAGTAAAGAGTTATCGAAGGCGATCTGGCGTAAGAAATCACTAAGCTTACATGTCAACGAAGTTGCTTTCCGTGGCGATACATCACTGCCTTCGAATATAAAAAAAATTGAAACACCAATGAAGTTTTTCAATTTCTTCTTCACCTCGGAAATTTTAGAAATGATAGCAGAAGAGACCAACCGTTGCGCTTTAGAGGAAAATATTAACACCACTTTTAAAACGACATCAACTGAAATTACAAATCTTATCGGAATAATGATATATATGTCCGTTTATCACTATCCAAATATAGAAAGCTACTGGGGTAGAAATGCTTTCAAACCAATTCAAAGTTGCTGCCAAACAAACGTTTTATTGCTATAAAAAAATATTTGTCGTTCCAAGACGAATCACAGAGAGTAAAATAGGGGGAGCCGGGATATGATCCACTTTTCCGTATCCGTACATTACCAAACAAACTTAACGATCAATTCGATTCTGTCCCGAAATCGGCACGGCTTTGTGTCGATGAGATGATGTGCAGCACAAAGACAAAACACCATCTTCGCCAATATATGCCGAACAAGCCACATAAATGGGGTGTCAAATTATTTGTCTTATGTGACACAAATGGGTTTGCCTACCGTTTCGAAGTCTACAACGGTGCCGGTGATAATATTGTCTTGTCCAACAGCCCAGACCTTGGAGCCGCATCAAATATTGTCATTCGTTTATCTCAAACAATTCCCGACTTTAAACATCACATACTGTACTTTGATAATTTCTATACATCATTGCCCCTATTAGTATACTTGCGAGCCCGGGGAATATATAGTTTGGGTACAGTGAGAGGTAAGGTTTCTTAGAACTTCTTACATTACTATATGTTCTTATATGACAATGATTACTTATTTGCAGCCAATCGAATACCAGGTTGCAAGTTGCCAACCGACGGTGAAGTGAGCAAAAAAAGCAGGGGATTTTCCGTTGAATATATGTCCTCAATTCAAGGAATTGATATCAATACGGTTTTATGGAAGGATAACATATGTGTACGTCTGGCCTCCACATATGTTGGTATTGAACCCTTTTTGAGAGCCAATCCCAATCTCCAATCAGCAAAAGTGTCCCGATATGATAGAAAACAAAAACATTTTGTCGAAATAGGCTGTCCGCAAATCATTCGTGAATATAATGCTCATATGGGCGGAGTAGAATTAATGGACAGTCTTATGGGTCGTTACCACATTCAGACTAAGAGCCGAAATATTATGACGAGACTTTTCTATCACTTCGTGGACATGGCAGCTACAAATGCCTATATTTTGTACAAACGTCAGCGCGCTGAGAAAGCAAATGATTCAAGCAATTTATCTGAAGAAGAAAAGCAATACAACCTTCCGCAATTCCGTGAGGAAATAGCTGCTGCTCTCGTTGCTGTCAAAGAAAAACGATCTGTAGGTAGACAATCATCGTGGAAAGGTACTGGCCAATCAGTATCTCGAGAGCCTGGGTGTTCGTTGATAGGAAAAAGAGCTGTTCATCTTGTAGATGATGTTCGTTTTGATCGCCGAGATCACTTCCTAAAATGGACGGACAGAACTGGGAAAAAACGGTGTAAACATTGCAAGCTGTCGGATACGCAAGCTTTTTGTTCCAAGTGCAATCTTCATTTATGTTCCACCAAGGATAAAAATTGTTTTTGGGATTACCATCACAAAAATCAGTAAATTTTACAGTATCAATTTGCCTATTCCTATTTCGGAGTGAATTAAAATAAATAAGTTATGTTCTTTTTATGTATATTGGGAATGCCAAGCATTAGTGCATTATTAATTTATATTTTTTTATGTTTTATTAAAAAAAAACAAGTAAAAGCGTGGCTGTCTTCGGCCGTACCGAAGACTTCATACCTTTCATGAGTGGGGAAATGAAAAGTTACCTATGTATGTACATAGCCGGATTAAGTTTAATTTATAATTTTAATTCTGTGGGTTATTTATGGAAAGATTTATTAGAAACAAGTAAAAGCGCGGCTGTCTTCGGTCGTACCGAAGACTTCATACCTTTCATGAGTGGGGAAATGAAAAGTTACCTATGTATGTACATAGCCGGATTAAGTTTAATTTATAATTTTAATTCTGTGGGTTATTTATGGAAAGATTTATTAGAAACAAGTAAGGAAGCCTAAGTTCGAGTGGAATCGAACATTAGATACTCAGCTGTATGCTTTCATTGTTTGTTTGCGTTTGATGGAAACACGGTGTACTTTATATAAAGCGAGTGCTGCATAAAGTGGGCGTAGCCACGCCCATTTTCTAAATTTTTATCAGTCATCCAACTAAGCATATCAATATTATTCTTTGTGCAAAAATTAATTCCTTTATGACTTCTAGTTACAAAGATGTCACGTTACAAACTCCCAAAGGGTATTCCAGAAATATCTGTTAAAAAGTAGGCGTGGTCATAAATCGATTTCAATTAATTTTTGCGTGTTTATTAACACAAGTTATAAAAGTGTATAAACCAAGTTTCGTCATAATATCTCAATTATTTGTCGAGTTAAAGGCTAATAAATCTCGTATATCCCTTTGTCCAAAAGGAGGCGGTGCCACGCCCATTTTCCAAAATTTGTCTATTTTATGTTTCCGGTCTATTGTGGAACTCATGTCACAAAATTTCAATGAATTATCTTTATATTTGACAAAGATATCGCTTACAATGTTTTTATTAGGCCACTTTATAATACACATATATAAAAGTGGGCGTGGTCGTCAACCGATTTTGGTAATTTTTCGTCCACACATTTGCCTAAGTAAATATATCATGCGTACCAAATTTCATCGATATATCTTCAACGGTTTCTGAGTTATGACTCATAAAACTTTCAATGTTTGCCCCTTAATAAGTGGGCGTGGCTCCGCCCATTTTCCAAAATTTTTGTGGTTTTCGTTTTATGTTCATAGTTGGAATCATGCCACAAAATTTCAGTGATAGATCTTTATATTTGACAGAGATATCGCTTAAAATGTTTTTATTAGGTCACTTTATAATACACATATATAAAAGTGGGCGTGGCCGTCAACCGATTTTGACAATTTTCCGTCAAAACATTTGCCTAAGTAAGTAAATCACGCGTACCAAATTTCATCGACATATCTTCAACGGTTTCTGAGTTATGACTCATAAAACTTTCAATGTTTGACCCTTAATAAGTGGGCGTGGCACCGCCCATTTTCCAAAATTTCATAAAATTTCTTCATAGGGGCCTGAGCTCAACATGTGGGTAAAATTTTATCGCTCCAGCTATATTAGGGACTGAGATACCAAATTTCCGATTTTTTCTATATAGGAAAAGTGGGCGTGGTCATGGTCCGATTTCGCCCATTTTCAATACCAACCGTCCTAGTCTCGATACCAACTTGCATTCCAAATTTCATCAAAATATCTCAATTTTTGCGCGAGTTAGAGTGTTTACAGACGGACAGACGGACGGACAGACGGACAGACGGACGGACAGACGGACGGACGGACATGGCTCAATCGATTTCTCTTTTCACCCTGATCATTTCGATATATATAAGTCTATATCTATCTCGATTATTTCATTCTGTTACAATCCACCGTTATGTGATTAAAACTATAATACTCTGTGTACTAGTACAGCTGAGTATAAAAATGGTGTCTTGGCTATTTAAATGGAGGAGTTATACACCAAAATGTCCATATCTGAACAATCGGTTGTAGGGAAGCTATATGTTATAGTGATCCGGTCTTGACAATTTTCGGTAACCCTGTTTGGGCCCATATGGGTACAAATACTTCAAAATTTCCCACCGTTAGCTGTTAAAATGGAGGAGTTATACACCAAAATGTGTATATCTGAACAATCGGTTGTAGGGGAGGTATAGGTTATAGTGGTCCGATCTTAACAATTTTCGGCAATCCCGTTTGGGTCCATATGGGTACAAATACTTCAAAATTGCAGGCCGTTAGCTGTTAAAATGGAGGAGTTATACACCAAAATGTGTATATCTGAATAATCGGATGTTGTGGAACTATATGTTATAGTGGTCCGATCTTGACAATTTTCGGTAACCTTGTTTGGGTCAAAATCGGCACGTCTACTTCAAAGTTTCATGTCCTTAGCTGTTTAAATGGGGAAGTTATGCACAAATTACATCCAAAAATTTCATGTATATCTGAATAATCGGTTGTTTTCTATATGTTATAGTGGTCCGATTCGGCCGGTTCCGACAAATGATCAGCTGCATATAACAACATACCTGTATTCCGAATTTCATTCAGATATCTCAAAAACTGAGGGACTAGTTTACGTTCACACAGACGGACGGACGGACAGACGGACAGACGGACATGGCTTAATCGACTCAGCTCGTGATTCTGATCATATCGGTATATATTTTGGTGGGTCCCCCACGCTTCCTTCTGGTACTTTCGACAAAAATTTTTTGGCACTAAGTTATAATACCATTTCATTCTCATGAAAGGTATAAAAATGGTGTCTTGGCTATTTAAATGGAGGAGTTATACACCAAAATGTCCATATCTGAACAATCGGTTGTATGGGAGCTATATGTTGTAATGGTCCGATCTTGACAATTTTCGGTAACCCCGTTTGGGCCCATATGGGTACAAATACTTAAAAATTTCACGCCGTTATCTGTCAAAATGGAGGAGTTATACACCAAAATGTCCATATCTGAACAATCGGTTGTAGGGGAGCTATAGGTTATAGTGGTCCGATCTTAACAATTTTCGGTAATCCCATTTGGGCCCATATGGGTACAAATACTTCAAAATTTCACGCCGTTAGATGTTAAAATGGAGGAGTTATACACCAAAATGTCCATATCTGAACAATCGGTTGTAGGGGAGCTATATGTTATAGTGGTCCGATCTTGACAATTTTCGGTAACCCTGTTTGGGCCCATATGGGTACAAATACTTCAAAATGTCACGCCGTTAGCTGTTAAAATGGAGGAGTTCTACACCAAAATGTGTATATCTGAACAATCGGTTGTAGGGGAGGTATAGGTTATAGTGGTCCGATCTTAACAATTTTCGGCAATCCCGTTTGGGTCCATATGGGTACAAATACTTCAAAATTGCAGGCCGTTACCTGTTAAAATGGAGGAGTTATACACCAAAATGTGTATATCTGAATAATCGGATGTTGTGGAACTATATGTTATAGTGGTCCGATCTTGACAATTTTCGGTAACCTTGTTTGGGCCAAAATGGGCACGTCTACTTCAAAGTTTCATGTCCTTAGCTGTTTAAATGGGGAAGTTATGCACAAATTACATCGAAAAATTTCATGTATATCTGAATAATCGGTTGTTTCCTATATGTTATAGTGGTCCGATTCGGCCGGTTCCGACAAATGATCAGCTGCATATAACAACATACCTGTATTCCGAATTTCATTCAGATATCTCAAAAACTGAGTGACTAGTTTGCGTTCACACAGACGGACGGACGGACAGACGGACAGAAGGACATGGCTTAATCGACTCAGCTCGTGATTCTGATCATATCGGTATATATTTTGGTGGGTCCCCCACGCTTCCTTCTGGTACTTTCGACAAAAATTTTTTGGCACTAAGTTATAATACCATTTCATTCTAATGAAAGGTATAAAAATGAACTGAATTACTTTTATTTTCTAATAAAATTCTTTATAAAACAGGAATATATACTTGCAACTTTTTTACTCCCGAACCGGCAAGACCGTTTCGAGACGGTCTTAACTATTTCTCACATAACTATTGTTCCAGACAGAATTCTGTTTCCAAAATTGATTTTCAAGCATATTTAGCCAATATTTATGTGCAAAAAAAATATGAACTTGATTCGACCATTTTTACGGATTTGCCCGTTTGAGGGTTAAATCATCATTAAAAAATGACATTGACGGTTTTTCCTCATTTTTCCTAAAGAAATGTAGTTCATCACTTGCTAAGCCAATATCTCACATTATAAATTTTTCTCTCTCCTCAGGCGTTTTCATTGACCGGTGGAAAATGGGTTCTATTACGCCCATTTTTATATCAGGCAACAAAAGTGACGTTCGAAATTATCGCCCAATATCAAAGCTCAGTGTTTTCTCGAAACTTTTTGAGAAAATGGTAAAAGAGAAAATGTTTTGTTGGGGTAAGTGGAAAAAAATTCAACAACTATTTACAGCGAAGGTTGAGTGTATAGCTATTTCGAGTTACGTTACATTCATGATAGGGTGACTAAATAAAAGATGGGTATTCAAGACTTGATCGAACGAAAGAAGTATATCTACAGAAGTTTTAACGTATATGGATCAGTAAATTCAGCAGCATTACGGCGACAAAAGCATAGCGTAGAATTTAGATACAATTAATTTAAGATGACTTGAGAAAGAGACCTTATAGTCAAAGACCACACCAAGGTCTTTGATTTCATTTCATGAGAAATGAGAAAAGATCGGTCATTGTCAACAACAACAGAAGAACGATGATTGGAACCAGTCGAGGATAGCCGAGTGAAAACCAATGCAATCGAGTTTTTTTTATTAGTATAACATGGAAACTCTATCGAAGGCTTTTGCGAAATCAGTATAAATAGTATCCACCTGATGTCCAGACTGAAAAGCTTTTGTTCAAGAAGGATTGAATTATTGAAAATAGACATAAGTCTTTTATGAAGAATACATTCGAGAAGTTTTGAAATTGTAGTGAACTTAGAGGTGTGTCTATAGTTTCTAATATTATTCTTATTACCATTTTAGAATACCGGTGTATTAAAAGAACTTTCCAGTCATCAAGAAAAATACCAGAAAGTAGGGATTTATTGAAGATACTAAGAAGTGGCGAGATCAAATAGTCACACTATTTGAGAATAATCTGTTTGCGACGAGAATGACAGATCAGATATACCAGATAAAACATCATCAGGGGATAAAGTAAGGTGACCGACATCAAGTGATTGAGCAATATTAACTGAAGTATCGGATACAGAATCGGAGACCAAGTTAGAATGAAAAAATTTAGCAAATAAATTTGCCGAAAATATTGGTGTAGTAGCCGTTATATCATCTTAGAAAAGAGAAGAATTGATATCAGAAGAAGATGTTTTGGATTTAAGGAATGTCCAAAATGGAATTAAAAGATAAATTAGACGGGAGAGTGTTCGTATTACCACAATGATAAAATTTTAGTTTAATAATTAATGGTAGATGATGCATACAGGGCTTGGTCTGAGGAGAGTCGCACTTGCCAATAAAATAATCAAGATCTTTACTTAAAATTACCAAGTCTAAGGTTCGGCCAAGACTGTTCCGGAAACAGTTGAGTTGTGCCAGATCTAAACTTAGAAAACTGTCAACGAGGTAGAGCTCACTATTACTTTATACCTCACACGCAATAAGGCCTGAGTCTGAGATAGTGGACGACCATCTAAGTTTAGGCAAATTAAAATTGCCAAGAACAAAGAGATGGTCATTCCTAACTTCATTCCGGGTAAGAGAAATAATATTATCAACATGAGTAAGATAGATATTATTGGAGCTATTCGGGGGGAATGCAGCTAGCACATAGAAATATGGAATCATGATCACCAATAATTCGAACACAAAGTTGGTCGTATAATGCATTCTCATTTGAAAGAATTACTTGGGAAGCACGATGCTTATATTGCACTGCTATTAGGTGTTCTAATAAACTCCTCCACAGAATGAACACAATGAAATAATCGAGATAGATATAGACTTATATATATCAAAATGATCAGGGTGAAAAGAGAAATCGATTGAGCCATGTCCGTCCGTCTGTCCGTCTGTCCGTCTGTGAGCACGATAACTCGCGCAAAAATTGAGATATTTTGATGAAATTTGAAATGTAAGTTGGTATCAAGACAGGAACGGATGGTATTGAAAATGGGCGAAATCCGACCAATGACCACGCCCACCTCCCCTATATAGTAAAAATCGGAAATTTTGTATCTCAGTCACTAATAGAGCTAGAGTGATAAAATTTCACACACGTATTGAGCTCAGGCCCTTATGAAGAAATATGGTGAAATTTTGGAAAATGGGCGGTGCCACGCCCACTTATTAAGGGGCAAACATTGAAAGTTTTATGAGTCATAACTCAGAAACCGTTGAAGATATATCGATGAAATTTGGTAGGCGTGATATATTACTTAGGCAAATATTTGGAGGAAAAATTGCCAAAATCGGTTGACGACCACGCCTACTTTTATATATGGGTATTATAAAGTGGCATAATAAAAACATTTTAAGCGATATCTCTGTCAAATATAAAGATATATCATTGAAATTTTATGGAAGGTGTCCAACTATGGACATAAAACAAAAAATACAAAAATTTTGGAAAATGGGCGTGCCACCGCCTCCTTTTAGAGGCAGGAATATACGAGATTTCTGAGCCCATAACTCGACAAATAATCGATATATGTATTATGACGAAACATGGTGTATACACTTTCACTACTTGTGGTAATACATGTTCAAAATTTTAGCGAAATCGGTTGACGACCACGCCCACTTTTATATATGGGAATTATAAAGTGGCCTAATAAAAACATTTTAAGCGATATCTTTGTCAAATATAAAGATATATCATTGAAATTTTATGGAAGGTGTCCAACTATGGACACAAAACAAAAACTACAAAAATTTTGGAAAATGGGCGTGGCACCGCCTCCTTTTAGAAGCAGGAATATACGAGATTTCTGAGCCCATAACTCGACAAATAATCGATATATTATGACGAAACTTGGTGTATACACTTTCACTACTTGTAGTAATACATGTTCAAAATTTTAGCGAAATCGGTTGACGACCACGCCCACTTTTATATATGGGAATTATAAAGTGGCCTAATAAAAACATTTTAAGCGATATCTTTGTCAAATATAAAGATATATCATTGAAATTTTATGGAAGGTGTCCAACTATGGACACAAAACAAAAACTACAAAAATTTTGGAAAATGGGCGTGGCACCGCCTCCTTTTAGAAGCAGGAATTTACGAGATTTCTGAGCCCATAACTCGACAAATAATCGATATATTATGACGAAACATGGTGTATACCCTTTCACTACTTGTAGTAATACATGTTCAAAATTTTAGCGAAATCGGTTGACGACCACGCCACTTTTATATATGGGTATTATAAAGTGGCCTAATAAAAACATTTTAAGCGATATCTTTGTCAAATATAAAGATAATTCATTGAAATTTTGTGGCACGAGTTCTACAATAGATCGGAAACAAAAAATAGAAAAATTTCGGGAAAATGGGCGTGGCACCGCCTCTTTTCAGACAAAGGAATCAACGAGATTTCGGAGCCCATAACTCGACAAATAATTGAGATATTATGACGAAACTTGGGTTATACACTTTTATAACTTGTGTTAATTGACACGCAAAAATTTATGACTACGCCTACTTTTTAACAAAGATATTTCTGTAACACCCTTTGGGAATTTGTAACGTGACATCTTTGTAACATGAAATTTTGTACAAAGAATAATATTCATATGCTTAGTTGGATGACTGATAAAAATTTAGAAAATGGGCGTGGCTACGCCCACTTTATGCAGCACTCGCTTTATATTAAGTGCACCGTGTTTCCATCAAGCGCAAACAAACAATGAAAGCATACAGCTGAGTATCTAATGTTCGATTCCACTCGAACTTAGGCTTCCTTACTTGTTTTTTTTAATATTAAGTGAACACATAAATGTACAAAAATATGCGTATACATTTTTGCAAACAATAAAATACAAAATTAGACTCACTCAGTAGGGAGTAGGGGCGAGTGTGCCTTAAAGGACACTAATGGCCAGAAAGGACCCAGTCAAAAATTAAATTTGACACTATTTTAATACATTTTGGGCCAGAAAGGACCCAGTCAAAAATTTATTTTGACGCTGTTTTAATAATTTTTGTTAATTTGTACGTATATAATAAATAATTTTTGTTCAACAAAATTCAAAGACCCGAGTCACTGATAGTTTGAGGATATCTTAGAGATAAATAGAGATCGAGGCATGGCGAAATCAAGATCTAATTTTTGATATATTCTATTAATCTCACTAGCGATTCTCGATATAGGTGCATAATTAAAATAATTTGACTTCACTGCATCAACATGAAGAGGGTAGGAGAAACGTAACTTCCTAGAAGGTACATTTATATAGATCTTCTCAAGAAGTGGCGGACAGTCAATTGAGCCATTAATGACATCAAAGAAGAACATTAAGGACTGGATCATGCGCCTATTAGCAAGGGATTTCCTTGTGTAACGGTCTTTAAAATCCTTGGCATAGCGCTTCAGAAATGGAAGATTAGAGTAAGCTTTAGGCACAATGCAATTCACATAACTTACGAAAGTGAAGCGAGAATCAAAAACAACCCCTAGATCTGAAAACTCCTCTACTATAGCCAACTGCGTATTTAGGATAGAGTAACTTGTGTTGATACGATTTTGACCTTTAGAAAGGGTCATATGGAAACACTTTCTTATATTGAGGGATAACTTGTTCCTAATACTCCACTCACTCAAATTATTTAGTTCGTTTTGTAGTAATATGGCATCTTGCAAGCACGTAATTCTACTATACATCTTCAGATCATCAGCATATAGTAAAAAATGAGAAAAATTAAAACACGTGTGGATATCATTCACAAATAGAACGAACAAGAGAGGATCAAGGATACTACCTTGGGGTACTCCTGACGTAGCCACAAAAGTGTATGATTTGGTTTTTTCTATTTCCACATAAGATTCCCTGTTTGTCAGATACGAGGCCAGTCATGACAGAAAAACTGAGTGAAACCCTAAACATTGTAGCTTATATAACAGAAATTTATGCGACACCCTGTCGAAGGCTTTGGAGAAATCAGTATATATGGTCTCGATCTGATATCCACTTTAAACGCTGCGATACAATACTCTGAGAAAACAGATAAATTAGTAACTGTGGAGCGGTTTCGGACAAAACCATGTTGGTTTGGGACAATTAATTCCTTAACTGAAAAAAACATTTTCTGAAAGAGTTTTTAGTGCTTAGCACGAAATTTTTATTTTTATTCAAATTTTAATTGTTGGGGTAAGTGGAAAAAAATTCAACAACTATTTACAGCGAAGGTTGAGTGTATAGCTATTTCACGAAAAACCATTTTCGATCATCAGCACTCTTTTCGGAAGTGGATGCTATACACTCAACCTTCGCTGTAAATAGTTGTTGAATTTTTTTCCACTTACCCCAACAATTAAAATTTGAATAAAAATAAAAATTTCGTGCTAAGCACTAAAAACTCTTTCAGAAAATGTTTTTTTCAGTTAAGGAATTAATTGTCCCAAACCAACATGGTTTTGTCCGAAACCGCTCCACAGTTACTAATTTATCTGTTTTCTCAGAGTATTGTATCGCAGCGTTTAAGAGTGGATATCAGATCGAGACCATATATACTGATTTCTCCAAAGCCTTCGACAGGGTGTCGCATAAATTTCTGTTATATAAGCTACAATGTTTAGGGTTTCACTCAGTTTTTCTGTCATGGCTGGCCTCGTATCTGATAAACAGGGAATCTTATGTGGAAATAGAAAAAACCAAATCATACACTTTTGTGGCTACGTCAGGAGTACCCCAAGGTAGTATCCTTGATCCTCTCTTGTTCGTTCTATTTGTGAATGATATCCACACGTGTTTTAATTTTTCTCATTTTTTACTATATGCTGATGATCTGAAAATGTATAGTAGAATTACGTGCTTGCAAGATGCCATATTACTACAAAACGAACTAAATAATTTGAGTGAGTGGAGTATTAGGAAAAAGTTATCCCTCAATATAAGAAAGTGTTTCCATATGACCCTTTCTAAAGGTCAAAATCGTATCAACACAAGTTACTCTATCCTAAATACGCAGTTGGCTATAGTAGAGGAGTTTTCAGATCTAGGGGTTGTTTTTGATTCTCGCTTCACTTTCGTAAGTCATGTGAGTTGCATTGTGCCTAAAGCTTACTCTAATCTTCCATTTCTGAAGCGCTATGCCAAGGATTTTAAAGACCGTTACACAAGGAAATTCCTTGCTAATAGGCGCATGACCCAGTCCTTAATGTTCTTCTTTGATGTCATTAATGGCTCAATTTACTGTCCGCCACTTCTTGAGAAGATCTATATAAATGTACCTCCTAGGAAGTTACGTTTCTCCTACCCTCTTCATGTTGATGTAGTGAAGTCAAATTATTTTAATTATGCACCTATATCGAGAATCGCTAGTGAGATTAATAGAATATATCAAAAATTAGATCTTGATTTCGCCATGCCTCGATCTCTATTTATCTCTAAGATATCCTCAAACTATCAGTGACTCGGGTCTTTGAATTTTGTTGAACAAATATTATTTATTATATACGTACAAATTAACAAAAATTATTAAAACAGCGTCAAAATAAATTTTTGACTGGGTCCTTTCTGGCCCAAAATGTATTAAAATAGTGTCAAATTTAATTTTTCACTGGGTCCTTTCTGGCCATTAGTGTCCTTTAAGGCACACTCGCCCCTACTCCCTACTGAGTGAGTCTAATTTTGCATTTTATTGTTTGCAGAAATGTATACGCATATTTTTGTACATTTATGTGTTCACTTAATATTAAAAAAAAAAAAAACAAAAAGAAAATAAAACTTGTATCTAAAATTGTATCTAGTCTGTAAGATTTTTTGTAATCATAGACTTAATAAATTGAAATTGAAAATTGAAATTGAAATATCTCTGTCAAATATAAAGATATATTACTGAAATTTTGTGGCAGGAGTTCAACTACGGACATAAAACAAAAAACACAAAAATTTTGGAAAATGGGCGTTGCCACGCCCACTTATTAAGGGGCAAGCATTGAAAGTTTTAAAAGCCATAACTCAGAAACCGTAGCATGATGAAGTTTGGTACGCGTGATTTATTTACTTAGGCAAACGTCTGGAGGGAAAATTATCAAAATCGGTTGACGGCCACGCTCATTATACTCAGCTGTACTAGTACACAGAGTATTATAGTTTTAATCACATAACGGTGGATTGTAACAGAATGAAATAATCGAGATAGATATAGACTTATATATATCAAAATGATCAGGGTGAAAAGAGAAATCGATTGAGCCATGTCCGTCCGTCCGTCCGTCTGTAAACACTCTAACTCGCGCAAAAATTGAGATATTTCGATGAAATTTGAAATGCAAGTTGGTATCGAGACTGGGACGGTTGGTATTGAAAATGGGCGAAATCGGACCATGACCACGCCCACTTTTCTTATATAGAAAAAATCGGAAATTTGGTATCTCAGTCACTAATATAGCTAGAGCGATGAAATTTTACCCACGTGTTGAGCTCAGGGCCCTAGGAAGAAATTTAATGAAATTTTGGAAAATGGGCGGTGCCACGCCCACTTATTAAGGGTCAAACCTTGAAAGTTTTATATGTCATAACTCAGAAACCATTGAAGATATATCGATCAAATTTGGTACGCGTGATATACTTACTTAGGCAAACGTTTGGACGGAAAATAGTTAAAATCGGTTGACGGCCACGCCCACTTTTACATATGTATATTATAAAGTGACCTAATAAAAAAATTTTAAGCCATATCTCTGTCAAATATAAAGACACAAAATGCGGACACAAAACGAAAAACACAAAAATTTTGGAAAATGGGCGTGGCACCGCCTCTTTTTAGAAACAGGAATATACGAGATTTTTGAGCCTATAACTCGACAAATAATTGAGATATTATAACGAAACTTGCTTTATACACTTTTATAACTTGTGTTAATAGACACGCAAAAATTTATTGAAATCGGTTTATGACCACGCCTACTTTTTAACAAAGATATTTCTGGAACACCCTTTGGGAATTTGTAACCTGACACCTCTGTAAGGAGAAGTCATAAAGGAATGAAATTTTGCACAAATAATAATATTCATATGCTTAGTAGGATCAATGATAAAAATGTTGAAAATGGGCGGAGCTACGCCCAATTTATGCGGCACTCGCTTTATATAAAATAATCCGTGTTTCCATAAAAGCAAACAAACTATGAAAGCATACAGCTGAGTATCTAATGTTCGATTCCACTCGAACTTAGGCTTCCTTACTTGTTTTTATACTCAGCTGTACTAGTACACAGAGTATTATAGTTTTAATCACATAACGGTGGATTGTAACAGAGTGAAATAATCGAGATAGATATAGACTTATATATATCAAAATGATAAGGGTGAAAAGAGAAATCGATTTAGCCATGTCCGTCCGTCCGTCCGTCTGTCCGTCCGTCTGTAAACACTATAACTCGCGCAAAAATTGAGATATTTTGATGAAATTTGAAATGCAAGTTGGTATCGAGACTGGGACGTTTGGTATTGAAAATGGGCGAAATCGGACAATGGCCACGCCCACTTTTCCTGTATAGAAATAATCGGAAATTTGGTATCTCAGTCACTAATATAGCTGGAGCGATGAAATTTTACCCACGTGTTGAGCTCAGGCCCCTAGGAAGAAATTTGGTGAAACTTTGGAAAATGGGCGGTGCCACGCCCACTTATTAAGGGTCAAACCTTGAAAGTTTTATATGTCATAACTCAGAAACCATTGAAGATATATCGACAAAATTTGGTACGCGTGATTTACTTACTTAGGTATACGTTTGGACGGAAAATAGTTAAAATCGGTTGACGGCCACGCCCACTTTTATATATGTATATTACAAAGTGACCTAATAAAAACATTTTAAGCGATATCTCTGTCAAATATAAAGATCTATCATTGAAATTTTGTCGCGTGAGTCCAACTGCGGACATAAACCAAAAAACACAAAAATTTTGGAAAATGGGCGGTGCCACGCCCACTTATTAAGGGGCAAACATTGAAAGTTTTATGAGTCATAAATCAGAAAGCGTTGAAGATATATCGATGAAATTTGGTACGCGTGATATACTTACTTAGTCAAATATTTGGACGAAAAATTTCCGAAATCGGTTGAGGGCCACGCCCACTTTTATATATGAGAACTATAAAGGGGCCTAATAAAAACATTTTAAGCGATATCTTTGTCAAATATAAAGATAATTCATTGAAATTTTATAGCAGGAGTCCAACTGCGGACATAAAACGAAAAACACAAAAATTTTGGAAAATGGGCGTGGCACCGCCTCTTTTTATAAACAGGAATATACGAGATTTCTGAGCCCATAACTCGACAAATAATCGATATATTATGACGAAACTTGGTGTGTATACTTTCATTACTTGTGGTAATACACGCTCAAAAATTTTAGCGAAATCGGTTGACGACCACGCCCACTTTTATATATGAGAACTATAAAGGGGCCTAATAAAAACATTTTAAGCGATATCTTTGTCACATATAAAGATAATTCATTGAAATTTTGTGGCATGACTTCCACAATAGACCGGAAACAACAAATAGAAAAATTTTGGAAAATGGGCGTGGCACCGCCTCTTTTTACACAAAGGGATATACGAGATTTCTTAGCCTATAACTCGACAAATAATTGAGATATTATGACGAAACTTGGTTTATACACTTTTATAACTTGTGTTAATATCCACGCAAAAATTTATTGAAATCGGTTTATGACCACGCCTACTTTTTAAGAAAGATATTTCTGGAACACCCTTTGGGAATTTGTAACGTGACATCTTTGTAACTAGAAGTCATAAAGGAATGAAATTTTGCACAAAGTATAATATTGATATGCTTAGTTGAATGACTGATAAAAATTTAGAAAATGGGCGCGGCTACGCCCACTTTATGCAGCACTTGCTTTATATAAAGTACCTACACCGTGTTTCCATCAAACGCAAATAAACAATGAAAGCATACAGCTGAGTATCTAATGTTCGATTCCACTCGAACTTAGGCTTCCTTACTTGTTATATACATATATGTATTATAAAGTGACCTAATAAAAACATTTTAAGCGATATCTCTGTCAAATATAAATATACATCATTGAAATTTTATGGCAAGGGTCCAACTATGGACGTAAAACAAAAAACATAAAAATTTTGGAAAATGGGCGTGGCATCGCCTCCTTTTAGATGCAGGAATAGACGATATTTCTTAGCCTATAACTCGACAAATAATTGAGATGTTATGACGAATCTTGGTGTATTCACTTTTATTACTTGTAGTAATACATGTTCAAAATTTTAGCGAAATCGGTTGACGACCACGCCCAATTTTATATATGGGAACTATAAAGTGACCTAATAAAAACATTTTAATCGATATCTTTGTGAAATATAAAGATAATTCATTGAAATTTTGTGGCATGAGTTCGACAATAGACCGGAGACACAAAATATAAAAATTTTGGAAAATGGGCGTGGCACCGCCTCTTTTTAGACAAAGGAATATACGAGATTTCGGAGCCCATAAGTCGACAAATAATTGAGATATTATGACGAAACTTCGTTTGAACACTTTTATAACTTGTGTTAATAGCCACGCAAAAATTTATTGAAATCGGTTTATGACCACGCCTACTTTTAACAAAGATATTTCTGGAACACCCTTTAGGAATTTGTAACGTGACAAAGATAGCTAGAAGTCATAAAGAAATGAAATTTTGCACAAAGAATAATATTCATATTCTTAGTTGGATGACTGATAAAAATTTTGAAAATGGGCGTGGCTAGATTTCGTAATATTGACGAAATAATATTTTGAGTGGAGGAGTTTATTAGAACACCCAATAGCAGTGCAATATAAGCATCGTGCTTCCCAAGTAATTCTTTCAAATGAGAATGCATTATACGACCAACTTTGTGTTCGAATTATTGGTGATCATGATTCCATATTTCTATGTGCTAGCTGCATTCCCCCCGAATAGCTCAAATAATATCTATCTTGCTCATGTTGATAATATTATTTCTCTTGCCCGGAATGAAGTTAGGAATGACCATCTCTTTGTTCTTATAATAATATAATACAATGGCGCTATTATAACTCTGACGAGTTTTATGGCCGAGCTTCTCTCCCAATTTGAGGTGTGCTCCTTTTTGTTTTTCCTACTAATTGGGTGGACCTACAGTTTTATGCCGGCTCCGAACGGCGAATGCATTTTTTGTGAGAAGCTTTTTCATGGCATAAATACTCTCGGAGGGTATGCCGTCCACTGCCGAGAGGTGACCGCTGCTCTTAAAAAACCCAATAATTGGATTTTTACTAATTAGAAAAATTTCTTGGTGTTTTGCTCGGACCGTGATTTGAACCCGAGACCTCTGGCATAGCAGGCGAGCACTCTACCTACTGCACCACAGCGGCCACTCTTTGTTCTTGGCGATTTTAATTTGCCTAAAGTTAGATGGTCGTCCACTATCTCAGACTCAAGCCTTATTGCGTGTAATAGTAAAGTGAGCTCTACCTCGTTGACAGTTTTCTAAGTTTAGATCTGGCACAACTCAACTGTTTCCGGAACAGTCTTGGCCGAACCTTAGACTTGGTAATTTTAAGTAAAGATCTTGATTATTTTATTGGCAAGTGCGACTCTCCTCAGACCAAGCCCTGTATGCATCATCTACCATTAATTATTAAACTAAAATTTTATCATTATGGTAATACGAACACTCTCCCGTCTAATTTATCTTTTAATTCCATTTTGGACTTTCCTTAAATCCAAAACATCTTCCTCTGATATCAATTCGTCTCTTTTCTAAGATGATATAACGGCTACTACACCAATATTTTCGGCAAATTTATTTGCTAAATTTTTTCAATCTAACTTGGTCTCCGATTCTGTATCCGATACTTCCGTTAATATTGCTCAATCACTTGATGTCGGTCACCTTACCTTATCCCCTGATGATGTTTTATCTGGTATATCTGATCTGTCATTCTCGTCGCAAACAGATTATTCTCAAATAGTGTGACTATTTGATCTCGCCACTTCTTAGTATCTTCAATAAATCCCTACTTTCTGGTATTTTTCTTGATGACTGGAAAGTTCTTTTAATACACCGGTATTCTAAAATGGTAATAAGAATAATATTAGAAACTATAGACACACCTCTAAGCTCACTACAATTTCAAAACTTCTCGAATGTATTCTTCATAAAAGACTTATGTCTATTTTCAATAATTCAATCCTTCTTGAACAACAGCTTTTCAGTCTGGACATCAGGTGGATACTATTTATACTGATTTCGCAAAAGCCTTCGATAGAGTTTCCATGTTATACTAATAAAAAAAAACTCGATTGCATTGGTTTTCACTCGGCTATCCTCGACTGGTTCCAATCATCGTTCTTCTGTTGTTGTTGACAATGCCCGATCTTTTCACATTTCTCAAGCTCCACTACGCCGAGTAAATGAAATCAAAGACCAGGGTGTGGTCTTTGACTATAAGGTCTCTTTCTCAAGTCATCTTAACTTAATTGTATCTAAATTCTACGCTATGCTTTTGTCGCCGTAATGCTGCTGAATTTACTAATCCGTATACGTTAAAACTTCTGTATACTTCTTTCGTTCGATCAAGTCTTGAATACCCATCTTTTATTTAGTCACCCTATCATGAATGTAACGTAACTCGTTTAGAACGCTTTCAGAAAGCCTTTTTACGCTTCGCCCTCCGCTCACTTCCTTTTTCGAACCCTGTTCCTTCCTATCAATCTCGCTGTCTATTACTTGGTCTGAAGTCCCTCCAAATCAGAAGACAGATATTGTCACTATCATTTGTCTTTAACACTATCTGCGGCTCCATTGATTTCCCTCCTCTCCTCGCACGTATCCCATTCCATATCACCGTCAGTCACCTAGAAACCCACTTCTACTTTTGTATCTCCTGGCTATTAATAAATAAATACAAATAAATACAAATATCTATACAATATATATATTGAAATTTGTGGCATGAGTCCAACTATAGACATAAAACAAAAAACGCTAAAATTTTGGAAAAAATTGATATATTATGACGAAACTTAGTGTATACACGCTTATAACTTGTGGTAATACATGCTTAAATTTTTATCGCAATCGGTTGACGACCACACCCAATTTTATATATGGAAACTATAAAGCGATGTCTTTGTCAAATTTTGTGGCATGAGTCCCACAATAGACCGGAAACAAAAAAGAGAAAAATTTAGGAAAAAGGCGTGGCACCGCTCCTTTTTGGACAAAGGAATCTACGAGATTTCGGAACCCATAACTCGACAAATAATTGAGATATTATAACGAAACTTTGTGCATAAACTTTTACCACTTGTAGTAATACATGTTCAAAAATTTAGCGAAACCACGCCTACTTGTTAACGAAGATATTTCTGGAACACCCTTTGGGAATTTGTAACGTGACATCTTTGTAACTAGAAGTCATAAGGGGATGCAATTTTGCAGTAACAACAATATCTATATTATTAATACGCTAACATAAATTTTGTTCCATCTTCTCCGTCGAAACTACTGAACCGATTTTAAAACTAAGCACACCATTAGAAAGGTATTGCTCTCAGATAGAACTGCGCCAATTTTCATGAAAATTGGTTGGAAAATGCGTCCACAATCGTCGTTGGAAAATTGCCGTGTGGTTGTTGTTGCATGCTTTTGCACACAACAGAGCTGTCTCAATGCGCAAGCATATGTAGCTGACTTTGTGCGTTTTCGCCAAATTTACCATGCAATTCTGAACATGTTTGGCTGGATGTGGTGTGTAGTTTCAAAGAAGTAGAAACGGAAAAAGGTAGCAAAAGCACTACAACAAAAACATAAAGTCAAGGAATAAGTAGGATAAGAAAGAATAAGTAGGAAAGAAATTGAGGAAAGAAAAGAGCAGAAATAGAAATAAAGAAGTAGGTAGGAGAATTTGGAACACCAACAACATAATAGTAGCAGTGACAGTAGCAACAAACAATTATACAAAAACTATAGTTGCACCTTAGTCATAAGAAAACATCTAGAAAAACTGTCGAGTTTCGACAGTAGGCAGCACTCTAGTTTATATTATTAGTTTGATCAGCATACAGCTGAGTATCTAGTGTTCGAGTCCACTCCAACTTAGGCTTCCTTAACCCTCTAACCGGTAAGAGTGCCTCAGGGCAAGCTTCACAAAAATCCAATTTTTTACATGAAAATGTAATTTATTCTTTCGAAAATGATTTTAACTCCCTTCACCATATTTCTACTGACATTTTTTTCTCGAACTAAAATAGTATGCGATTAAAGGTTCCTCTTTTACAATCAGTTTTGTTTAAGCAAGTGCAGAGAAAGGTCGTATTTTTATATTAAAAAAAATCTGAATTTCGACCCCAAAAATTTTTAATTTGGAGAAGTCTCAAAGGCTCCATAATTTTTTTTCTTAATGTTATGTTTATAAACTCTACGATTTTATATGTGAAGTATTAAAAGTGATTGGATTTTCGGTGCTGTAACGGAAAAACTTATGGCGTTTTCTTTTCTGACAAAAAATGTTGCCCTTTAATATCTCAATTATCGAATTACGTAACATGACTTTCTATAAAATGGCTGAATTTGTAGTTAATGATGCCCTCTTACTTAGTCAGAGGACAACATTCGTTGAAATCACCACACAAGCTTACAAAATGGCTAAGAAAATCAAACATTTTTTCGAGAAAAGAAAACGGCATTAGTGTGCCTCAGGGCACTCTTATCGGTTTGCGTGAACTTTTATACACTTTGCATATTTATATTGCGTTCCATATGAAGTGTTATTATTCGGCTTCAACATGTATCCTATAAATTATTCACCTATTTTCCGTAAGGTGTAAGCACAAATAAGTAGTATTCGAAAAAATGTGTCTAATGTCGCTTGTGAAAATATCGAAGTTAACGGACAAAGGAATTCTCGAGTTCATGGCATTGTTGGATACTAGTCATGAAGATGAAGGAGTGAAAATAATTCTGTTGATTCGGACTTCGATCCAGAGGGAAATAAGTCCAGAGTAAAAGAGTCCAGAGAATGAACATTTGATATCCCAATACGTTAGGAACTTGGATTCAAGTGAGAAGTTAATCAACGAGGCAGCTAATTTTTCATTAACCACTTCTGCAGTAAACGATACTGCTAAGACCGATGAAGAAAACATTTACTAGACATTGACTTCAACGTCAATCCAAAAAAAAGAGCTGATTCGCTTTTACCAAGAGCTGAAGCTACCAGTCCAGCAGTTGTACCAAACAATGGTGATTTTACTGGAAGTAAGTGGAAGTAAGTACATGTCTTTGAACGTTATATTTTTTTATGCAAATAATACTCGTTCGAACTTTATATTACAGGCATTGATTCGATGAACAAAGACTCTACATAATTCACCAAAGAGATCTGACGGAAGACAAACTTCAAACTACATGCAAATAAGGTGGCACTTCGTGGCTCCACACTATTATCTGACCCCATAAAAGCACACAAAACTCTTTTGGAACTATTTCTATATTTTTCCTGTAACAAAATAATTGACATGATTGTACAAGAGACGAACCTCTATGCTCTGAGCTGAGACATAAGAATTCAATGTGAGTTCTGATGATATCTTGCAATGCACTGGATGTCGTTTAAACATTTCAATTTATCGCGATCCGAGTTTGGAAAGTTATTGGGACTACAACGCATTCGGACCCATTCGAAAATCAATGCCATTGAAACCGTTTGAAACTATAAAAAGATTCCTATCATTCGAAGGCCAGCCAGGTTATGACCCGCTGTTTTGCATTTGTAATTTGTTCAATATTCTCAACGAACCTTTCCATTCAATCCCACCAGCTGACAAACACTACACTGCTACACAAAATAAATCTTTACCTGCTCATCTGAGCATTGGCCAAAAACGTTGATCTGCAGAATTGGTTCGATAAAAAAGGTGGAAAAAATGGTGCAAATTTTACAAAACCTCCCAAACACAATGCAATTGCATGACATGTAACTTGCATTTGTGCTGCTCCGCCGCAAAAAATTGATTTATGAAATATCAAAAAATTAATTGATACATATATATATGTATGTTTTCGACTCCATTGTTCCTTGCGCTTTGCACAATAAAATAAATAAATGTTCCTTAATACAAATTTTACCTGTGTCAATTTTTTGGAGGCCTGGAGGCACTCTTTCTTAAATCTCACCTGGAAGGCAAACGAAACGACATAATGAAATTTTTTTGACAGAATTGAGTTTAGAATGCCCCAATTTTGCTAGAGAAAAATTCCCAACAATTTCATATCACGATTTAAAGTTTGCTGGTTTGAGGGTTAATTGTACCTATTATTTTGATACTCAGCTGTACTAGTACACAGAGTATTATAATTTTGATTTCATAACGGTGGATTGTAACATAATGAAATAATCGAGATAGATATGGACTTTTATATATCAAAATGATCAGGGTGAAAAGAGAAATCGATTGAGCCATGTCCGTCCGTCCGTCCGTCCGTACGCACAATAACTCGCGTAAAAATTTAGATATTTTGATGAAATTTGAAATCCAAGTTGGTATCGAGAATGGGACGGTTGGTATTGAAAATGGGCGAAATCGGACCATGACCACGCCCACTTTTCCTATATAGAAAAAATCGGAAATTTGGTATCTCAGCCACTAATATAGCTAGAGTGATACAATTTTACCCACGTATTGAGTTCACGCCCTTATGAAGAAATTTGATGAAGTTTTGGAAAATGGGCGGTGCCACGCCCACTTATTAAGGGTCAAACATTTTGTTTTATATGTCATAACTCAGAAACCGTTGAAGATATATCGATGAAATTTGGTATGCGTAATTTGCTTACTGAGGCAAATGTTTTGACGAAAAATTATCAAAATCGGTTGACGGCCACGCCCACTTTTATATATGGGTATTATAAAGTGACCTAATAAAATCATTTTAAGCGATATCTCTGTCAAATATAAAGATCTATCACTGAAATTTTGCGGCAGGAGTCCAACTACGGACATTAAACAAAAAGTACAAAAATTTTGGAAAACGGGCGGTGCCACGCCCACTTATTAAGGGGCAAACATTGAAAGTTTTATATGTCATAACTCAGAAACCGTTGAAGATATATCGATGAAATTTGGTATGCGTAATTTTCTTACTTAGACAAATGTTTTGGCGAAAAATAATCAAAATCGGTTGACGGCCACGCCCACTTTTATATATGGGAACTATAAAGGGGCCTAATAAAAACATTTTGAGCGATATCTCTGTCAAATATAAAGATCTATCACTGAAATTTTGTGGCAGGAGTCCAACTACGGACATAAAACAAGAAATACAAAAATTTTTGAAAATAGGCGGTGCCACGCCCACTTATTAAGGGGCAAATATTGAAAGTTTTATAAGCCATAACTCAGAAACCGTTAAAGATATATCGATGAAATTTGGTACGCGTGATATATCTACTTAGCCAAATGTGTGGACGAAAAATTACCAAAATCGGTTGACGACCACGCCCACTTTTATATATGGGTATTATAAAGTGACCTAATAAACTCATTTTTAGCGATATCTCTGTGAAATATAAAGATAATTCATTGAAATTTTGTGACATGAGTTCTACAATAGACCGGAAACAAAAAATAAAAAAAGTTAATAAAATGGGCGTGGCACCGCCTCTTTTTATACAAAGAAATCTACGAGCCTATTACTCGACAAATAACTGAGATATTATGATGAAACTTGGTTTATACACTTTTATAACTTGTGTTAATATAATAGTAATAATAATACAATGGCGCTATTATAACTCTGACGAGTTTTATGGCCGAGCTTCTCTCCCAATTCGAGGTGTGCTCCTTTTTGTTTTTCCTACTAATTGGGTGGACCTACAGTTTTATGCCGGCTCCGAACGGCGAATGCATTTTTTGTGAGAAGCTTTATCATGGCAGAAATACTCTCGGAGGGTATGCCGCCCACTGCCGGGAGGTGACTGCTGCTCTTAAAAAACCCAATAATTGGATTTTTACTAATTAGAAAAATTGTTTTGGTGTTTTGCTCGGACCGTGGTTTGAACCCGAGACCTCTGGCATAGCAGGCGAGCACTCTACCCACTCCACCACAGCGGCCACGTGTTAATAGACACGCAAAAATGTATTGAAATCGGTTTATGACCACGCCTACTTTTTAACAAAGATATTTCTGGAACACCCTTTTGGAATTTGTAACGTGAAGTCTTTGTAGCTAAAAGTCACAGAGGGATGCAATTTTGCACTAACAATAATATTTATATGCTTATTTGGATGATTGATACAAATTTTGAAAATGGGCGTGGCTGCGCCCTGTTTATGCAGCACTCGTTTCATATAAAATACACCCTATATCGAACGAACGCAAACAAACAATGCGAGCATACAGCTGAGTATCTAATTTTCGATTCCACTCGAACTTAGGCTTCCTTACTTGTTTTAAAATAATATCAACGTCAGCGGCATCAACGTATGTCTGTATGTACATATTTTATGTTATTTTTCATTATTTTATACATTAGAAAGTTACCTTAAAAAGTTGAACTCCGATGACAGCAAACATAAACTGTAGCAAATATGTAACAAGCATAATATTTCCGATTGTTTTTATAGCGACAACAACACATTTTACAACGTACTGATTAGGTGTAAGCGAATTTATAAATTGATCCAAAATCGATGTTTTGTATCAAAATAGATCGTAATTGCCGAAAGCCAAAAATTGGACAATGAAAGACAAGTAAAAATTTTTAGATCGTGAAGAGAGTATAATTGTACAGAAAAATTAACAATTTTATTTAGCATATCCCGAATAAGCAAAATAATTTTTTTTTTTACATTTATGTTTTCATTTCCCGTTGTTTATATCAAAAACGGAGAAAGAATAGAGAAAGGTTATGTATATATTACACCAAATATTATATACATACTTATCGGTAGCTTAGAGTGAAAACTGTGTAAGTCCACTTTTATGAACAAGTGTATTTTTATGTAGAAAGCTAGGAAAATCAAATACGCACTACGCTAAACAAGTCTGTGATACTTGTCATATTTCTACTCGTTGTTATTCAGTGATACGCAAATTGTGTAAGTCCAAAATATGAAGATAAATATTTTTTCCTTTCGAAATTTTTTTATTTTTTGTTTTTTGTCTCTCTTATAAAGTTTGAAAAAAGGACTTACGCAATTTGCACTATAAGTTAGCGTTATAAGAAACTATATGTGCCAAAAAAAATCTTAAACCTTTTTTTTTCAACTTTAAGCCCCTTCGATTTTTATTTTTTACGCTCAAATTAATGCCCAGTTAAGAATTGTTCCGTCGGAATTGCGGCGCAAACTTGTCTTTTTTTAAACATTGAAATTTGTTAATATTTTATTTCAAATACGTTTTTAATTTTCGATATTTAATGAAAAGGTTGTATGCTTTCCACTTCTTTTGTTTCATTTGTGTTATTCTTCTTCTGAAAGCTAAAAAAAAATCAACTCTGAGCATTTTACCCGGGGGAAAAAATAGAAATTGATTGAATTGGTTAACGAGGCTACAACAACAGAAAAATAGATTTGCATAGCTAAATGCATAACACAGACGCACGTCGCCTGAACGCACAAATGCATGAACACATCACACGAACACGAAGTACCTGACCAAACGACGGAAGTTGGTTACTATAATTACTATCGATATATTAGCCCGAACCAGTTTGTCTCCAAACCAAACCTGACAAGGGATGACGAAGAATCGATTCACAATACATCAGAAATTGGTATAATTATTTGTCCGCCGACGGAAAACCTGTCCCCGCCTCATATCTGGGCAACGCCATACAATTCTCTGCGTTATATTTTTTAAAAAGGGTATCCAATTGTTGGCTATCCGCTGACCTGTCGCAACTCTATTTGGGCATAAAGCTTGGAATTTTCCCTTTAAAATGATACCCATAAATTAAAACACTTTTACTTGAAAGAATTTTTAGTGCTTAGCACGAAATTTTTATTTTAATTCAATTTTTAATTGTTGGGGTAAGTGGAAAAAATTCAACAACTATTTACAGCACCGGGGATTGAACCCGAGTCCATTCCATCTTCAGCCGCAATGACCCAACGCATAAACACACTCGGCCATTGAGACTCTGTGCAAGCTGTTGGATTTTCCCCACTTTTGCCTTTTTCATTTTCAACATTAACGTTAGTGTGTATATGCTTTTGCATATATTCTCCACAAACGTGCTGAATTTTTGTTGTAGGCAGTTCGCAATGAACATTGTTGTTGGTATTTAAATAGTTGTTGAATTCTTTCCACTTACCCCAACAATTAAAAATTGAATTAAAATAAAAATTTCGTGCTAAGCACTAAAAACTCTTTCAAGTAAAATTGTTAACGTTGTTTGGTATATACATACATAAAATAAATACCAACAACAATGTTCATTGCGAACTGCCTACAACAAAAATTCAGCACGTTTGTGGAGAATATATGCAAAAGCATATACACACTAACGTTAATGTTGAAAATGAAAAAGGCAAAAGTGGGGAAAATCCAACAGCTTGCACAGAGTCTCAATGGCCGAGTGTGTTTATGCGTTGGGTCATTGCGGCTGAAGATGGAATGGACTCGGGTTCAATCCCCGGTGCATCCACTTCCGAAAAGAGTGCTGATGATCGAAAATGGTTTTTCGTGAAATAGCTATACACTCAATCTTCGCTGTAAATAGTTGTTGAATTTTTTCCACTTACCCCAACAACACTTTTATTTCTTGGTTTGTTTATTTCTTTACTACATCACTTATTTCACCGTGTTGAGCTTAGAAACTAGGCGCGCTTAAGTACTTTCTAATCGACAAGCTATACAAGTTTGTCAAGTGCACGATTTTGCTCGGTCAACACGAAGCACCTGTATGCGGAAAAAGTATTTAAACGTGTCACCGAACACCTTCATTTGAGTTAATTGCAGTGTTGCCAGAACTTTTCCAGAGTTCCAGCTAGATTCTCAAAAAAAAAGCTAGAAAAAGCTAAAAAAAAAAAAGAAAATTTAAGCTAAAAAGGAAGCTAAAAAAAAAAATTACGAAATTACCCAGTAGAACTTGGAGCGAGATCTCCCCAAGCGAGAGCAGAAGAGTAGGTACTCTATTTGATATCCTTTCCGAGTAATATCAAAATTTGTTCAGTTTTGTTTTATTTTGTTTGTGTTTATTACTTCCCTTCCTAGGATATACAATGTTAAAAGCGAGTATACAAAATTGTATGCTTTACACGAAGTATAGGAAGTAATGGAGTATCTATTGACAAGTATTCCCGGATTAATAAAACGATGATCCCAAGTCCTACTGCGTATTTTAATGATTTATTAATAGGTGATTTCCCGTGGCAGTGATCCGGACAAAAAATTTGCAAGCAACTGCAACAACAGTTGCAACAATTGATGATTATCTGGATCAAACAAATTTATTATAGGGTCCACTAACCATCCAATTTATCGTACGACTTGGGCTCGTTGTACAACAAATCGTCACATTAGTGGGCCTGTTGTACAGGTTGAACAGACGGTTGGATGAAGATCAAACGATTTTGATATTTTGTCGCGTTGTACAACAAATTGGAAGGTTAGTGGATATGTTTGACAAACTTCATTATTTTTTCTCGCTGAAGTCAAAGCATCGGGCGCATCGCGTTGGAAATAAGAAATAAAAGTGGCAAAATTTAGTAAATTGCTACAAAAATATTGCCAAAATGTGCAATATTAAGTGCGAAAAATGTAAACATTTCACTTATATATTTTTATAATACAAAAATTAGCATTATTTCAATTGTTACATGTACAATCCGTGTGCATTGGCTTGTTGTTTACTCTTCAAAGCGTTGGTAAAAATGATGTTTGACGATAAATCGATGTTGAAGTTGGAGCGTTGGTGGCAAGCATGCGATTTATCGCACGACAGTGTAGTGAGCCAGCTCATCGAAAAATCGGTCCATATATGGTCGATGTGTCGTCGGCAAATGTCAAAATCGGGGACAGATTGGTATGGCGGCGTCTTCCGGGAGTACAGATTGGTATAGGGGCCGGATGTGGTTGTTGTAAGAAAAGGGACCATAATGACATGGTCGTAGCGAAATCGGACCATGACCACGCCCACTTTTCCTATATAGAAAAAATCGGAAATTTGGTATCTCAGCCACTAATATAGCTAGAGTGATAAAATTTTACCCACGTATTGAGTTCACGCCCTTATGAAGAAATTTGATGAAGTTTTGGAAAATGGGCGGTGCCACGCCCACTTATTAAGGGTCAAACATTTTGTTTTATATGTCATAACTCAGAAACCGTTGAAGATATATCGATGAAATTTGGTATGCGTAATTTTCTTACTTAGACAAATGTTTTGGCGAAAAATAATCAAAATCGGTTGACGGCCACGCCCACTTTTATATATGGGAACTATAAAGGGGCCTAATAAAAACATTTTGAGCGATATCTCTGTCAAATATAAAGATCTATCACTGAAATTTTGTGGCAGGAGTCCAACTACGGACATAAAACAAGAAATACAAAAATTTTTGAAAATAGGCGGTGCCACGCCCACTTATTAAGGGGCAAATATTGAAAGTTTTATAAGCCATAACTCAGAAACCGTTAAAGATATATCGATGAAATTTGGTACGCGTGATATATCTACTTAGCCAAATGTGTGGACGAAAAATTACCAAAATCGGTTGACGACCACGCCCACTTTTATATATGGGTATTATAAAGTGACCTAATAAACTCATTTTTAGCGATATCTCTGTGAAATATAAAGATAATTCATTGAAATTTTGTGACATGAGTTCTACAATAGACCGGAAACAAAAAATAAAAAAAGTTAATAAAATGGGCGTGGCACCGCCTCTTTTTATACAAAGAAATCTACGAGCCTATTACTCGACAAATAACTGAGATATTATGATGAAACTTGGTTTATACACTTTTATAACTTGTGTTAATATAATAGTAATAATAATACAATGGCGCTATTATAACTCTGACGAGTTTTATGGCCGAGCTTCTCTCCCAATTCGAGGTGTGCTCCTTTTTGTTTTTCCTACTAATTGGGTGGACCTACAGTTTTATGCCGGCTCCGAACGGCGAATGCATTTTTTGTGAGAAGCTTTATCATGGCAGAAATACTCTCGGAGGGTATGCCGGCCACTGCCGGGAGGTGACTGCTGCTCTTAAAAAACCCAATAATTGGATTTTTACTAATTAGAAAAATTGTTTTGGTGTTTTGCTCGGACCGTGGTTTGAACCCGAGACCTCTGGCATAGCAGGCGAGCACTCTACCCACTCCACCACAGCGGCCACGTGTTAATAGACACGCAAAAATGTATTGAAATCGGTTTATGACCACGCCTACTTTTTAACAAAGATATTTCTGGAACACCCTTTTGGAATTTGTAACGTGAAGTCTTTGTAGCTAAAAGTCACAGAGGGATGCAATTTTGCACTAACAATAATATTTATATGCTTATTTGGATGATTGATACAAATTTTGAAAATGGGCGTGGCTGCGCCCTGTTTATGCAGCTCTCGTTTCATATAAAATACACCCTATATCGAACGAACGCAAACAAACAATGCGAGCATACAGCTGAGTATCTAATTTTCGATTCCACTCGAACTTAGGCTTCCTTACTTGTTTTAAAATAATATCAACGTCAGCGGCATCAACGTATGTCTGTATGTACATATTCTATGTTATTTTTCATTATTTTATACATTAGAAAGTTACCTTAAAAAGTTGAACTCCGATGACAGCAAACATAAACTGTAGCAAATATGTAACAAGCATAATATTTCCGATTGTTTTTATAGCGACAACAACACATTTTACAACGTACTGATTAGGTGTAAGCGAATTTATAAATTGATCCAAAATCGATGTTTTGTATCAAAATAGATCGTAATTGCCGAAAGCCAAAAATTGGACAATGAAAGACAAGTAAAAATTTTTAGATCGTGAAGAGAGTATAATTGTACAGAAAAATTAACAATTTTATTTAGCATATCCCGAATCAGCAAAATATTTTTTTTTTTTACATTTATGTTTTCATTTCCCGTTGTTTATATCAAAAACGGAGAAAGAATAGAGAAAGGTTATGTATATATTACACCAAATATTATATACATACTTATCGGTAGCTTAGAGTGAAAACTGTGTAAGTCCACTTTTATGAACAAGTGTATTTTTATGTAGAAAGCTAGGAAAATCAAATACGCACTACGCTAAACAAGTCTGTGATACTTGTCATATTTCTACTCCTTGTTATTCAGTGATACGCAAATTGTGTAAGTCCAAAATATGAAGATAAATATTTTTTCCTTTCGAAATTTTTTTATTTTTTGTTTTTTGTCTCTCTTATAAAGTTTGAAAAAAGGACTTACGCAATTTGCACTATAAGTTAGCGTTATAAGAAACTATATGTGCCAAAAAAAATCTTAAACCTTTTTTTTCAACTTTAAGCCCCTTCGATTTTTATTTTTTACGCTCAAATTAATGCCCAGTTAAGAATTGTTCCGTCGGAATTGCGGCGCAAACTTGTCTTTGTTTAAACATTGAAATTTGTTAATATTTTATTTCAAATACGTTTTTAATTTTCGATATTTAATGAAAAGGTTGTATGCTTTCCACTTCTTTTGTTTCATTTGTGTTATTCTTCTTCTGAAAGCTAAAAAAAAATCAACTCTGAGCATTTTACCCGGGGGAAAAAATAGAAATTGATTGAATTGGTTAACGAGGCTACAACAACGAAAAGATTAGAGAAAAATAGATTTGCATAGCTAAATGCATAACACAGACGCACGTCGCCTGAACGCACAAATGCATGAACACATCACACGAACACGAAGTACCTGACCAAACGACGGAAGTTGGTTACTATAATTACTATCGATATATTAGCCCGAACCAGTTTGTCTCCAAACCAAACCTGACAAGGGATGACGAAGAATCGATTCACAATACATCAGAAATTGGTATAATTATTTGTCCGCCGACGGAAAACCTGTCCCCGCCACATATCTGGGCAACGCCATACAATTCTCTGCGTTATATTTTTTAAAAAGGGTATCCAATTGTTGGCTATCCGCTGACCTGTCGCAACTCTATTTGGGCATAAAGCTTGGAATTTTCCCTTTAAAATGATACCCATGAATTAAAACACTTTTACTTGAAAGAATTTTTAGTGCTTAGCACGAAATTTTTATTTTAATTCAATTTTTAATTGTTGGGGTAAGTGGAAAAAATTCAACAACTATTTACAGCACCGGGGATTGAACCCGAGTCCATTCCATCTTCAGCCGCAATGACCCAACGCATAAACACACTCGGCCATTGAGACTCTGTGCAAGCTGTTGGATTTTCCCCACTTTTGCCTTTTTCATTTTCAACATTAACGTTAGTGTGTATATGCTTTTGCATATATTCTCCACAAACGTGCTGAATTTTTGTTGTAGGCAGTTCGCAATGAACATTGTTGTTGGTATTTAAATAGTTGTTGAATTTTTTCCACTTACCCCAACAATTAAAAATTGAATTAAAATAAAAATTTCGTGCTAAGCACTAAAAACTCTTTCAAGTAAAATTGTTAACGTTGTTTGGTATATACATACATAAAATAAATACCAACAACAATGTTCATTGCGAACTGCCTACAACAAAAATTCAGCACGTTTGTGGAGAATATATGCAAAAGCATATACACACTAACGTTAATGTTGAAAATGAAAAAGGCAAAAGTGGGGAAAATCCAACAGCTTGCACAGAGTCTCAATGGCCGAGTGTGTTTATGCGTTGGGTCATTGCGGCTGAAGATGGAATGGACTCGGGTTCAATCCCCGGTGCATCCACTTCCGAAAAGAGTGCTGATGATCGAAAATGGTTTTTCGTGAAATAGCTATACACTCAATCTTCGCTGTAAATAGTTGTTGAATTTTTTCCACTTACCCCAACAACACTTTTATTTCTTGGTTTGTTTATTTCTTTACTACATCACTTATTTCACCGTGTTGAGCTTAGAAACTAGGCGCGCTTAAGTACTTTCTAATCGACAAGTTATACAAGTTTGTCAAGTGCACGATTTTGCTCGGTCAACACGAAGCACCTGTATGCGGAAAAAGTATTTAAACGTGTCACCGAACACCTTCATTTGAGTTAATTGCAGTGTTGCCAGAACTTTTCCAGAGTTCCAGCTAGATTCTCAAAAAAAAAAGCTAGAAAAAGCTAAAAAAAAAAAAGAAAATTTAAGCTAAAAAGGAAGCTAAAAAAAAAAATTACGAAATTACCCAGTAGAACTTGGAGCGAGATCTCCCCAAGCGAGAGCAGAAGAGTAGGTACTCTATTTGATATCCTTTCCGAGTAATATCAAAATTTGTTCAGTTTTGTTTTATTTTGTTTGTGTTTATTACTTCCCTTCCTAGGATATACAATGTTAAAAGCGAGTATACAAAATTGTATGCTTTACACGAAGTATAGGAAGTAATGGAGTATCTATTGACAAGTATTCCCGGATTAATAAAACGATGATCCCAAGTCCTACTGCGTATTTTAATGATTTATTAATAGGTGATTTCCCGTGGCAGTGATCCGGACAAAAAATTTGCAAGCAACTGCAACAACAGTTGCAACAATTGATGATTATCTGGATCAAACAAATTTATTATAGGGTCCACTAACCATCCAATTTATCGTACGACTTGGGCTCGTTGTACAACAAATCGTCACATTAGTGGGCCTGTTGTACAGGTTGAACAGACGGTTGGATGAAGATCAAACGATTTTGATATTTTGTCGCGTTGTACAACAAATTGGAAGGTTAGTGGATATGTTTGACAAACTTCATTATTTTTTCTCGCTGAAGTCAAAGCATCGGGCGCATCGCGTTGGAAATAAGAAATAAAAGTGGCAAAATTTAGTAAATTGCTACAAAAATATTGCCAAAATGTGCAATATTAAGTGCGAAAAATGTAAACATTTCACTTATATATTTTTATAATACAAAAATTAGCATTATTTCAATTGTTACATGTACAATCCGTGTGCATTGGCTTGTTGTTTACTCTTCAAAGCGTTGGTAAAAATGATGTTTGACGATAAATCGATGTTGAAGTTGGAGCGTTGGTGGCAAGCATGCGATTTATCGCACGACAGTGTAGTGAGCCAGCTCATCGAAAAATCGGTCCATATATGGTCGATGTGTCGTCGGCAAATGTCAAAATCGGGGACAGATTGGTATGGCGGCGTCTTCCGGGAGTACAGATTGGTATAGGGGCCGGATGTGGTTGTTGTAAGAAAAGGGACCATAATGACATGGTCGTAGCGAAATCGGACCATGACCACGCCCACTTTTCCTATATAGAAAAAATCGGAAATTTGGTATCTCAGCCACTAATATAGCTAGAGTGATAAAATTTTACCCACGTATTGAGTTCACGCCCTTATGAAGAAATTTGATGAAGTTTTGGAAAATGGGCGGTGCCACGCCCACTTATTAAGGGTCAAACATTTTGTTTTATATGTCATAACTCAGAAACCGTTGAAGATATATCGATGAAATTTGGTATGCGTAATTTTCTTACTTAGACAAATGTTTTGGCGAAAAATAATCAAAATCGGTTGACGGCCACGCCCACTTTTATATATGGGAACTATAAAGGGGCCTAATAAAAACATTTTGAGCGATATCTCTGTCAAATATAAAGATCTATCACTGAAATTTTGTGGCAGGAGTCCAACTACGGACATAAAACAAGAAATACAAAAATTTTTGAAAATAGGCGGTGCCACGCCCACTTATTAAGGGGCAAATATTGAAAGTTTTATAAGCCATAACTCAGAAACCGTTAAAGATATATCGATGAAATTTGGTACGCGTGATATATCTACTTAGCCAAATGTGTGGACGAAAAATTACCAAAATCGGTTGACGACCACGCCCACTTTTATATATGGGTATTATAAAGTGACCTAATAAACTCATTTTTAGCGATATCTCTGTGAAATATAAAGATAATTCATTGAAATTTTGTGACATGAGTTCTACAATAGACCGGAAACAAAAAATAAAAAAAGTTAATAAAATGGGCGTGGCACCGCCTCTTTTTATACAAAGAAATCTACGAGCCTATTACTCGACAAATAACTGAGATATTATGACGAAACTTGGTTTATACACTTTTATAACTTGTGTTAATATAATAATAATAATAATACAATGGCGCTATTATAACTCTGACGAGTTTTATGGCCGAGCTTCTCTCCCAATTCGAGGTGTGCTCCTTTTTGTTTTTCCTACTAATTGGGTGGACCTACAGTTTTATGCCGGCTCCGAACGGCGAATGCATTTTTTGTGAGAAGCTTTTTCATGGCAGAAATACTCTCGGAGGGTATGCCGCCCACTGCCGGGAGGTGACTGCTGCTCTTAAAAACCCCAATAATTGGATTTTTACTAATTAGAAAAATTGTTTTGGCGTTTTGCTCGGACCGTGGTTTGAACCCGAGACCTCTGGCATAGCAGGCGAGCACTCTACCCACTCCACCACAGCGGCCACGTGTTAATAGACACGCAAAAATGTATTGAAATCGGTTTATGACCACGCCTACTTTTTAACAAAGATATTTCTGGAACACCCTTTTGGAATTTGTAACGTGAAGTCTTTGTAGCTAAAAGTCACAGAGGGATGCAATTTTGCACTAACAATAATATTTATATGCTTATTTGGATGATTGATACAAATTTTGAAAATGGGCGTGGCTGCGCCCTGTTTATGCAGCTCTCGTTTCATATAAAATACACCCTATATCGAACGAACGCAAACAAACAATGCGAGCATACAGCTGAGTATCTAATTTTCGATTCCACTCGAACTTAGGCTTCCTTACTTGTTTTAAAATAATATCAACGTCAGCGGCATCAACGTATGTCTGTATGTACATATTCTATGTTACTTTTCATTATTTTATACATTAGAAAGTTACCTTAAAAAGTTGAACTCCGATGACAGCAAACATAAACTGTAGCAAATATGTAACAAGCATAATATTTCCGATTGTTTTTATAGCGACAACAACACATTTTACAACGTACTGATTAGGTGTAAGCGAATTTATAAATTGATCCAAAATCGATGTTTTGTATCAAAATAGATCGTAATTGCCGAAAGCCAAAAATTGGACAATGAAAGACAAGTAAAAATTTTTAGATCGTGAAGAGAGTATAATTGTACAGAAAAATTAACAATTTTATTTAGCATATCCCGAATCAGCAAAATATTTTTTTTTTTTACATTTATGTTTTCATTTCCCGTTGTTTATATCAAAAACGGAGAAAGAATAGAGAAAGGTTATGTATATATTACACCAAATATTATATACATACTTATCGGTAGCTTAGAGTGAAAACTGTGTAAGTCCACTTTTATGAACAAGTGTATTTTTATGTAGAAAGCTAGGAAAATCAAATACGCACTACGCTAAACAAGTCTGTGATACTTGTCATATTTCAACTCGTTGTTATTCAGTGATACGCAAATTGTGTAAGTCCAAAATATGAAGATAAATATTTTTTCCTTTCGAAATTTTTTTATTTTTTGTTTTTTGTCTCTCTTATAAAGTTTGAAAAAAGGACTTACGCAATTTGCACTATAAGTTAGCGTTATAAGAAACTATATGTGCCAAAAAAAATCTTAAACCTTTTTTTTCAACTTTAAGCCCCTTCGATTTTTATTTTTTACGCTCAAATTAATGCCCAGTTAAGAATTGTTCCGTCGGAATTGCGGCGCAAACTTGTCTTTGTTTAAACATTGAAATTTGTTAATATTTTATTTCAAATACGTTTTTAATTTTCGATATTTAATGAAAAGGTTGTATGCTTTCCACTTCTTTTGTTTCATTTGTGTTATTCTTCTTCTGAAAGCTAAAAAAAAATCAACTCTGAGCATTTTACCCGGGGGAAAAAATAGAAATTGATTGAATTGGTTAACGAGGCTACAACAACGAAAAGATTAGAGAAAAATAGATTTGCATAGCTAAATGCATAACACAGACGCACGTCGCCTGAACGCACAAATGCATGAACACATCACACGAACACGAAGTACCTGACCAAACGACGGAAGTTGGTTACTATAATTACTATCGATATATTAGCCCGAACCAGTTTGTCTCCAAACCAAACCTGACAAGGGATGACGAAGAATCGATTCACAATACATCAGAAATTGGTATAATTATTTGTCCGCCGACGGAAAACCTGTCCCCGCCACATATCTGGGCAACGCCATACAATTCTCTGCGTTATATTTTTTAAAAAGGGTATCCAATTGTTGGCTATCCGCTGACCTGTCGCAACTCTATTTGGGCATAAAGCTTGGAATTTTCCCTTTAAAATGATACCCATGAATTAAAACACTTTTACTTGAAAGAATTTTTAGTGCTTAGCACGAAATTTTTATTTTAATTCAATTTTTAATTGTTGGGGTAAGTGGAAAAAATTCAACAACTATTTACAGCGAAGGTTGAGTGTATAGCTATTTCACGAAAAACCATTTTTGATCATCAGCACTCTTTTCGGAAGTGGATGCACCGGGGATTGAACCCGAGTCCATTCCATCTTCAGCCGCAATGACCCAACGCATAAACACACTCGGCCATTGAGACTCTGTGCAAGCTGTTGGATTTTCCCCACTTTTGCCTTTTTCATTTTCAACATTAACGTTAGTGTGTATATGCTTTTGCATATATTCTCCACAAACGTGCTGAATTTTTGTTGTAGGCAGTTCGCAATGAACATTGTTGTTGGTATTTAAATAGTTGTTGAATTTTTTCCACTTACCCCAACAATTAAAAATTGAATTAAAATAAAAATTTCGTGCTAAGCACTAAAAACTCTTTCAAGTAAAATTGTTAACGTTGTTTGGTATATACATACATAAAATAAATACCAACAACAATGTTCATTGCGAACTGCCTACAACAAAAATTCAGCACGTTTGTGGAGAATATATGCAAAAGCATATACACACTAACGTTAATGTTGAAAATGAAAAAGGCAAAAGTGGGGAAAATCCAACAGCTTGCACAGAGTCTCAATGGCCGAGTGTGTTTATGCGTTGGGTCATTGCGGCTGAAGATGGAATGGACTCGGGTTCAATCCCCGGTGCATCCACTTCCGAAAAGAGTGCTGATGATCGAAAATGGTTTTTCGTGAAATAGCTATACACTCAATCTTCGCTGTAAATAGTTGTTGAATTTTTTCCACTTACCCCAACAACACTTTTATTTCTTGGTTTGTTTATTTCTTTACTACATCACTTATTTCACCGTGTTGAGCTTAGAAACTAGGCGCGCTTAAGTACTTTTTAATCGACAAGCTATACAAGTTTGTGGCCGCTGTGGTGCAGTGGGTAGAGTGCTCGCCTGCTATGCCAGAGGTCTCGGGTTCAAACCACGGTCCGAGCCAAACACCAAAACAATTTTTCTAATTAGTAAAAATCCAATTATTGGGTTTTTTAAGAGAAGCGGTCACCTCTCGGCAGTGGACGGCATACCCTCCGAGAGTATTTCTGCCATGAAAAAAAAGCTTCTCACAAAAAATGCATTCGCCGTTCGGAGCCGGCATAAAACTGTAGGTCCACCCAATTAGTAGGAAAAACAAAAAGGAGCACACCTCGAATTGGGAGAGAAGCTCGGCCATAAAACTCGTCAGAGTTATAATAGCGCCATTGTATTATATATTATACAAGTTTGTCAAGTGCACGATTTTGCTCGGTCAACACGAAGCACCTGTATGCGGAAAAAGTATTTAAACGTGTCACCGAACACCTTCATTTGAGTTAATTGCAGTGTTGCCAGAACTTTTCCAGAGTTCCAGCTAGATTCTCAAAAAAAAAAGCTAGAAAAAGCTAAAAAAAAAAGAAAATTTAAGCTAAAAAGGAAGCTAAAAAAACAAGTAAGGAAGCCTAACTTCGAGTGGCATCGAACATTAGATACTCAGCTGTATGCTTTCATTGTTTGTTTGCATTTGATGGAAACACGGTGTAGGTACTTTATATAAAGGAAGTGCTGCCTAAAGTGGGCGTAGCCGCGCCCATTTTCAAAATTTTTATCAGTCATCCAACTAAGCATATGAATATTATTCTTTGTGCAAAATTTCATTCCTTTATGACTAGTTACAAAGATGTCACGTTACAAATTCCCAAAGGGTGTTCCAGAAATATCTTTGTTAAAAAGTAGGCGTGGTCATAAACCGATTTCAATAAATTTTTGCGTGTCTATTAACACAAGTTATAAAAGTGTATAAACCAAGTTTCGTCATAATATCTCAATTATTTGTCGAGTTATAGGCTAGGAAATCTCGTATATTCCTTTGTCTAAAAAGAGGCGGTGCCACGCCCATTTTCCAAAATTTTTCTATTTTTTGTTTCCGGTCTATTGTGGAACTCTTGCCACAAAATTTCAAAGAATTATCTTTATATTTGACAAAGATATCGCTTAAAATGTTTTTATTAGGCCACTTTATAATACCCATATATAAAAGTGGGCGTGGTCGTCAACCGATTTCGCTAAAATTTTCAACATGTATTACCACAAATAATAAAAGTGTACACACCAAGTTTCGTCATTATATATCAATTATTTGTCGAGTTATGGGCTCAGAAATCTCGTATATTCCAGCTTCTAAAAAGAGGCGGTGCCACACCCATTTTCCAAACTTTTTGTGTTTTTCGTTGTATGTCCGCAGGTGGACTCCTGGCATAAAATTTCAATGATATATCTTTATATTTGACAGAGATATCGCTTAAAATGTTTTTATTAGGTCCCTTTATAGTTCCCATATATAAAAGTGGGCGTGGCCGTCAACCGATTTTAACAATTTTTCGTGCAAACATTTTCCTAAGTAAGTACATCACGCGTACCAAATTTCATCGATATATCTTCAACAATTTCTGAGTTATGACTCATAAAGATTTCAATGTTTGCTCCTTAATAAGTGGGCGTGGCACCGCCCATTTTCCAAAATTCAATCAAATTTCTTCATAGGGGCCTGAGCTCAACACGTGGGTAAAGTTTCATCGCTGTAGCTATATTAGTGGCTAAGATATCAAATTTCCGATTTTTTCTATATAGGAAAAGTGGGCGTGGTCATGGTCCGATTTCGCCCATTTTCAATACCAGCCGTCCCAGTGTCGATACCAACTTGCATTTCAAATTTCATCAAAATATCTCAATTTTTGCGCGAGTTAGAGTGTTTACAGACGGACAGACGGACAGACGGACGGACGGACGGACATGGCTCAATCGATTTCTCTTTTCACGCTGATCATTTTGATATATATAAGTCTATATCTATCTCGATTATTTCATTCTGTTACAATCCACCGTTATGTGATTAAAACTATAATACTCTGTGTACTAGTACAGCTGAGTATAAAAATTACGAAATTACCCAGTAGAACTTGGAGCGAGATCTCCCCAAGCGAGAGCAGAACAGTAGGTACTCTATTTGATATCCTTCCCGAGTAATATCAAAATTTGTTCAGTTTTGTTTTATTTTGTTTGTGTTTATTACTTCCCTTCCTAGGATATACAATGTTAAAAGCGAGTATACAAAATTGTATGCTTTACACGAAGTATAGGAAGTAATGGAGTATCTATTGACAAGTATTCCCGGATTAATAAAACGATGATCCCAAGTCCTACTGCGTATTTTAATGATTTATTAATAGGTGATTTCCCGTGGCAGTGATCCGGACAAAAAATTTGCAAGCAACTGCAACAACAGTTGCAACAATTGATGATTATCTGGATCAAACAAATTTATTATAGGGTCCACTAACCATCCAATTTATCGTACGACTTGGGCTCGTTGTACAACAAATCGTCACATTAGTGGGCCTGTTGTACAGGTTGAACAGACGGTTGGATGAAGATCAAACGATTTTGATATTTTGTCGCGTTGTACAACAAATTGGAAGGTTAGTGGATATGTTTGACAAACTTCATTATTTTTTCTCGCTGAAGTCAAAGCATCGGGCGCATCGCGTTGGAAATAAGAAATAAAAGTGGCAAAATTTAGTAAATTGCTACAAAAATATTGCCAAAATGTGCAATATTAAGTGCGAAAAATGTAAACATTTCACTTATATATTTTTATAATACAAAAATTAGCATTATTTCAATTGTTACATGTACAATCCGTGTGCATTGGCTTGTTGTTTACTCTTCAAAGCGTTGGTAAAAATGATGTTTGACGATAAATCGATGTTGAAGTTGGAGCGTTGGTGGCAAGCATGCGATTTATCGCACGACAGTGTAGTGAGCCAGCTCATCGAAAAATCGGTCCATATATGGTCGATGTGTCGTCGGCAAATGTCAAAATCGGGGACAGATTGGTATGGCGGCGTCTTCCGGGAGTACAGATTGGTAAGGGGGCCGGATGTGGTTGTTGTAAGAAAAGGGACCATAATGACATGGTCGTAGCAATCAAGACAGAAACGCAATTCCGGAATTGAAAAAATCAATTCATAATTCCGAAAAGAGATTAAGGCTGAGTTCCTATAACGCAATTCCCGGAGAGGGCCTAAACGCCAGCTTTTCCACGAATAACATGTTCAAGAATGTAAAATCAACAACCTACAAAACAGAAAGAAGAAGAGCAACTTTTATTGCTTTCGCGATCGTCATTGGGCCATAACAACAACTTCCAAATCAGCTGAGCACAGCTGTTCGACCTCTTTGACACACATCCCAGAGTCATTTTGTTCTCCATACACTATGCACGCATCTTTCACTCATTTCATTATTTCCTTTATTTTAAAATGTATACATGTGTACAAATATGTACATTCTTGAAAGTAAATTGAATTACATTGAAACACTCGGTTACAGTTCGGTTACAAAAGCAATGTCCGATGATCACACCAGCATTGCATAAAAAATATATACAAAACTCTTTGCTTCATGAGAGCGCTGAAAAATGCACATTTTTTATACCATTTTCCATTGGTGCCACTGTGCAAAAAATTAATGTGGGTATTTAAAAAAAAATTGAGGGTATTTCGTTATTTTTTACTCATTAATAATATTACGTAATTTGATCTAAAAATAGTCTTGAGTAATTTGATCATGTAGAATGGCTTATATGTTATTAAACTAGATCTTCCATTGAAAATTATCGTGGCATAGCAAAACTGTCTGCTATTCCTAAGGTGTTTGGGGATATTGTAAATAATCACCTAAAACATTCTATTTCCTCGTCGCTAGGAACCTCGCAACATGGGTTCTGTAGAGGTAAATCAACTGTTACTAACTTACTGGAATTCACCACTCATGTTTCTAATGGGTTTAGGGAAAATGTTAACACGGATGTCATTTATACAGATTTCAGCAAGGCTTTTGATAAGGTTAACCACTCATTACTTGTCCGTAAACTTGATCTGCTTGGCTTTCAACCTATTCTTTTAAAATGGATTGCTTCTTATATTTCAAATAGAACACAAAGGGTAGTTTTCAAAAATGCTTTTTCCAACGTCATTGATGTATCTTCTGGAGTTCCACAAGGGAGCCATCTCGGTCCGACTCTGTTCTTATTATTTATAAATGACATTTCTTATGCTATTAACAACTCAAAAATTCTTATGTATGCCGATGATGTGAAACTTTTCAAGTCATACTCTTCTTTGGAAGAAAGATCTGCGCTTCAAACTGGTTTAAATTCTTTTGCTACTTGGTGCAATTATAATCTTATGCCACTTAATCTTAATAAATGTAAATTTATGTGCTTTTCGCGGAAGAATATACAACCAGCAACTTACACAATTAATAACTATAGTTTGGAACAGGTTTATGATTTTGTCGACCTAGGAGTCAGATTTGATTGTAAACTTAACTTCAATTTGCATATAAACGTCACAGTAAATAAAGCTAAAAGTGTCTTGGGATTTGTAAAGCGTTGGTCTAAGGAATTTAGAGACCCATATATAACTAAAACCCTTTTTACAACGTTAGTGAGACCAATACTAGAATATGCCTCTATAATATGGAGTCCGCAATATCAAGTTCATTCTGATCGACTCGAATCAGTACAAAAACAGTTCTTACTTTTTGCGTTAAGAGATTTGCACTGGGACCCTCGGTGCAATCTTCCCCCGTACACTAGTCGGCTGAAGCTTATTAATCTTCCAACATTATCAAGCCGCAGGGAGATGTTAGGCGTGGTATTCCTGGTTAAACTGTTAAAGGGATCAGTGACAGCCCATCTCTTCTAACCGAGGTAAACTTAAATGTTCCTACTCGCCCATCAAGATATTTTCAACCAATCGTCTTAAAGCAGTGTAGAACAAATTTTGAATTACATGAACCATTCCGTTGCTTATGTAAAAGTTTCATTCTTATTATACTAATTTTGATATTTCAGAATCTATTTTGCAAATAAGAAGATCCCTGTTGTTCGCTCTTAACAAGAGACAACAGATACCTTACTTGTTACACTTATTACTACGTATATCAATATTTACTTTATTTGTACTATTATTTTAATTGTAAGTTCTTTCTTCTATATTATTATATTATGTATATACATACAACCAGCTGAATGAATTTATTTTCTGTAGCTGAGTAGTGTAAGACCTCGACGTTGAATAAACTCCTCCCACTCAACACCTTGGCTAAATTTAAGTTTAAATTAAAAAAATCCGCACGTCATGTGGATGCGCCCCTCGTGCGGTAGGGCGGGTGGAGGGTAACCGTTGGGTTTATTATTATTATTAGTTAATAAAATGTACGCCAATATTTCATTCAAATTTTATTTCCAGCTTAAAAAGGAAAATGATTTTGTGTTTTCATTAAGTAACCAATCAACCATGCCCGCTCAATGTTAGTCGTTTCGACTGGGAGTGCCACATAATCGCCAAAAAATAAAATCCCCAACACACAAAATCTTCAAAAAAAAATCGCCAAAATACATAATCCCCAAAATCAAAATCCTTTAAATCAAAATCCCCAAACACGAAATTCCCACATTTTTTTAGGGGATGGCGTCACAAAATCCCCAAAAGATTACTAAATAAACAACATTGAAAATCATATTTAAAAAACCGCATGCCGAGTCTTAAGGTGCCTACAGTCAGCAACGAGTTGATCGCCCGCTTCCGAAGCCCGAATTCGTTCCGAGTTAAGCGAAGTGTGTGCGAAGCGTATGAAAACACAAAAATCAGCTGTTTTCTATTTTAAACAGCCGTGCGAATGTTGCCGTATTTGAAATAATGGGAAGACACAAAAATTTCGCATGAAATACCCAAACTTAGTACCTATATTTATTCTCAATTTAAATTTTTAAATATATTGTTTTCTTTAAGAAAAAAAGCGACGAGGCGAAAATTTTTAATAAAAAAAATGCGCGATTTTGTATTCCAAGTTTTGGTAATTATCTAGTTTAGGTGACAACGGTGAAAATTGGTAAATTTTCAAGAAGTGGGGTATCAATCGACGCATTTTGATCACATGAACACGAATCCGAAGCGGAACTTAATTTTTTAACGCAATAAAAAGTTGTTAACAAAAGACGGCGGGGTAAAAACGGGTTTTTGAGTGGCGTGGTCCTGTCCCTCCATTAGGAGTCAGAGTTGCATTTCTAATGCATTTTGTTATTTTCTTGTTGGAAAGTGAAAAATAGGTAAAAGAAAATAGTACACTTTTTTGGCAATAAATAAAGGAATAACCATACGCAATTTTTATTTCGTGCTTACACAAAAAAATTTCTGCCTTTGTCGCAATTTTGTTTGCCTGTGTGAATTTTATGACGGAAAATATCAGTTGTTCATTATCCGCTGACCCGCTATACGTTGACCCATTCAAAAATGGTAAAAAGGGGATAATTTTGAAATAAAAATTGCTTTTATGTATCGTAAATTGCTCGTTACTTTTCTTTTCATTGCCTAATTTCTAATTTATTTGAAAAATACGCTATCCGTTTGCTATGTAGCAGGGATATGATTTCATTCAAACGTTTAAATTTTTCAAATATAACATCAATTATGCAACTTTTTTATTTCATCCTATGCGAAGTTATGCTCCGAAAAACAGAAAAAAGTTATAACTGGATAATCTCGATTTTAAGTTTATTTAACCCTTAAATGCATGGCGTACCATATATGGTACGAGCATTTATTTCTTAATATATCGGAAAAATTAATATGTATAACATAGCAGGATAATTTAAGTTGGAGCTATAAAATCTAGCTTTTATTTGAATAGTGTCGAAGCTTCCTGAGTTTCATATTCAGTTGACAGTGGGCAGTTCAAAATTTTGAGAAATATTCTAAATGTGATATTCATTCGTCAATAAAACCTATTTTATTTTATGGTATATAAATATTACAGATGAGTATATTGGTCCTTTTTATATACATATAAAGTAAATTGTGATTAAATACGATCGTTTCTTATTTTTTGTTGCCTTTTTGCGTATGTACCATATATGGTACTTCATGCATCTAAGCCAAACATTTTACCCAGCGCTTGCTGTTTTACATGTAATTTGTGTGCTGATATGGATCACATAATGATTGAAGGAAAGAGGCATAATACAGAGAATGCAGAAAGTGTGCTATCTAATGATTTTGAGGTATGTAGATATACCCAAATATAGAAATGGGTCCATTTATAAAGGGTAATTCACGCATGAATTAGATGAACTAATAAATGAAACACCAAAACCGCTTCATATTAGAAATCAGGCCGGAAACGAGTATGCACTATTGGATGAAGATTATAAATTTTTCTTCTTAATTGCGCGTAAACATCTAGGCAATTTTAGCCGAGATCAATAAAGCGCGCCAGTAGTTTCTGTTTCGTGATACCGCGCCAATTGGAAATACCAAGGGAGGACGAGTCGGTCTTCACCTGATCTTCCCAGTGAAGTGGAGGTCTCCCTCTTCTTCTGCGTTTAGCGGGTTTCGATAGAAATACTTTCTGGGTTTGAGCACTTTCATCCATTCACAGACATGACCTGCCCAACGCAGCCGTTGGATTTTTTTTTGCTGAACAATATACAGCTCGTCATTACATCTCCGTCGGTACTCGCCCTCGCTAACGCGCAAAGGTCAATAAATCTTCCGAAGAACTTTTCTCTCGAATACTCCAAGTACCATCTCATCTGATTTTGACATTGTCCATGCTTCTGAGCCGTACATGAGGACTGGAACAATAAGAGTCTTGCATAGCGTGATTTTTGTTCGTGGAGGGAGGCCTTTCTTTTCAAATGCTTACTTAATCCAAAGCAGCATTTATTCGTTAGAATGATTAGTTGGATTTTCGTGCTTACATTATTTTTAGAGTTAACGCTGGTTCCCAAACAGACGAAACCCGTTAGACCGTTCAATATTTCGAATTGGTAACTGTCAACCGTGAAGTGGCTGCCAAGACATAATTGAGCTGACTCTGTGTGTGATGACAGGAGGTACTTCGCTTTGTCGTCGTTAACCGCCAAACCCATTTTCTTAGATTTATATTTGGAACGATTTTCCGTCATCCCTTGTCAATTTTGCTGTTGAGATTTTCATAGCCTCTTTGTCCAGCTTGGAGAAGACAGAACGAACAGCACGAGTGTTAGTGCCCATGATGTCAATATCATCGACGTACACACGCAGTTGCACACACTTGTAATACAAGATGCTTCCATGTGTTTAAGTTCTGCAGCTCGAATTATCTTTTCCAGCATCAAGTTGAAGAAATCACACGAAAGGGGGTCACCTTTCATGAAACATCGGAGAGGTCCTTTCGAGCCGTTCGAGGCCAAACGATGTTTTACACAAGGGAATGACGGAGCTGGTGGTGTTAGTCAACGTCATTTGGCATATCCATATAAGTTTTGCAGGGAAGCCATCTCATTTTAATTAACTAACAGAAATTTGCTTACAAAAATAATTTTGGTCTCAATGCATAGTGTACCATATATGGTACAATTAGAAAAACACCAAAATTCAGCTTTTCCTGGAAAAACCGCGCATTTAATCGAAAAATTAGTGTCTATTTCGTGTTTAGTAGGTAATTTTACGTAGGGGGCGTCACGTGTCAATATTGGGGGCTGACCTCATGCATTTAAGGGTTAAAACTAAAATAAACGTATTAAAAATGGCTTCATGTGAATTAATAACATATACATAAATGATAATTATTTTCAATAAATGAGCTAAACAATTATCTAATAACTCCTATTTCGCTTAAGTAAACTTAAGCTGTTTTTCCTATGAAGAAAGATATATGTCTTCCATTACATTTTACACTCGCATTGATTTCGTTTAATCTATATCTATATATATACTAGCTGTACCCGGCCAAGCTTTGCTTTGGCCCACTTCCTATTATAGGTACTTGAACCGAAAAAAGACACGCTTTAAAATATGTTCAAAGTATCTAGAAACCGAAATTACCTCGGGCTGCAGAGCTCAGCACAATTCAGATAAGTTTAAAAAAAGTGTAGGAAAAAATTTATATTTTCAAAAGTTTGCCCTCTTAATGTTCTTATCCCATTTTTCTTCGTATTAGTCTTCATCTGCCTTTCCCTCTACTTTTCTCTTTCTCTTTCAGTTTCCATTTATCTTTCCTTTTTCCTTTCCCATCACATTTCCGCTTCCCTTTCTCTACCGCTCTCTCCTACCGCTCCTTTTATGTCTTTCTCCTTTTTATTCCCCCTCTTATTCCTTCTCTAATTCCCTTTCTTACTGTCTCTCTCCCCATCCTCTTCATTCCATTTTTAATATATTCTCCCTCTCCTTTTCCGTCCCTTGCTTTGCCTTTCCCAGTCTCATTACTCTTCCCCTTTCCTAGGGAACTGGGTTTAGTATAACATACCCTGCATTCCACTTCTCATTTGATACCACCATTGCTTAAAAACATTCCGTGGCGTCCGAATCGTCTCTTTTACCCATAATTGGGTATGAGGACTAAGAATCACTATGAAAATATCTCTATATAGCAGACCCGGTCAACACTTTCATTTGATACCAATATCCCTAAGATATATCCCAGGGTTATCCTGGTCCACATATTGACCCATACCTTGTTACCCCACCTAGGAATCGTCATGCGCCGTGATTAAATAACAATATCACTGAGAAATTATCCGGGGCCATCCGGATCCACATTTTGACCCACATCTGGGGACCTGACCTAGGAATCATAATGAGTAAAAGCCCTGCCTTTCAGTTGACACCAATATCGTTCAGAAATTTTCCGGGGCCATCCCGGTCCACGTTTTGACCCACATTTAGGGATCAGACCTAGGAATCATAATTAGTTCATCTCTGTGTAAAGGCCCTGCTCAGCACTTTTCATTTGGTACCAATATCCCTGAGAAATATCCCGGTGTTGTCCGGGGTCGCGTGTTGAACCACACCTTGGGACCCGACCTAGGGATCGTAATGAGTTCATTTCTATGTAAAATCCCTTCTCAAAACGGTTCATTTGATACTAATATCACTGAGAAATTTTCCGGGGTCATCCGGGTCCACGTTTTGACCCATATTTGGGGACCCGTCCTAAGCATCACAAATAAAATAGTTATATGTTGAAGTCCTAATCAAGACCTTTCATTTGATACCAATATCACTCAATAACATCCGAGGTTCATCCGGGTCCACGGTGCAACCTATATCTGGAGACCCGACCTAGGAATCACAATGAGTACTATTCTATGTAAATTCTCTGTTAAATACCTTTCATTTGATACCAATATCGCTCAGAAACATTCGAGGGTCATCCGGGTCCACGTTTTGACCCATATCTGGAGACCCGACCTAGGAATCACAATGAGTAATATTCTATGTAAATTCTCTCATCAGTACCTTTCATTTGATACCAATATCGTCCAAAAATATTCAGGGGAAAGCCGGATCCACGTTTTGACCTTTTGACCTATATCTCGGGAATCGACTTCCGGATTTGAAAAAAATATGTATATAAACCATCTAGGGCAAGGTACTAAGCTGGTGTGTAAATTTGGTCAAAATCCCTCCACGCGTTTGGGCGAAAGCCGGCGACAAAGAAATGGGCTTGATTTATATATATATATAGATAATAATCAAGCCCATTACTTTGTCGCCGGCTTTCGCCCAAACGTGTGAAAGGTCTTGATGAGGACTTCGACACAGAAATATTATAATTGTGATACATAGGCCGGGTCCCCAGATATGGGTCACTACGTGCATCCGGATGAAACCGAAAAGTGGGAATCATGGCTTCAATACAGAGATGTTCTAGACTTGATGTTCAACCTGGTTCCCTGGGTAAAGGGCAATAAAAAGCAAGAGGAAAATCAAATGGAATTGGAATTCAAGGGAAGGAAACGAAAATGGAATTGGAAGGGGAGAGAGAGATTGGGAGTGGGAAAGGGTGGCGAATGAGAGGGGGAGAGGAAAGAAGGGGTAAGTGAAATGAAAGGAAAAGGAAACGTAGACGAAAGGAGGAAAGGTCGGGTCTCCAGATGTGGATCAAAACGTGGACCCGAATGACCCCGGGATGTTGCTGAGCAATACCGACATAAAATTACAGGTGTTGACCAGGGCTGCTGCATAAAGCTATTTTTATTGTGATTCTTAGGCCCGGTACTCAATTATGGGTACAGGAGTGGACCCGGATGCTACTGGATGTTATTAAACAACGGTGGTATAAAATGAGAAGTGGAATGCAGGGCTATGTTATGCTAAACCCAGTTCGCTAGGGAAAGGGGAAGAGTAATGAGACTGGGAAAGGCAAAGGGACGGAAAAGGAGAGGGAGAATATAATAAAATTGGAATGAAGAGGATGGGGAGAAAGACAGTAAGACAGGGAATTAGAGAAGGAATAAGAGGGGGGAATAAAAAGGAGAAATACAGAAAAGGGGGGGTAAGAGAGAGTGGTAGAAAAAGGGAAGCGGAAATGTGATGGGAAAGGAAACAGGAAACGGAAATGAAAGGAAAGATAAATGGAAAGGGAAAGAGAAGGAGAAAAGTAGAGGGAAAGGCAGTTGGAGATTAATACGAAGAAAAATGGGATAAGAAAATGAAGGGGGCAAACTTTTGAAAATATCAATTTTTTCCTTCACTTTTTTTAAACTTATCTGAATTGTGCTGAGCTCTGCAGCCCGAGGTAATTTCGGTTTCTAGATACTTTCATCATATTTTAAAGTGTGCCGTTTTTTGCTTCAAGTACCTATAATAGGAAGTGGGCCAAAGCAAAGATTGGCCGGGTACAGCTAGTAATGCAATGAAAAATACCGTTCAAATGTTTTAGTGGTTAAAACAGTTCGTTCGGCAGCACCGCATTGAGCAAAAGCAATCAGCTGACACGTTTTTCCGGCAAAAATCAAAATGTTCGTTGATTTCTGCGGTACGGGCTGCGTATTCGTATGTTTCGGTCGTTGGTGAGTTTTCATTTATATGGCATTCTCATAAGGTAGATCGTGTCAAGGCAGATATACCAGGTAGGCGCAGGGGCGAATTCAGAAAATCCCCATGTATTTTGTTATTGTAATTGGTAGAGTGTAATGTCAAAATTATATTTCGCCGTGGTTAAAATCTGAATTCACTTGGGACTCGCTCATTCCTACTGGATAAGATTAGAATTCGCTTGGATTTTGACATTACTCTCTACCTTTGGAAATAAAAAAAGTAGTTTCTGAATTCGCTCATGCGCCTACCTCTAAATTATTGTACCATGGATCGTGTCAGCTGACACGGGTTGTGGGAACTCGTTGTTGACTGTTAGCACCATTATCTGAGCTCTGATACGTAATAACATATATACATACATATAAAATATGTATATCCCTGCAAAAATTCGGAGTACTCCATTCGCAGATCCATGAAGTGCTCGCTATGGATAGGCTTGCCATAATTTTTTCACCCCAATGCCTGACTAAACGTATTTTCGCCGTACAAAAATCCCAGCAGAAATTACCCCTGAAATGCGCATTTCGGCTAAATTACTCACGAAATTATGCTGTAATCGGTATCTTCTCTAAATTTTATCGATTATAATCGAAAAAAAGTTTTGAAAATCGCTAATACTCGCGTTAAATTTGTTCGCCGCGACTTCTTAAGTATATTCTCATTGTATGTTTCATTAGCGATTTTTTAATAATAAAAAATGTAATTTGGTGGGAGTATTTTATAAATGTTATTTTCATTTCAGCTGAAAATCTTTTCATCATAAAAAGCAATATTGAAAAGAAAATTAAATTCATTTCATTAAATTTAACCCAGTGTTTAAATTCTAAATATGTACATATAAATTTTCTGACAAAAACTGATATTTTTATACTCAGCTGTACGAGTACACAGAGTATTATAGTTTTAATCACATAACGGTGGATTGTAACAGAATGAAATAATCGAGATAGATATAGACTTATATATATCAAAATTATCAGGGTGAAAAGAGAAATCGATTGAGTCATGTCCGTCCGTCCGCCTGTAAACACTCTAACTCACGCAAAAATTGAGATATTTTGATGAAATTTGGAATGCAAGTTGGTATCGAGACTGGGACGGTTGGTATTAAAAATGGGCGAAATCGGACCATGACCATATATAGAAACAAGTAAGGAAGCCTAAGTTCGAGTGGAATCGAAATTAGATACTCAGCTGTATGCTTTCATTGTTTGTTTGCGTTTGATGGAATCACGGTGTAGGTACTTTATATAAAACGAATGCCGAATAAAGTGGGCGTAGCCACGCCCATTTTAAAAATTTTTATCAATCACCCAACTAAGCATATGAATATTATTCATTGTGCGAAATTTCATTCCTTTATGACTTCTAGTTACAAAGATGTCACGTTACAAATGCCCAAAGGGTGTTCCAGAAATATCTTTGTTAAAAAGTAGGCGTGGTAATAAACCGATTCCAATAAATTTTTGCGTGTCTATTAACACAATTTATAAAAGTGTATAAACCAAGTTTCGTCATAATATCTCAATTATTTGTCGAATTATTGGCTCCGAAATCTCGTAGATTCCGTTGTCTAAAAAGAGTGGGTGCCACACCCACTTTCCAAAATTTTTATATTTTTTGTTTCCGGTCTATTGTATTGTGTATTTCAATGAATTATCTTCATATTTGACAACGATATCGCTTAAAATGTTTTTATTAGGTCCCTTTATAATACCCATATATAAAAGTGGGCGTGGACGTCAACAGATTTTGGTAATTCTTCGTCCACACATTTGCCTAGGTAAATATATCACGCGTACCAAATTTCATTGATATATCTTTAATGGTTTCTGAGTTATGGCTTATAAAACTTTCAATATTTGCCCCTTAATAAGTGGGCGTGGCACCGCCCATTTTCCAAAATTTTTCTGTTTTTTGTCCGTAGTTGGACTCCTGCTACAAAATTTCAGTGATAGATCTTTATATTTGACAGAGATATCGCTTAAAATGTTTTTATTAGGCCCCTTTATAGTTCCCATATATAAAAGTGGGCGTGGCCGTCAAACGATTTTGACAATTTTCCGTCAAAACATTTGTCTAAGTAAGTAAACCACTCATTCCAAATTTCATCGATATATCTTCAACGGTTTCTGAGTTATTACATATAAAACTTTCAACGTTTGACCCTTAATAAGTGGGCGTGGCACCGCCCACTTTTGAAAATTTCATTAAATTTCTTCATAAGGGCCTGAGATCAATACGTGGGTGAAATTTCATCGCTCCAGCTATATTAGTGGCTGAGATACCAAATTTCCGATTTTTTCTATATAGGAAAAGTGGGTGTGGTCATGGTCCGATTTCGCCCATTTTCAATACCAACCGTCCCAGTCTCGATACCAACTTGCATTCCAAATTTCATCAAAATATCTCAATTTTTGCGCGAGTTAGAGTGCGTACTTTTCACCCTGATCATTTTGATATATACTCACGGAAAAAAGTATTGGCACAGCAGACAAAGTTGGTTTCGACCTCAAAATACTCTTCCAAAGAAATAAATTTTTTATAATTTCCTATTTTTGTTGCATTAGTACAAGTATTAAGAATACTTAAAGAAAAAATTACATTGATTGATGGAATGGCTTAAGCACATTAATTCGTGTAATGAAAAAACTCCTATTTTTATCCGGAAAAAAGTATTGGCACACTTCACTTTCAGATTAAATAACAACTAAATTTTAAATGCTAGTATATTCTAGGCGTACCATTTTCTAACATCATTAAGTGGGTTTGGCATAGAATACACCAACTTTCTGGTAGTTTCCTCCCCAATATTTGGCCGTTCTTCCATTAAGGTTGCTTTTAGACTCCATATAAGTTTTGCAGGGAAGCCATCTCATTTTAATTAACTAACAGAAATTTGCTTACAAAAATAATATTGGTCTCAATGCATAGTGTACCATATATGGTACAATTAGAAAAACACCAAAATTCAGCTTTTCCTGGAAAAACCGCGCATTTAATCGAAAAATTAGTGTCTATTTCGTGTTTAGTAGGTAATTTTACGTAGGGGGCGTCACGTGTCAATATTGGGGGCTGACCTCATGCATTTAAGGGTTAAAACTAAAATAAACGTATTAAAAATGGCTTCATGTGAATTAATAACATATACATAAATGATAATTATTTTCAATAAATGAGCTAAACAATTATCTAATAACTCCTATTTCGCTTAAGTAAACTTAAGCTGTTTTTCCTATGAAGAAAGATATATGTCTTCCATTACATTTTACACTCGCATTGATTTCGTTTAATCTATATCTATATATATACTAGCTGTACCCGGCCAAGCTTTGCTTTGGCCCACTTCCTATTATAGGTACTTGAACCGAAAAAAGACACGCTTTAAAATATGTTCAAAGTATCTAGAAACCGAAATTACCTCGGGCTGCAGAGCTCAGCACAATTCAGATAAGTTTAAAAAAAGTGTAGGAAAAAATTTATATTTTCAAAAGTTTGCCCTCTTAATGTTCTTATCCCATTTTTCTTCGTATTAGTCTTCATCTGCCTTTCCCTCTACTTTTCTCTTTCTCTTTCAGTTTCCATTTATCTTTCCTTTTTCCTTTCCCATCACATTTCCGCTTCCCTTTCTCTACCGCTCTCTCCTACCGCTCCTTTTATGTCTTTCTCCTTTTTATTCCCCCTCTTATTCCTTCTCTAATTCCCTTTCTTACTGTCTCTCTCCCCATCCTCTTCATTCCATTTTTAATATATTCTCCCTCTCCTTTTCCGTCCCTTGCTTTGCCTTTCCCAGTCTCATTACTCTTCCCCTTTCCTAGGGAACTGGGTTTAGTATAACATACCCTGCATTCCACTTCTCATTTGATACCACCATTGCTTAAAAACATTCCGTGGCGTCCGAATCGTCTCTTTTACCCATAATTGGGTATGAGGACTAAGAATCACTATGAAAATATCTCTATATAGCAGACCCGGTCAACACTTTCATTTGATACCAATATCCCTAAGATATATCCCAGGGTTATCCTGGTCCACATATTGACCCATACCTTGTTACCCCACCTAGGAATCGTCATGCGCCGTGATTAAATAACAATATCACTGAGAAATTATCCGGGGCCATCCGGATCCACATTTTGACCCACATCTGGGGACCTGACCTAGGAATCATAATGAGTAAAAGCCCTGCCTTTCAGTTGACACCAATATCGTTCAGAAATTTTCCGGGGCCATCCCGGTCCACGTTTTGACCCACATTTAGGGATCAGACCTAGGAATCATAATTAGTTCATCTCTGTGTAAAGGCCCTGCTCAGCACTTTTCATTTGGTACCAATATCCCTGAGAAATATCCCGGTGTTGTCCGGGGTCGCGTGTTGAACCACACCTTGGGACCCGACCTAGGGATCGTAATGAGTTCATTTCTATGTAAAATCCCTTCTCAAAACGGTTCATTTGATACTAATATCACTGAGAAATTTTCCGGGGTCATCCGGGTCCACGTTTTGACCCATATTTGGGGACCCGTCCTAAGCATCACAAATAAAATAGTTATATGTTGAAGTCCTAATCAAGACCTTTCATTTGATACCAATATCACTCAATAACATCCGAGGTTCATCCGGGTCCACGGTGCAACCTATATCTGGAGACCCGACCTAGGAATCACAATGAGTACTATTCTATGTAAATTCTCTGTTAAATACCTTTCATTTGATACCAATATCGCTCAGAAACATTCGAGGGTCATCCGGGTCCACGTTTTGACCCATATCTGGAGACCCGACCTAGGAATCACAATGAGTAATATTCTATGTAAATTCTCTCATCAATACCTTTCATTTGATACCAATATCGTCCAAAAATATTCAGGGGAAAGCCGGATCCACGTTTTGACCTTTTGACCTATATCTCGGGAATCGACTTCCGGATTTGAAAAAAATATGTATATAAACCATCTAGGGCAAGGTACTAAGCTGGTGTGTAAATTTGGTCAAAATCCCTCCACGCGTTTGGGCGAAAGCCGGCGACAAAGAAATGGGCTTGATTTTTATATATATATAGATAATAATCAAGCCCATTACTTTGTCGCCGGCTTTCGCCCAAACGTGTGAAAGGTCTTGATGAGGACTTCGACACAGAAATATTATAATTGTGATGCATAGGCCGGGTCCCCAGATATGGGTCACTACGTGCATCCGGATGAAACCGAAAAGTGGGAATCATGGCTTCAATACAGAGATGTTCTAGATTTGATGTTCAACCTGGTTCCCTGGGTAAAGGGCAATAAAAAGCAAGAGGAAAATCAAATGGAATTGGAATTCAAGGGAAGGAAACGAAAATGGAATTGGAAGGGGAGAGAGAGATTGGGAGTGGGAAAGGGTGGCGAATGAGAGGGGGAGAGGAAAGAAGGGGTAAGTGAAATGAAAGGAAAAGGAAACGTAGACGAAAGGAGGAAAGGTCGGGTCTCCAGATGTGGATCAAAACGTGGACCCGAATGACCCCGGGATGTTGCTGAGCAATACCGACATAAAATTACAGGTGTTGACCAGGGCTGCTGCATAAAGCTATTTTTATTGTGATTCTTAGGCCCGGTACTCAATTATGGGTACAGGAGTGGACCCGGATGCTACTGGATGTTATTAAACAACGGTGGTATAAAATGAGAAGTGGAATGCAGGGCTATGTTATGCTAAACCCAGTTCGCTAGGGAAAGGGGAAGAGTAATGAGACTGGGAAAGGCAAAGGGACGGAAAAGGAGAGGGAGAATATAATAAAAATGGAATGAAGAGGATGGGGAGAGAGACAGTAAGACAGGGAATTAGAGAAGGAATAAGAGGGGGGAATAAAAAGGAGAAATACAGAAAAGGGGGGGTAAGAGAGAGTGGTAGAAGAAGGGAAGCGGAAATGTGATGGGAAAGGAAACAGGAAACGGAAATGAAAGGAAAGATAAATGGAAAGGGAAAGAGAAGGAGAAAAGTAGAGGGAAAGGCAGTTGGAGATTAATACGAAGAAAAATGGGATAAGAAAATGAAGGGGGCAAACTTTTGAAAATATCAATTTTTTCCTTCACTTTTTTTAAACTTATCTGAATTGTGCTGAGCTCTGCAGCCCGAGGTAATTTCGGTTTCTAGATACTTTCATCATATTTTAAAGTGTGCCGTTTTTTGCTTCAAGTACCTATAATAGGAAGTGGGCCAAAGCAAAGCTTGGCCGGGTACAGCTAGTAATGCAATGAAAAATACCGTTCAAATGTTTTAGTGGTTAAAACAGTTCGTTCGGCAGCACCGCATTGAGCAAAAGCAATCAGCTGACACGTTTTTCCGGCAAAAATCAAAATGTTCGTTGATTTCTGCGGTACGGGCTGCGTATTCGTATGTTTCGGTCGTTGGTGAGTTTTCATTTATATGGCATTCTCATAAGGTAGATCGTGTCAAGGCAGATATACCAGGTAGGCGTAGGGGCGAATTCAGAAAATCCCCATGTATTTTGTTATTGTAATTGGTAGAGTGTAATGTCAAAATTATATTTCGCCGTGGTTAAAATCTGAATTCACTTGGGACTCGCTCATTCCTACTGGATAAGATTAGAATTCGCTTGGATTTTGACATTACTCTCTACCTTTGGAAATAAAAAAAGTAGTTTCTGAATTCGCTCATGCGCCTACCTCTAAATTATTGTACCATGGATCGTGTCAGCTGACACGGGTTGTGGGAACTCGTTGTTGACTGTTAGCACCATTATCTGAGCTCTGATACGTAATAACATATATACATACATATAAAATATGTATATCCCTGCAAAAATTCGGAGTACTCCATTCGCAGATCCATGAAGTGCTCGCTATGGATAGGCTTGCCATAATTTTTTCACCCCAATGCCTGACTAAACGTATTTTCGCCGTACAAAAATCCCAGCAGAAATTACCCCTGAAATGCGCATTTCGGCTAAATTACTCACGAAATTATGCTGTAATCGGTATCTTCTCTAAATTTTATCGATTATAATCGAAAAAAAGTTTTGAAAATCGCTAATACTCGCGTTAAATTTGTTCGCCGCGACTTCTTAAGTATATTCTCATTGTATGTTTCATTAGTGATTTTTTAATAATAAAAAATGTAATTTGGTGGGAGTATTTTATAAATGTTATTTTCATTTCAGCTGAAAATCTTTTCATCATAAAAAGCAATATTGAAAAGAAAATTTAATTCATTTCATTAAATTTAACCCAGTGTTTAAATTCTAAATATGTACATATAAATTTTCTGACAAAAACTGATATTTTTATACTCAGCTGTACGAGTACACAGAGTATTATAGTTTTAATCACATAACGGTGGATTGTAACAGAATGAAATAATCGAGATAGATATAGACTTATATATATCAAAATTATCAGGGTGAAAAGAGAAATCGATTGAGTCATGTCCGTCCGTCCGCCTGTAAACACTCTAACTCACGCAAAAATTGAGATATTTTGATGAAATTTGGAATGCAAGTTGGTATCGAGACTGGGACGGTTGGTATTAAAAATGGGCGAAATCGGACCATGACCATATATAGAAACAAGTAAGGAAGCCTAAGTTCGAGTGGAATCGAAATTAGATACTCAGCTGTATGCTTTCATTGTTTGTTTGCGTTTGATGGAATCACGGTGTAGGTACTTTATATAAAACGAATGCCGAATAAAGTGGGCGTAGCCACGCCCATTTTAAAAATTTTTATCAATCACCCAACTAAGCATATGAATATTATTCATTGTGCGAAATTTCATTCCTTTATGACTTCTAGTTACAAAGATGTCACGTTACAAATGCCCAAAGGGTGTTCCAGAAATATCTTTGTTAAAAAGTAGGCGTGGTAATAAACCGATTCCAATAAATTTTTGCGTGTCTATTAACACAATTTATAAAAGTGTATAAACCAAGTTTCGTCATAATATCTCAATTATTTGTCGAATTATTGGCTCCGAAATCTCGTAGATTCCGTTGTCTAAAAAGAGTGGGTGCCACACCCACTTTCCAAAATTTTTATATTTTTTGTTTCCGGTCTATTGTATTGTGTATTTCAATGAATTATCTTCATATTTGACAAAGATATCGCTTAAAATGTTTTTATTAGGTCCCTTTATAATACCCATATATAAAAGTGGGCGTGGACGTCAACAGATTTTGGTAATTCTTCGTCCACACATTTGCCTAGGTAAATATATCACGCGTACCAAATTTCATTGATATATCTTTAATGGTTTCTGAGTTATGGCTTATAAAACTTTCAATATTTGCCCCTTAATAAGTGGGCGTGGCACCGCCCATTTTCCAAAATTTTTCTGTTTTTTGTCCGTAGTTGGACTCCTGCTACAAAATTTCAGTGATAGATCTTTATATTTGACAGAGATATCGCTTAAAATGTTTTTATTAGGCCCCTTTATAGTTCCCATATATAAAAGTGGGCGTGGCCGTCAAACGATTTTGACAATTTTCCGTCAAAACATTTGTCTAAGTAAGTAAACCACTCATTCCAAATTTCATCGATATATCTTCAACGGTTTCTGAGTTATTACATATAAAACTTTCAACGTTTGACCCTTAATAAGTGGGCGTGGCACCGCCCACTTTTGAAAATTTCATTAAATTTCTTCATAAGGGCCTGAGATCAATACGTGGGTGAAATTTCATCGCTCCAGCTATATTAGTGGCTGAGATACCAAATTTCCGATTTTTTCTATATAGGAAAAGTGGGTGTGGTCATGGTCCGATTTCGCCCATTTTCAATACCAACCGTCCCAGTCTCGATACCAACTTGCATTCCAAATTTCATCAAAATATCTCAATTTTTGCGCGAGTTAGAGTGCGTACTTTTCACCCTGATCATTTTGATATATACTCACGGAAAAAAGTATTGGCACAGCAGACAAAGTTGGTTTCGACCTCAAAATACTCTTCCAAAGAAATAAATTTTTTATAATTTCCTATTTTTGTTGCATTAGTACAAGTATTAAGAATACTTAAAGAAAAAATTACATTGATTGATGGAATGGCTTAAGCACATTAATTCGTGTAATGAAAAAACTCCTATTTTTATCCGGAAAAAAGTATTGGCACACTTCACTTTCAGATTAAATAACAACTAAATTTTAAATGCTAGTATATTCTAGGCGTACCATTTTCTAACATCATTAAGTGGGTTTGGCATAGAATACACCAACTTTCTGGTAGTTTCCTCCCCAATATTTGGCCGTTCTTCCATTAAGGTTGCTTTTAGACTTGGCTTTCCACTCTCCTAACCGTCGCTCCAGCTCATCCCACATTACTCTATAAAACATATTGGGGAAATCGTCATAGTGTGGGGCTGCATGTCCACTGCCGGTGTATATAAGTCCATATCTATCTCGATTATTTCATTCTGTTACAATCCACCGTTATGAAATCAAAACTATAATACTCTGTGTACTAGTACAGCTGAGTATAAAAATCGGAAATTTGGTATATCAGCCACTAATATAGCTAGAGTGATAAAATTTTACCCACGTATTGAGCTCAGGCCCTTATGAAGAAGTTTAATGAAATTTTGGAAAATGGGCGGTGCCACGCCCACTTATTAAGGGGCAAACATTGAAGGATTTATAAGCCATAACTCGGAAACCGTAGCAGATATATCGATGAAATTTGGTATGCGTGATTTACTTACTTAGGCGAATGTTTGAACGAAAAATTGTCAAAATCGGTTAACGGCTATGCCGTTTACGCATATTAAGCCTCGTTAATTTTGCAATATATTCTCCATACAAAAATAATTAAAAATTTTGAAGCGCGCTTTTAGGCAGTTTATTATATCATGGATGCATGTAAGTGGCTTCGTAAAAAATAATTCTGCTGAGCAACTACAAAACTTGATCGCTCCTAAAAGATGCTACAAATGCTGCCGTTGTTTTGGACGACAAATACCTTATTGTAAAAAAACATATATTTCTATATACCTAAATTAGATATCCGATAAATTAAAACGCTGTCTTCAAGAGAAATGACCAAGCTTTCAATAACTTTAATAAATTTTTAAAATAAGTAAATGGACGACTATCGTCGAAGAGAGCGGTCGTGTTTTTTATTCCGCTCCGCTGTGGTTTTAATTAATTATTTGTATATTTTTCCATTTGATATAATAATTGACATTGGTGACAGTTGTACAATGGTGACCGTTTTAAATAATAATAATATGTTGAGACAGTGACTCATATACTTACATATAACATTTGATTATTTGAATAAATAAATATTTACTCGGCATTTTAAGCAAAGTTTTCAACAAATATACATATGTACATATCTGTCAGTCATGCCGTGTGTGTGTGGCCGTAGAGTTGAGTGAGGTCAGCCGAAGGTGGCATGTTCTCTTTGCAAAGAGTATTTTCACCTAATGTGTGTAAATTTGTTGCCTGGAGACGTGGATTATCTCGACACGAACAATAAATCTTTTTTTTGCAAACGCTGCATGGCCGAGCGCAGAAATTCTATTAGTGCTTCTTCGGCATCTACAAATGTTGTTGTTGGTATTGATGACACTTACTTACTTAATTGGCACGTAACCGTCTAGACGAGTTTGGCCGAATCCAACATAGCGCGCCAGCTATTTCTGTTTCGTGCCGCGTGGCGCCATTTGGGAATACCTAGGGAGCCAGCATCACTGTCCACCTGATCTTCCCAACGCAGTGGAGGTCTCCCCTTTCTTCTGCGTTCAGCGGGTTTCGACAGAAATACTTTCTTGGCCGGAGCATCTTCGTCCATTCTCACGACATGACCTGCCCAGTGGAGCCGCTGAATCTTTATTCGCTGAACAATATCGATGTCTGCGTAAAGCTCGTAGAGCTCATTGTTAAATCTCCGTCGATGCTCGCCCTCGGCAACGCGCAAAGGTCCATAAATCCTCCGAAGAACTTTCCTCTCGAATACTCCAAGCGCCATCTCATCTGCTTTTGATATAGTCCATGCTTCTGCGCCGTACATGAGGACTGGAACGATGAGTGTCCTGCAGAGTGTGATTTTGGTTCGTCGAGAGACGACTTTACTTTTCAATTGCCTACTTAGTCCAAAGTAGCATTTATTGGCAAGAGTGATTCTTCGTTGGATTTCAGTGCAGACATTATTTTTGGTGTTAATGCTGGTTCCCAAATAGACGAAGTCCTTAACAGTTTCGAATTTGTAGCTATCAACATTGACGTGGCTGCCAAGGCGTGCTGTTTCTTTGTGTGATGATAGGAGGTACTTCATGACCACAATTGGCAAAAGTCCAAAGTGTCTGAAAAAATTCTTATTGCTAACTTGCCGAAAATCTCGTCTCAACCATTGCAGCCTGCTGCTATGGGAGGCGGTGCAAAGATCGTCAACAACTCGTCCAAAATGTCTGAAAAAATTGTTATTGCTAACTTGCCGAAAATCTCGTCTCAACCATTGCAGCCTGCTGCTAAGGCGGTGCAAAGATCGTCAACAACTCGTCCAAAGTGTCTGAAAAAATTGTTATTGCTAACTTGCCGAAAATCTCGTCTCAGCCATTGCAGCCAGCTGCTATGGGAGGCGGTGCACATATCGTCAACAACTCGTCTATAATGGCTACAATAGGGAGCGCATCGATCGTGACTGATGATGCTAAAAAGTTACAAGATACCTTGGGTATTATACTTAGTGAAATATCTGCTCTTCGTATGGAGAATACTCGTTTAATCTCTCTTGTTAATGCTCTGCATGAACACCGAAATATTCTAATGCAAAAGGTAGACGCCCTACAAGCAGAATCAATTTTAGTGCAAACTAAACTCTCGAATAACGACGCAAATATTTCATCTCTTAGTGGAAACTTTCGAATAGAAAAAAATTTATCATATGCACCAGAAAATGCTGTCCAATTTATCACAGTAACAGAGGATGATGTCATAAGAAGTTTATATTCCATTAAATCCAATGCCGTTGGTGACGATAGTATAAGTCTTAAGTTTTTGAAACTTATTGCACTAAATATTGCTCCAACCTTGACTCATATTATAAATTTTTCTATAACGACCTCTGATTTCCCTGAATGGAAGATAGCAAAAGTTATTCAAATTGCAAAAAAGCCATCGGCTATTTTTCCAACAGATTTTCGTCCGATTAGCATACTACCTGCTATTTCTAAAGTCTGGGAAAAGTTAATTGTGGCCCAAATCACTGAACACGTTAATCACAGTAACCTACTTACGGAAAATCAGTCGGGTTATAGAGCTAACCATAGTTGTGCAACAGCTTTGCTCAAAATAATTGAAGATATCCGTCCTGCTTATGATAGGGGTGATTTAACTGTGTTGACACTTTTGGATTTCTCTAAAGCTTTTGACACAGTGGATCATTACATTCTTTTATCAAAACTACAACATTACTTTGGATTCTCCACAAGTGCTTTGAAATTGCTTGAAAACTATCTTGGAAATCGATGGCAGAAGGTGGTAATTGAAAACAATTGCTCTAAGACGAAACGGCTATATTCGGGGGTGCCTCAGGGATCTATACTTGGACCAATTTTGTTCAGCATGTTTATTAATGATATTGTATATTGTTGTAAGAGTGTCTCCATACATTTGTATGCTGACGATGCACAAATATATTTATCTCGTCCAATTGGTTTGTCAGAGGACTTAGTGCACAGGGTTAACGAGGACCTTGAAAGCATCTCTTCGTGGGCGAGTGATAACAACTTGAATTTAAATGCCGCCAAGACCAAAGCCATTTGTATCTCGCATTTTTCGCCACTTGTAAAAAATTTGCCTTCCGTTATATTACAAGGGATTATCATCGAGTATGAGTCGGTTGTTACTAGTCTAGGCTTTAGATTGAATTCAAATCTTAGTTGTAATGATCACATAAACTATATTTTAACCAAAGTTTATTTTGTATTAAGGAAATTATGGTACTCAGCTGACTTCGTTCCTCAAAGTATAAAATTAAAGTTAGTAAGAACTCTCATAGTTCCTCTTATAACATTTGGTGGGCTCGTGTATGGTAATATTGATTGTGAGTCGAGGAATAAGTTGCAACTTGCTTTGAATAATTGTGCAAGATATATCTTCTCAAAACGAAAATTTGATCATATAACAGAGTTTTCTTATAAAATACTTGACTGCAGTCTTACACATTTCCTTAACTATCGCAACCTAATTTTCTTAAACCAACTGATTTATAAAAAACAACCAGAATATCTGTTCAAAAATTTATGTTTTGCGAAGTCGGAGAGGACTTAGAACCTTATCGTTCCACGCTATAAATACCTCTCATCATCAAGAACTTTCTTTGTCAGTACTATCAAACTATGGAACTCATTACCCAACTTAATAAAAAATGAACACAATGCATCGCGCTTTAAATTGGCTTTGCTGGAATATTTTGGTATAGGACAAACTCCTCAGTAAACACCTTTACTCTACAGTATCTATCTATATCTGTGAATTTATGTTAATTCTGTATCCTTAAAAATTTAAACTTATTATAAACATAAACATAGTTATCATTATTTACATTTGTACATAACTATATCCGAATATTGATGTACTTTAAGAGACAATAGTCTCACTTGTGCAAATTATTAAATAAATTGAAATTGAAATTGAAATTGAATTGTCGCGGGCTCTGGCGTTGCGCCAGCAGCTAATAAGAGCCGCTCAAACTTTTCTTCGGCTGCATCTCTACCATCGTTGGCTGCCGCTATGGGAGGCAGTGTTATAATCGTCGACAATTCAAAGGTGCGCGTGGGAGGCAGTGCTGAGTTTTCCGACAATTCATCTGCCGTTCTGGGTGGTAGTGCTATCGGAGGCGGTGCAGAGTTAGTCGACAATGCATCTACTGTTTTGGGATGCAGTGAAGAGCTTTTCGACAATTTATCTTTAGCTGAACAGAATGCAATGCAAGCATCTGTTACAGCTGCGGTTAACTTAATAAGTCCCAAAGTGTCACACATACGGTAAGCGCAATATGATCAAGCATCAAATAGTAAATCTTCGGATACGGCTGTATCTAACTTAAATAAACATAAAGCTTCTTATGCGGCTGCGGCTAAATCAAATAATTCCAATGGGTCTCATATTCGCTCATCTCAAGCTGACAATGCGCCCATGAGCGCGACGCAGAATAGTTTGACACAGGTCTCTGCGAGCAAATCTGGCGGTCAAACTCATGGCAATAAGGGTGCCGACAGTCATAAACGAGTCGACCGAACGAATCGAGTACCCGTAAACATAACGAGTTGAACGAATTTCATGCCCGCATGACAACACAAAAATCAGCTGTTTTCTATTTTGAACAGCCGTTCGAGTGTTGCCGTATTTGAAATAATGGGAAGACACAAACATTTCGCATGAAATACCCAAACTTAGTACCGATATTTATTCTCGATTTAAATTTTTAAATATATTGTTTTCTTTCAGAAAAAAAAGAAGTAGGCGAGAATTTTTAATAAAAATATGCGCGATTTTGTATTCCAAGTTTTGGTAATTATCTAGTTTAGGTGACATGGTGAAAATTGGTAAATTTTCAAGAACTGGGGTGTCAATCGACGCGTTTTGATCTCATGAACACGAATTCGAAGCGGAACTTAATTTTTTAACGCAATAAAAAATTGTTAACAAAAGACGGCGGGGTAAAAACAGTTTTTTGAGTGGTGTGGTCCTGTCCCTCCTCAGGAGTCAGAGTTGCATTTCTGATGCATTTTGTAATTTTCTTGTTGAACAGTGAAAATAAGTAAAAGAAAATACAATTTTTTGGCAATAAATAGAGGAATAACCATACGCATTTTTTATTTCGTGCTTACACGAAATGCCTGTGTGGATTTTATGACGGAAAATATCAGTTGTTCACTACCCGTTGGCCCGCTATCCGTTGATCCGTTCAAAAATGGTAAAAAGGGATAATTTTGAAATAAAAATTACTTTTATTTATCGTAAATTACTATTTTCTTTTCATTGCCTAATTTCTCATTTATTTGAAAAATACGCTATCCATATGAAATAACTATTATTTTATTCAAACATGTACATTTTTCAAATATAACATCATTTATGCAACTTATTTATTTCATCCTGTGCGAAGTTATGCTCCGAAAAACACAAAAGTTATGACTGGATTTGAAACTAAAATAAACGCATTAAAAATGGTTACATGTGAATTAATAACATATACAGAAATGATAATTATTTTCAATAAATGAGCTAAACAATTATCTAATAACTCATATTTCGCTTAAGTAAACTTAAGCGGTTTTTCCTATGAACAAAGATATATTCTATTACATTTTACACTCGCATTGATTTCGTTTAATAATACAATGAAAAATACTGTTAAAATGTTTTAGTGGCTAAAAAAGTTCGTTCGGCAACACCGCGTTGAGCAAAAGCAATCAGCTGACACGCTGTTATGGGGAAAATCAAAACTCGTTTGATTTCTTCGATACGGGCAGCTATGGGCGTTTATGTCAGCGTCGGTGAGATTTCGTTTACATGCAACTCCCATAAGATAGATCGTGTCAGCTGACACGGGTATGTGCGGGCGTTGATGACTGTTGGAACCATAAATCTACGGCCTCTACGAGCAAATCCAAAGTAAACATTGTTGGCTCCAAAAAAAAGTGCAGATCTAGGTGTAGCTCATAAAATGAAATGGATACACCTCTCATATTTCAAGCCTACAGTTTCTGTTGATGATATTCTGTCGTACATAACGAGTGAAACAGGTATCCACTCTAATTCTATCGCGTGTTATCGTCTGGTAAAAAAACAGCCAATTGATAAACAGCAAAGCAGGGATAATAACGAAATAAATGTGGACCAAAATGATGTGGGGACTGAAACACTCAGACGCATTAGCTTTAAACTTGGGATTCCATCCTCATTATATAGCACAGTATATAACTCGGAGTTGTGGCCAGCTGATGTAAATCTTCGTCCGTTTAGGTTTTTTCAAAAACCGGGTGTAGCAGAAGGGAAAACCTGAGTCCATCGTCACAATTAACTGATGGTAAAAACAAATGCTTAAGGATATTGGACCAAAACGCATCCGGTTTGCGCACAAAGTCCCTATCTATTTTCCAACATTCTTCTCAAATGGATTATGACGCTGTGGTGATTACGGAAACTTAGCTGAATGATCAGTCTTATGATGAAGAATTTTTCGACCTCAACCTCTTCCATGTTTTCCGAAAAGATCGTGATGCTGCTAAAACTGGCCGTAAGCGAGGTAGTGGCGTACTGATAGCTGTTAAGCGTATTTTTTCCGCAAGTATTGTAGATTTACCAAACAATGATTCCCTACTGGATCAACTCTGTGTTTTGGTTCCAGGTATTAAAGAGATGTGTGGCCGCTGTGGTGCAGTGGGTAGAGTGCTCGCCTGCTGTGCCAGAGGTCTCGGGTTCAAACCCCAGTCCGAGCAAACACCAAAAAAAAATTTTCTAATTAGTAAAAATCCAATTATTGGGTTTTTTAAGAGCAGCGGTCACCTCTCGGCAGTGGTTGGCATATCCTCCGAGTGTATTTCTGCCATGAAAAAGCTTCTCACAAAAAATGCATTCGCCGTTCGGAGCCGGCATAAAACTGTAGGTCCACCCAATTAGTAGGAAAAACAAAAAGGAGCATACCTCGAATTGGGAGAGAAGCTCGGCCATAAAACTCGTCAGAGTTATAATAGCGCCATTGTATTATTATTATTATTAAAGAGAATATTTTGATATGCGTGTCTTACATTCCTCCGATAGTTCGGTTGAACTGTATAAATTTCACATGTGTGTTTTAGGGGACTTTAATATTTGTAAGTTAGACTGGCATTATGCTTGTGATGATGATTTTTTCCTTACTCCATCAAATACTTCCAATGAAATCGAATCCTATGTAATTGATACATTCTCTTTACTAGATTTAATTCAAATCAACCGATTTTTTAATGAATTGAATAGGCTTTTAGACTTGGTCTATATTAGTAATAGTCTTAGTTTTACTATTAATAGAGCTGCTTTACCAATGTCGGCAACTGACATGCATCATGTGTCATTGCTTATCGAGCTAAATGTTTATTCATTTCTTCCATATAGCAGAACTATAAATAATCAATTTAACTTTGATTTCAAAAATTGCAATTTTGATATTTTAAATAAACGCATTTTAGATGTTGATTGGGAATGTCAGTTCAAATACCATAGTTTAGAGTCTTCTTTTAAGTTGTTTAAGTCCAAGATAATTGGTATTTGCAATGTTCATATGCCAGTTAAGGCCAAGCCTACCTATAAAGTACCTTGGTATACGCGTGCTCTAGTCAAGCTAAAAAGCTTACGTAACAAATTCTATAAAAAATATCTGGCTACACATGATGTTAACTGCTTTCATATTTATAGGCATTATATGCGCGAATTTAATCTAAATGGCAAAGCTCTGTATGTAAATTATATCAAAAAGTTTGAAATTAATATTAAAAATAATCCCAAACAATTTTGGCGTTACACTAACTCGAAACGTAAAAGCTCGAATTTACCAAATTCCATGTTTTTAAACAATAAAACCTCAACAAATTCTTTAGAAACTGCAAATTTATTTGCAGATTTTTTTGAATCTAATTTTGTAAATGGGCCTAATATTATTGACAGTTCGTTTAGTACGAATATGTATACACCGAATATCAGTTCTATTACAGTGTCAGAAGATGATGTAATATTGGGCATCTCGAAATTAAAAATGTCCCGTAAACCAGATAATGATGGCTTATCCGCTTACCTTTTGAAAAAGTGCTGTAATGCTCTTGCGAGTCCGCTCCAATATATCTTTAATAATTCGTTAAAATCCGGGATCTTTATCGAGGAATGGAAGTTCACTTTTATTACTCCAATTTTCAAAGCTGGCAATAAAAGTAATATCTGCAATTACCGTCCGATATCAAAGATTACAACCATAAGTAAGCTGTTTGAATCAATTGTAAAAGACAAACTTTTCCGTAGTGTCAAAAATTTAATTTCTCCCCTCCAGCACGGTTTTATGCCTAGCCGATCAACTGTTACAAATCTAAAAATTTTCTCCGAATATTGTATTTCATCATTTCAAGAAGGCTACCAGGTTGATGCTATTTACACGGATTTTTCTAAGGCGTTCGACAAAGTTTGTCATTCCCTCCTTATTGAAAAATTATCGAAGTTTAGTATTCACTCAAATTTACTACGTTGGTTTGAGTCTTATCTTAAAAACAGATAAAGTTTTGTATGCATTGAGGAAGCGCATTCAAGACCTATTGTTGCCACTTCTGGTGTACCACAAGGCAGTGTGCTTGGGCCACTCCTTTTTGTTATATTTATAAATGATATCGTATCTCAAATACATAATGCCAACTGCCTTTTATTTGCAGATGATATGAAATTATTTTTAAAAATACGTGACTTGCGTGATGTTGATAAACTCCAAGATGATATCAACTCTGTTAATGATTGGTGCACAAGAAATCTAAATCGAATACGCCTATACCCACAAGCTACTTTCTCTCCAATTCTCGACTTAACTTTGTGAAAGAAGTAAAAGATTTGGGAGTGATTTTTGATACGAAATTTTCTTTCGTACCTCATGTGAATTTCATACTACCGAAGGCATACTCACTTCTAGCCTTTATACGTCGAAATAGCTCAAACTTTACTGATCCTTACACTTTTAAGTCTCTATATACCAGCTTAGTTCGTTCAAGGCTTGAGTATGCTTCGGTTATATGGAACCCAGTATACTCGATACATGCATATCGCTTAGAGCGTGTTCAAAAGGCATTTATACGCTTTGCCCTACATCCCCTAAAATTAAATGAGCCCATCCCATCTTACGAATCCCGCTGTATGCTAATTGATCTTAAAACATTAGAGAATAGAAGAAAGATACTGTCACTTTCTTTCATAACTGAGATTATTGTTGGAATTATCGATTGCCCGCATCTGCTTGGTTTAATTAACTTTAATGTACCGTCAAGATTGCTTAGACAATCTTGTCTTTTTAATATGGGAGTTTGCCGTACTAATTATGCGTTAAATTCGCCAATATGCAAAGCGTTAACTGAATTTAATAGCCTTGCCAAGAAATATGAAATTGATTTTGGCCTTGGGAAAAATTATGTTAGATATGTTTTAATTCAAGCTTATCGCTAATATAGATACCTTTAAATTATATTAAAATATGTAATTGTAAACATATATTGTTTGTAACTTAAGTTTTTTTAATAGTCTGTAAGAACTGGTTTCATAGACGAAATAAATAAATAAATAAATAAATAAGTAATTTAAAAGATATTGAGGAGTGAATATAGCCAAAAAACTCGTTTTTCGCCCCTTTGGACATCAATATCTTAAAAACTGTACGTATTACAGAAAATCTGACTTCAGATTCAGCGCAGCGAAATCCTTTAGAAAAGTGGAACTTTATTTCTGTAACAAAAATTTGTTGAAATTTTGTCGACCAGTGTTATATAAAAATAAGTCGCGTTTTCCTCCCTGACGCTATAACTCCAGAACGGCTGGACTGAATTACATGGAATTTTGCACGTAGTTTTCGATTGAGCCCAAAATGGTTTATGGCCAAAAAAAGTATAAGAATCCGGGAAGGTTTTGGAAATATTCCACAAAATGTGGACCAGGGTAACCCTATAACGGGTTCGTACGATATGGGTATCAAATGAAAGGTGTTGACGAGTGCTTGAACATGGTGTAGTTATTGGTCCCATATAAGACCCCGTATTCGAGGTATTTCCCGAAATATGAACCAGGTTTGACCCCAGACGGGTTTTCTACAAAATGGGTATCAAATAAAAGGTGTTGGTGAGTTATTAAAAAAGAGGTGATTTCCAAGACCCTATGCGATCCATTTTCTGAGATATCGTCCAAAATGTGGACCAGGGGTGACCCTAGAAGGTGTGGAGGGATAGGATAGGCATAGGGCTAGGGATAGGGATAGGGAATTTTTTCAGTTTTTTTTTATTTTGTTTGTGTTTATTACTTCGCTTCCTAGGACATACAATGTTAAAAGCGAGTATACAAAATTGTATGCTTATACACGAAGTATGGGGAGTAATGGAGTATCTATTGACAAGTACTTCCGAATTAATAAAACGATGATCCCAATTCCTACTGCGTATTTCAATGCTTTCCCGTGGCAGTGATCCGGACAAAAAATTTGCAAGCACCTGCAACAAAAATATTTTTATCCTGATGTTTATCTGGATCAAAAAAATCTATTACAATCTATACGGACCCGAAATGGATCCAGATAAACATCAGGATCACACAATTGTTGTTCCATTTGCACCAAAAAATTTTATGCGGATCTGGATCACAGCGAGGGGAACTCGCCTAATGTGTTTTCAAAACACATATAAATTCAAGGTCAATTTAACAGGTGGGTTCAAGATACATACACACATACACGCCGTGAGCTTAATGTCGAACTCTCGTGACCGAGATGTCAAAACTGTAAGGAAGACGAAATAATTTGAGATTCAGCTCACGGGCGAATGATGGATAAACTCAGAGAATGAAGAATTTGACGAATTGTAAACACGAATGCATGTATAGAATATGCAAAAGTAAAAAAATTGGATAACTGTTGAAGAAGAACAAGAAGTCAGCTGATCTGAAGGACCGACCACAGGCTCCACTAAACAGCCTGCATAAATTATTTATGGATATCGCAGTCAGTATTATAGCCTGAGTGATCAAATTTCATCCACGTAATGAGATCGGGCCGTTATAAAGAAATATTCAAAAATTTTCGAAATTAGGCGGCATCACGCCCACTTATTAAAGGACAAAATTTGAAATTTTGATAAGTCATAACTCAGAAACTATAACAGATATATCGATGAAATTTGGTGTGAGTGATATACCTACTAAGGCAAATATTTGGACGAAAAATTGCCAAAATCGGTTGACGACTACGCACACTTTTATATATGGGTATTATACAGGGGTGTAACTAAAACATTTTAAGCGATATCTTTGTCAAATATAAAGATAATTCATTGAAATTTTGTACCATGAGTCTAACTATAGACATAAAACTAAAAACACAAAAATTTTTGAAAATGGACGTGGCACCGCCTCCTTTTAGAAGCAGGAATAGACGAGATTTCTTAGCCTATAACTCGACAAATAATTGAGATATTATGACGAAACTTGGTGTATACACTTTTATTACTTGTAGTAATACATGTTCAAAATTTTAGCGAAATCGGTTGACGACCACGCCCAATTTTATATATGAATATTATAAAGGGGCCTAATAAAAACATTTTAAGCGATATCGTCAAATATAAAGATAATTCAGTGAAATTTTGTGGCATGAGTCCCACAATAGACCGGAAACAAAAAACAGAAAATGGGCGTGACACCGCCCCTTTTTGGACAAAGGAATCTACGAGATTTCGGAGCCCATAACTCGAAAAATAATTGATATATTATGACGAAACTTAGTGTTTACACTTTTATTACTTGTTCTAATATACGTTAAAAAATTTAGCGAAATCGGTTTATAACCACGCCTACTTTTTTATAAAAACATTTCTCAAATGGCCTTGTGAAATTTGTGTCGTGACATCTTTGTAACTAAAAGTCATAAAGGAATGTGTTGGGGCGAAACATTATTACGATATGGCATTACTGTGACGACGTTTGACGATCGCCCGACTTCCGAGATATGAGAACACGTGAACTTGAGGACTGAATTAACATTAAATTTTTAATCCATTTTGTTATACACGATTTATACTATTGAATCACATTGAATTACTTAAATAAAGAGTGCGTTATAATTAACAATACGCAACAGTGGCGACGAGGATACAGGCATTCACAGTATAAGTTCAACAAAGTAAAACAAACAGTATGGACGAGGCAATTCAGGCAGTTCTCAAGCAGATGGAGAAGCAGCACGACAACATGTTAGAGTTGTTAGGAAAACTACTCTCCAAGGATTCTCCAGCTCCTCCTGATTCGCGTCGAGCCCCATAATTCATTCTAGAAGCTCTTGCAGCAAACATATCAGAATTTTGCTTCGACGCGGAAAATAATATAACCTTCGACACATGGTTTGCTCGCTATGAAGACCTATTTGCAATAGACACAGCAAAACTAGACGATGCCGCGAAAGTGAGACTACTGCTTCGAAAATTGAATACAATTGCACACAATAAATATATTAATTACATCCTGCCCAAGGATCCACGTGACTTCTCATTTGCCATCACCGTGCAAAAGTTAACCCAACTTTTTGGTAGTCAAACCTCAATTTTCAATGCCAGGTATAACTGTTTGCAAGTAACAAAAGATGCGAACATGGACTTCCTCACATATACAGGCATAGTTAACAAACACTGCGAAAAATTTAAGCTGAACGAGTTGACAGTAGAGCAATTCAAATGTTTAGTTTTCGTCATGGGACTTAAATCGCAGACAGATTTCGAAATACGAACAAAACTTTTGAGCAAAATTGACAGTGAGGCAAGTACCATAACACTCGAGATCATTTCAAGAGAATGACGCATCATTAATCTTAAGTCGGACACTGCTTTGGTAGAAAAACAAAACTTCGAGGTACAGCAAGTGAAGACAGCTAAAAACACACATAACAAGAAATGCACACCAAATTCACCATGTTGGTTTTGTGGCAGCATGCACTATGTTCGCGACTGCTCCTTTAAGAACCACAAATGCAAGACATGCAATGAAGTGGGTCACAACGAGGGGTACTGTAAGGTAAATAAGAAGAAGAAGCAACGCGATAGTAAGACCGCGTACCCTAAGGTCGAAACCCGTAAAAATAAATCCAACAGCGATACCGTGTCAAATACTATTTTTGCAGTCAACAATATTTGTAGCAGAAAGTATACAAATATCAACATCAACGGTGTGGAGGATAGTCTTCAACTCGACACCGGGTCTGATATCACTATCATCTCCGCAGAAACATTAAAGAAACTTCCAATTTCGAGAACTGATGCAGTGACTCGACAAGCACGTAGCGCAACAGGCGAGCTCCCATTAATAGCTCAGTTTGATTGCAACATTTCGATTCAAGGTCGTAAAGCTATAGTCACATGCTACGTAACTTCAGTAAAAAAAAACTTAATGTGATGGGTCTTGATTGGATAAAAGCTCTACGGCTAGAAGACATGCCGATAAATGCTATTTGTCGAACAATTGGAACAACAATTTACTAAAAACCAAGAATTTATGAAGATAACGTAAAGGAACTTTTTCCAGACCTTTCTGAGAAAAAAGTGGGGCTATATAATAAGTCCACAGCACACTTGTACATCAGAAAAGACCACAGACCAGTTTTTCGACCACCACGACCAGTCACATATGCTGTCAAGCAACATGTAGAGTCTGAACTAAACCGCTTAGCAGAAGATGGTATAATTTCACCGACAAATTACAGCGATTGAGCAGCCCCTATCGTTGTAGTTAGGAAAACAGATGGCCGGGTACGGATATGTGCAGACTTTTCCACGGGTCTAAACAATGCATTGGAAACACACAAATATCCACTCCCCCTTCCGGATGACATCTTTTCGAGGCTATCAAATGTACAAATATTTAGTCATATCGATTTGGCAGACGCTTTTCTGCAAATCGCCGTGGATAACGAGTCATAACATTTACTCACAATCAACACACATTTAGGGTTGTTTCGATACAATCGCATGGTTTTCGGAGTTAAAACATTCCCCTCAATCTTTCAACAAATTATGGACCAAATGCTTGCTGGCTTGGATGGCGTCACATCATATATCGACGACATTTTCGTATCCGGTGCCACACAGGAAATACATGACAACAATCTTGAAAAAGTATTGCACCGCATACAAGAGCACGGTTTTGAATTTAAAATTGGCAAATGTAAATTTTCACTTCGCGAAATTAAGTACATGGGGTACACAATCAATGCAGAAGGTTTGAAACCAAATCTAGAAAGGACGGCAGCAATTCGTGAAATGCCAGAACCAACAAACGTATCCGAACTTCGTTCATTTTTGGGTGCCGTAAATTTTTATGGAAAATTTTTAAACAAAATGAGTTTGTACCGCGGACCATTCGACGAGCTGTTAAAAAAAAAATACTAAATGGGAGTGGAATAGTCAACATTCAAAATGCTTCCGGCAGCTTAAGGGTATCATGTTATTATTGGTATCATCCGATTTATTACTTGCGCACTACGATCCTGGTCACAAGATAATTGTTGCAGCGGACGCATCAAACTATGGACTTGGCGCCTGCATCATGCATGAGTATCCAGATGGTACACAAAAGGCAATCAGCCATGCATCAAAATCACTTACGGAAACAGAAAAAGGATACAGTCAAATTGAGAAAGAAGCTTTGGCTTTAATATTTGCTGTTATCAAATTTCATAAAATGATCTTTGGGCGCAAATTCACATTGCATACCGACCACAAACCACTGCTGGCCATATTTGGGAAAAAATCAGGTATAAACGCACATCAAGCGAACCGTCTTCAGAGATGGGCAATTAAGTTACTCGCCTATGACTTCGATATCAATTTCATCATTACAAACAGTTTCGGTTACGCCGATGTTCTATCGCGCCTTATAAACAACACGATAACCGATTCAGAAGACTTCGTAATAGCATCTTATAAACTAGAAAATGAAGCTAACAACATATTAATAGAAAATATCAACAAATTTCCAATAACACATAAAATGTTACAATACGAAACAGCAAGAGACCCAGTCTTAAAAACAATTTTAGAACTATACAAAAATGGATGGCCACAACATTCTCCAGCAAACACGGATATAAAACATTACTTCACCCGAAAGGACTCAATTACCGTAACCAACGACTGCATAATGGTAGGCGATCGCATAGCAATACCTAGAATCTACCAAAAGCGAATTTTAAAAGAACTTCACCGGGGACATCAAGGTATACAAAGAACAGAAGCAATCGCTCGCAGTTATGTATATTGGCCTGCAATAGATAAAGACATTACATACTTTATAAATGACTGTCATCAGTGCGCAGCCGCAGCAAAATTTCCAACAAAAACAACGTTAAGTCCATGGCCTACAACTGATGGTCCTTGGCAACGCATACACGTTGACTACGCAGGGCCTATAAAGGGATATTATTTTTTGGTTTTGGTGGATTCCTATTCCAAATGGCCGGAAATAGTGATGACTAAGTCAATAACCGCACACCAAACCATCAACATTTTAAACGAAATATTTTCCAGACATGGATCACCAACCACTTTGGTTTCTGATAATGGAACTCAATTTAAAAGCGCAGAATTTAAAACCTTTATCCGTGAGTGGGGTATTGAACATCTTTGTTCTAGTCCGTATTACCCTATGTCAAATGGACAGGCAGAACGGTTCGTTGACACACTTAAAAGAGCCTTAAAAAAACTAAGTGATGAGGGTACAATAAACCAGAATTTACAAACATTCATGAAAATTGGCGCAGTTTTATTTGAGAGCAATACCTTTCTAATGGTGTGCTTAGGATGGCTCCGTGTGTAGAAGTCCACGTAAGTGGGGAAAGCTTCTGACTGCCATCCACCTGGGGGTGGCCAGAGCGATTCTTTTGCATGCGGAGCAAGCAGCTCACGACTTCCGCGCAGTGTCCTCTGGATAGCCACCGAACACCCTTTGGTGGTGAACTAAAGTGAGAAGGCGACAAATCGACAAGGCCACTCCGACATATTCGGTTTAAGGGCTTGTTGAGGGGAATAACTGCAAAGACTGTTCACCAGTAGGTGCGGCTACGAGCGGGCGTCTGTCTTGGAGCAAGCGGCTCGCTATATAAACGTGTAACAATATACAACTCCCGCAGGGCAGGTTGTGCGTCGGGCTTGGGACCCACCACGCAAAAATCCTATCCAATGAAAACAACAACAAAGCCTCGGATGAGACCACCCCTTTCTGGTGACGACCATGGCAAACGTTTAAAGGACTATGATTTGAGGGTAAGCAGCTGGAACGTCCGGACCCTTAATTGGGAAGGTGCCTCTGCCCAGCTGGTTGATGTCCTCGAAAGAGTGAAAGCTGACATCACCGCCATACAAGAGATGCGGTGGAAGGGGCAAGGCAAGAAGAAATGTGGTCCTTGCGCTATATATTACAGTGGCCATGCAGAGGAGCGTATATTTGGTGTTGGTTTTGTGGTAGGAAAGAGACTCAGCCGCCGGGTACTGTCGTTCACGCCAGTGAACGAGCGTCTAGCCACCATCCGCATCAAAGCGAGATTTTTCAACATATCTCTCATCTGCGCCCACGCCCCGACGGAAGAGAAGACGATGCGATCAAAGACACTTTTTATGAGCAGTTAGAGCATGCCTACGACCGCTGCCCCCGTCACGACATTAAGATTGTGCTTGGCGATTTTAATGCCAGGGTGGGTAAGGAAGGTATCTTTGGTAGCACAGTCAGAAAATTCAGTCTCCACGACGTAACCAGTCCCAATGGGACGAGGCTGATCGACTTCTCCGGGTCACGAAACATGGTCATTAGCAGTACCAGATTCCAGCACAAAAAAATACACCAAACCACATGGCTGTCCCCTGATCGAAAAACGCGAAATCAAATTGATCACGTCATGATCGATGGCAGACACAGCTCCAGCATCCTAGATGTGCGCACAATCCGTGGTCCCAATGTCGACTCCGACCACTATCTTGTAGCAGCCAAGGTACGCACTCGCCTCTGTGCAGCAAAGAATGTGCCAACAGGACAGCAAGGAAAGTTTGAAGTCGAAAGGCTGCACATGACGCAGACAGCCAATGAATACACCACTCGGCCCTCACTCCTGCTTTCTGAGAGCAATCCTTCACCAAACGATGTATCTGAGGAATGGGAACACATCGCTCGTTCACTTCGTATCGCCGCTGAGGAATCTATAGGATACAAGCGAGCCCGCAAAAACACCTGGTACGACAAGGAATGTCGCGATGCCTCGGAAAGAAAGAACGCCACTTACAGGGCTACATTGTGTGCGGGCGCAACGCGAAGCGTATGGGAGCGTTTCTTCAAAAGAAGAAAAGGGAGGCTGAAAGGCGCGAGTGTGAAGAGCTTGAGATGCTGGCGGGTAGGAACGATGCTCGAAAATTCTATCAAAAAATCAGGCGGATGACTGAAGGTTTCAAGACCGGGGCAAATTCCTGCCGGAATGATAACGGCGATCTGGTAACTGATGTCCAGAGCATACTTAAGTTGTGGAGGGATCACTTCTCCTCCTTGCTAGATAATGGCAACAGTGAAATTGCTGAAGGAGAAGATGTACGACCCGAATCCCCAATAGCAGATGATGGTAGGCATGTTCCACCACCCGATCATGACGAAGTGCGAATAGCAATGTCTCGGCTTAAAAATAACAAGGCCCCGGGCGCTGACGGTTTGCTAGCCGAGCTATTCAAAAATGGTGGCGAAGAGGTGATAAGGAGCATGCATCAACTCCTATGCAGAATATGGTCGGACGAGCGCATGCCCGACGACTGGACCTTAAGTGTGCTCTGCCCAATCCACAAAAAAGGAGACTCCACAGTACGCGCCAATTATCGTGGGATAAGCCTCCTGAATATTGCATATAAGTGTATTGTGCGAAAGACTGAAGCCCACCGTCAACAAGCTGATTGGACCTTATCAGTGTGGCTTCAGACCTGGTAAATCTACCATCGACCAGATATTCACAATACGCCAAATACTGGAAAAAACCCATGAAAAAGGAACCGACACACACCATCTCTTTGTCGATTTTAAAGCCGTTTTTGATAGCACGAATAGGAATTGCCTATATGCCGCAATGTCTGAATTTGGTTTCCCTGCAAAACTTATACGGCTATGCCAAATGACGTTGACTAACACCACCAGCTCCGTCAGAATTGGGAAGGACCTCTCCGAACCGTTCGAGACCAAACGAGGTTTCAGACAAGGTGACTCCCTTTCGTGTGACTTCTTCAATTTGATGCTGGAAAAGATAATACGAGCTGCAGAATTTAACCATACAGGAAGCATTCTATACCACAAAAGTGTACAACTGCTGGCATACGCCGATGATATCGGCATCATTGGCACTACCAATTGCGCCGTATGTTCTGCCTTCTCCAAGCTGGATAAAGAGGCCAAGAAAATGGGTTTGGCGGTTAACGAGGACAAGACGAAATACCTCCTGTCATCACACAAAGAAACAGCACGCCTTGGCAGCCACGTAACTGTTGACAGCTACAAATTCGAAACTGTTAAGGACTTCGTCTATTTGGGAACCAGCATTAACACCATGAATGATGTCAGCACGGAGATCCAACGAAGAATCACGCTTGCCAATAAATGCTACTTCGGACTAAGTAGGCAACTGAAAAGTAAAGTCCTCTCTCGACAAACAAAAATCACACTCTACAGGACGCTCATCGTTCCAGTCCTCATGTACGGCGCAGAAGCATGGACAATTTCAAAATCAGATGAGATGGCACTTGGAGTATTCGAGAGAAAAGTTCTTCGTAAGATTTATGGACCTTTGCGCGTTGGCGTGGGCGAGTATCGACGGAGATTTAACGATGAGCTGTACGAGCTTTACACAGACATCGACATTGTTCAGCGAATAAAGATCCAGCGGCTGCGTTGGGCAGGTCATGTCGTGAGAATGGACGAAGGCGCTCCGGCCAAGAAAGCATTTCTATCGAAACCCGCTGAACGCAAAAGAAAAGGGAGACCTCCACTGCGTTGGGAAAATCAGGTGGACAGCGATGCTGCCTCCCTAGGTGTTCCCAAGTGGCGCCATGCTGCACGAAACAGAAGCAATTGGCGAAGATGGAACAAAATTTATGTTAGCGTATTAATAATATAGATTATCAAAAAAATGTGTGGATATATAATGCTAACAAAAACAAGAAATAATGATCGCCGCTGATCCTGCTGCCAATGGATGTTTCCCTTTTTCTTCCTCCTGTTTAGGAGTATGTATGTAGGATTGTGTGTTCGAACTCCTCTATTGCTTGTTTGATGTGCTCCTATTCTGTCCCAAAAATGTTAACCGTGCATGCATGTATGTAGATATGTTGATCCCGGTTGGGATTTAGGCCACAAACCCAGAATTTTTCCAAAGTTATTTTTCGTGTTGGTAAGTATTTGTATATGCGTGGGTAGGTATGTATATTTTTCCGATCCCGCCAGAATTTAGCATCACTAGAATGCCAAAAGTGGCTAATATGGGGATATGGACGTATGTGTGTAATATATTTATCTTCGCGCGCAGTAGGGGTCCAATCTCAAGAGTTTAGGTGGTGTTAGTTAAATGTGTGTATGTATGTGATTGACATTTTTTTTTTTGATCTTTTTGCAAGTGGCGAGTTTGATTTAGAGTCCTGCAACCAGTAAGTTTGTATGTGTGATGTACGTGTTAGTTGTCACAACTACCGTTGGTGGATGTGCGTGGGAATTTTTTATTTTTTTTCCAGCCCAAACTTGGGGAACGTCCTTCGCGGCGACCTGCAAGGACGAAAAGGGTTGTGTTGGGACTTTTATTTCGACATATATATGCCTGTAAGAATACACATATCCACATCTGCATGTATGCAAGTATCGATGTACCCACAAACACACCTATGTACATAACTATGTATATGCATACATACATACGTATCTTACTAAAATTTAAGGGTGTCTTTTCCCTTTCACTTACCTCCAATCTCCTCCTGCTTCGTCAGTGCGTCACTCCTGCCTCTGAGTTGTTTGGTCACTGTGGCCAACACACTTACGCCAGATTACCACACTTCACACAATTTTAGTTTATTTTTAAACCAATTTTTATACTCAGCTGTACTAGTACACAGAGTATTATAGTTTTGATTTCCTAACGGTGGATTGTAACAGAATGAAATAATCGAGATAGATATAGACTTATATATATCAAAATGATCAGGGTGAAAAGAGAAATCGATTGAGCCATGTCCGTCCGTCTGTCCGTCCGTCCGTCTGTGAGCACGATAACTCGCGCAAAAATTGAGATATTTTGATGAAATTTGAAATGTAAGTTGGTATCAAGACAGGAACGGATGGTATTGAAAATGGGCGAAATCGGACCATGACCACGCCCACCTCCCCTATATAGTAAAAATCGGAAATTTTGTATCTCAGTCACTAATAGAGCTAGAGTGATAAAATTTCACACACGTATTGAGCTCAGGCCCTTATGAAGAAATATGGTGAAATTTTGGAAAATGGGCGGTGCCACGCCCACTTATTAAGGGGCAAACATTGAAAGTTTTATGAGTCATAACTCAGAAACCGTTGAAGATATATCGATGAAATTTGGTAGGAGTGATGTACTTACCTAGGCAAATGTTTGGACGAAAAATTGCCAAAATCGGTTGACGACCACGCCCACTTTTATATATGGGTATTATAAAGTGACCTAATAAAAGCATTTTAAGCGATATCTCTGTCAAATATAAAGATATATCATTGAAATTTTATGGAAGGTGTCCAACTATGGACATAAAACAAAAAATACAAAAATGTTGGAAAATGGGCGTGGCACCGCCTCCTTTTAGAAGCAGGAATATACGAGATTTCTGAGCCCATAACTCGACAAATAATCGATATATTATGACGAAACTTGGTCTATACACTTTCACTACTTGTAGTAATACATGTTCAAAATTTTACCAAAATCGGTTGACGACCGCGCCCACTTTTATATATGTGTATCATAAAGTGGACTAATAAAAACATTTTAAGCGATATCTTTGTCAAATATAAAGATAATTAATTGAAATTTTGTGGCATGAGTTCTACAATAGATCGGAAACAAAAAATAGAAAAATTTCGGAAAATGGGCGTGGCACCGCCTCTTTTCAGACAAAGGAATCGACGAGATTTCGGAGCCCATAACTCGACAAATAATTGAGATATTATGACGAAACTTGGTTTATACACTTTTATAACTTGTGTTAATAGACACGCAAAAATTTATTGAAATCGGTTTATGACCACGCCTACTTTTTAACAAAGATATTTCTGGAAAACCCTTTGGGAATTTGTAACAAGACTTCTTTGTAACTAGAAGTCATAAAGGAATGAAATTTTGCACAAAGAATAATATTCATATGCGTAGTTGGATGACTGATAAAAATGTTGAAAACGGGCGTGGCTACGCCCACTTTATGCGGCACTCGCTTTATATAAAGTACACCCTATATCGAACAAACGCAAACAAACAATGAAAGTATACAGCTGAGTATCTAATGTTCGATTCCACTCGAACTTAGGCTTCCTTACTTGTTTTTTTGTTTTTTTTTTTGTTTTACTAATTATACCTTTCATGGGAATGAAATGGTATTATAACTTTATGCCGAAATACGAATGGTGAAAGTACCAGAAGGAGGCGTGGCAGACCTACCAAAATATATACCATGTCTGTCTGTCTGTCTGTCTGTTTGATCGCAAACTAGTCCCTCAGTTTTCGAGATGTCTGCTTGAAATTCGGAATGTGAGTGTATTTTTAGGAGAAGCTGATCATTTCTCGGAATCGGCCGAATCGTACCACTATAACATATAGCTGCCATACAACCGATTGTTCAGATATGGACATTTTGGGGTATAACTTCTCCATTTAAATAGCTAAGGGCATGAAACTTTGAAGTATTTGTATCCATATGAACCTAAATAATGTTACCGAAATTTGTCAAGATCGGACCACTATAACATATAGCTGCCATACAACCGATTGTTCAGATATGCACATTTTGAGGTATAACTTCTGCATTTCAACAGACAAGACCATGAAACTTTGAAGTATTGGTGCCCATATGGACCTAAATAATGTCACCGAAATTTGTTAAGATCAGACCACTATAACATATAGCTGCCATACAACCGAATGTTCAGGTATATATATTTTAGGGTATAACTTCTCCATTTAAATCATGACACTTCTTTTTCTAAGAAATCTGTGCATAAATGACCCACAGAATTGAAAGTATATCTTCAACAATATCAGACTATGTAACTTTTCATTTCCCCATTCATGAAAGGTATGAAGTCTTCGGTACGGCCGAAGACAGCCGCCCTCTTACTTGTTTTTATTTAACTTCTTATTTCAAAAATCATTTAAAATTTATAGCCTTTTTTTTCTTCACACTACACTACTTTATGATATTTTTAAAACCACTTAACACCGCGCACGGACCGCAACTTCGCAATTCTGTCCCGTTTGTCATATTTGGCCCCCTTTTATATCCTCCGAACGATAAAAAGGATGAACGGACTTATATACTTACAAAACGCTACTTTCTGCTGGTGAAAGTTACCACATACGCACAGATACATCTACATGTTTTTCGTGTTCGAACTGAGGTTTGACGATCGGAATTTAACATAGACAAAACATATAACATACAGCACGCTATTACTAACAGAACCTCAATCGAACCACTTCATACATTAACACGAACCTACATTCAAATACAAATTTTCAAGGATGCATCGTAACGTTAATCCTAACGCTAACCGAAATGTTAAAGTCGTTTTTGTTGAAACGACTTAGGTTTTCAACGTTATAAAAATTATCAAAATAATTTCTGTTTCGTTTTTAACGTTAACGAAACTCAAGCGTTAACGCTGAAACATTGAAAAGTAGCGTTTATTTTTGAGTTGGCAATGCTCTAGCGAGTTATAAACAGAGTTGCCGAGACATCCCAGTAATCTATCTATATATATATATAAATCAAGCCCATTTCTTTGTCGCCGGCTTTCGCCCAAACGCATGGAGGGATTTTGACCAAATTTACACACCAGCTTAGTACCTCGCCCTAGATGGTTTATATGCATATTTTTTTCAAATCCGGAAGTCGGTTCCCGAGATATAGGTCAAAAGGTCAAAACGTGGATCCGAGTTTCCCCTGAATATTTTTGGACGATATTGGTATCAAATGAAAGGTACTGAACAGGGATTTTACATAGAATAGTACTCATTGTGATTCGTAGGTCGGGCGTCGAGATATGGGTCAAAACGTGGACCCGGATGACCCTCGAATATTTCTGAGCGATATTGGTATCAAATGAAAGGTATTGAGCAGAGAATTTACATAGAATAGTACTCATTGCGATTCCTGGGTCGAGTCTTCAGATATGGGTCAAAACGTGGACCCGGATGACCCTCGAATATTTCTGAGCGATATTGGTATCAAATGAAAGGTATTGAGCAGAGAATTTACATAGAATAGTACCCATTGTGATTCCTAGGTCGGGTCTCCAGATATGGATCAAAACGTGAACCCGGATGACCCTCGAATATTTCTGAGCGATATTGGTATCAAATGAAAGGCATTGAGCAGAGAATTTACATACAATAGTACTGTTGAAAATCGAAATGAATTGTAATCTAAAATAATCAAATGAGTTATCGATAATCTATTCTCTTATCTATGTATCGTCACTAAATCTTTTTCCCTTCTTCAATAAATCAACGAAGTGTAAGCACGTTGTCGTAATGAATTAACACAAAACTGCGTCTAATTCTATCAGGTTATGGGCCCAGGCCCTCAGTTAATTTATTATAGCATCAAAATACCTCAATAATAAATAAATTCAACGAAGTTCGTATCAACGGAGTCAAGTGCAGTTAAGCAATTCCAAATTTAATACTTTTTCGTATATGTATGTACGCACGTTCGCTATATACCTACATATAGTAGCCGCATGGATGGTAATGTTCATGAGGACGAGCTGAGCGCAACAACAAACGTTAAGACAGAGAAGCGAACAGGTGAATCGACGAAAAGCCAAGAAGAGCAACGACAAAAAGCTAAAAAAAAAGAAAAAAATTTTGGAAACGAGTGTACTGAAGGTAAAGATCTTGAAATGTCGACTTCGATTTTGGCTTCAATTGAAAAGTTAAAGGGGCGCGAGAATTTCTCTTCATGGAAACACTCAATTGAAAATTATTTAGCGTTGGAAGACCTTTCTTTATGTTTGACCGGCGAAGAAGCGAATCCAAAAAAGTGTGCAAAGGCAAAGGCAGCGATTGCCTTGAGTATTGATAAGTCAATCTTTGTCCACGTGCAATCAGAGTCAAATGTGAAGAATATATGGGACAATTTAAAAAAAACTTTCGAAGACACTGGTTTAGCTCGAAGAATAACGCTAATGAAACGTGATGTGAATACAAAGCTACAGAATTGTGATTCAATGAACACATATATGTCTGAAATAATGTCGGCTACGCAACAGATGACTGATCTTGGGTTTGCCATGAGTGGTTAGCAGTGTTCCTACTTTGTGGTTTAACTGACGAATACCAACCGATGATCATGGCTCTTGAGGCGCTTGAAAAATCACTTTCAAGTGATATCATAAAAACAAAATTACTACAAGAAAGTACATCATCGGCAGTAAACGACCAAAAGGCTCTTTAGCAAAGAGTAAAGAACGTTTTCGTAGTAGGTCTGGTGTCACATGCTATTCGTGTCACCAGAAAGGTCATTTTGCAGCTTGTTGTCCAGCTAAAGCTAAGAGGGTAAGTGAAAGTAAATCGAATTTTAAAGGTAAAAATAAAGCCAACACCAAACAACAAGAACAAGTGAACGTAGCCTTCAGTGCAGTATTTTTAAATGGCAGTTTTGACTCGAATGATTGGTATTTTGATTCCGGTGCTACTAACCATATGACTATGCACAGAGAATGGTTAAGTGGACAAAATGAGTATGCTATGGCAGGTGTACGAGCAGCAAATAATAGTTTAATGCAAGTTGAATTTAGTGGTGTGACTAACCTCAAAATTGGTGTAGAAGGGGTACACGTGATTATTGAGATAAACGATGTGTTGTATGTTCCGAGTTTGACAACAAATCTACTTTCTGTAAGTAAAATAAGCGAAAAAGGTTTTCTGGTAAACTTTTCATCCGATGGTTGCACAGTTCGAAATAAAAGCGGGCAGTTATTAGCAACAGGGTCATTAGTTGGCGGCTTGTATAAGTTAGATTCGGTGGAAAAGGTAGCACTGGCTACGATCAAAGTAGATAATTCGATGAATTTGTGGCATCGAAGGCTTGGCTATGTAAATGCCCACGATTTAAGGGTCATGAGAAATGGTGGTGTAAATGGTATGTCATTTATTGGAAATGATAGTGAAGCATGTGTTGCTTGCTGTAAAGGCAAGTTTTCAAGAAAACCATTTCAAAAGAACGGATCGAGAGCACCACATTTGTTGGAGATAATACATGCGGATTTAGCTGGAAAAATGGAATGCAGCTCTATTGGTGGCAGTAATTATTGCTTAGTACTCGTTGACGATTTTAGTCGCAGAACCTTCGTTTATATGTTGAAACATAAAAATGAGGCCTTTGGCAAGTTTTGTTCGTTTAAAGCGTTAGTGGAAAACCAAACTGGTGCAAAAATAAAAACGTTCGTAGTGACAATGGCACTGAATTTTGCTGTGGTAAATTTAAAACGTTTTTTGAAAAGTTTGGTATTGAACACCAAACGTTGGTATTGAACACCAAACGTCCGTGCCTTACACACCACAACAGAATGGTTTGTCCGAGAGGACCATTCGTACGCTTACAGAAAAAGCAAGATGCATGCTTCAAGATGCTAATCTACATAAAAGATATTGGGCCGAAGCTATGAATACGGCAGCTTACCTGAAGAATCATACTTCATCAGCTGTTTTATCCGGTAAATCTCCAATAGAGATATGGAGTGGAAGGAAACCAGATGTAAGCCACTTTAAGGTTTTTGGCTCACGTGCAATGGTATTCATACCTAAGGAAAAGCGTTTGAAATTCGATGCGAAATCGAAGGAATATATCTTCGTCGGGTATTGCGAATCACAGAAGGCATATCGTTTATTGGATAAATAAACCAACCAAGTAATTGCAAGCAGAGATGTTGAAGTTATTGAACAAAACACCAGTTGTGAGTTAAATTCAGAAAAGAAAATGTTTGAATTTGCTCCGGATATATTTGAGTCCGATGAGAGTAGTGATGGCGTGCAACATGGCCAAAACCATGTTGCGAGCTGCGAGGGAGGCGTACGGCATGGCCAAAACAATGTCGTAAGTAATGCTTCCGAAAATAGTGTAACTGGCGTGCAGCATGGCCAAGACAATGTTGCAATCTACGATAACATACAAGCTGAACAAAATAGTATCAATGAAGAAAGCAACGATCAACATTCTCGTGAGGAGACGCTTGGCAGCTCCATAGAATCGATGTACTCTGACGCAGATGAAAGTACATTCTATGACAGCAAAGTCGAAAATAATGACAACACCGATGGGCAGATTATTCGGCGATCGGATAGAGACACAAGACAACCGAATTTTTTCGGAGATCCTGTTACGCATTTGGCTGAAAACATTAAAGAGCGTAATATGTTAACGGCAGTAAATAGTGAGCCTATTACATTTAATGAGGCTATTAATAGTGACGAAAAGTTGCAGTGGATGGCTGCAATGAATGAAGAATACCGATCGCTAATCGATAATGGCACCTGGAAACTAGAAAATTTACCAGATGGCTACAAAGCCATCAACTGTAAATGGGTTTATAAGCGACTGGTCGCAAAAGGCTTTGATCAGCGGGAAGGTATTGACTACATGCATACTTTTTCACCAGTAGTTCGATATTCTTCGATACGATTGCTTATGGCGATGTCCGTAAAACACGGGTGGGATATTGAACAAATGGATGTTGTAACAGCATTTTTGCACGGTGATGTACATGAAACGATATACATGCGTCAACCTGAAGGTTTTAACGATGGAAGTGCGCGTGTGTGCAAATTAAAAAAGGCATTGTATGGCTTAAAACAGGCCAGTAGATAATGGAACGTGAAACTGAATGACGTCTTGCAGCGAGCTGGTTACAAGCGGTGTAAAATGGACTCGTGCGCTTATGTAAGACACAACAATAACTCTACTGTGGTCATTGCAGTATATGTCGATGACTTGTTGATCTTTTTTAATAATACAGCCTGGAAGGATCAACTTAAGTCGACTCTAAAAAGGAATTTCCTCATGAAAGACTTGGGTAAAGCATCTAGTGTACTAGGGATTCGCATTGAGTACGATTATAAAAAAGGTGTTCTTAGTTTGGATCAACAAAAGTATACCGAATTAGTTTTGCGCAAATTTAATATGTTTGATTGTGACTCGGTGAGAATACCAAGTGACCCAAATCAGAAGCTAACTGCGGAAATGTCCCCTACAAATGATGAAGAGATTGAGGAGATGCGATCAATACCGAACCAAGAGGCGATTGGTAGCATCATGTATCTGGCACAGTGTACTCGACCGGATATCTCATTTAGCATAACTAATTTGAGTCAATTCAACAAGAATCCTGGCATGGCACATTGGAAGGCAGTTAAGCGGGTTATGAGATATTTGAAAGGTACTCTACTTACGAGACTCACTTATTCCAAAGATGCTAGCAATCTACATGGGTACGCTGACTCTGATTGGGGCTCAAGCCTCAAAAACTTTAAGTCATGCAGTGGATACGTTTTTTTATGGCAAGGAGCAGCAGTAACATGGGCTAGCAAGAAGCAGCCAACAGTTGCATTAAGCACCTGTGAAGCAGAATATATGAGTTTATCGGCAGCAACTCAAGAGGCTAAGTCAATTAACACATGAAATAACTGGTAATAGCATGGAATCATTGGAGCTACACTGCGATAATAAAGGAGCCGTCGACTTAACAGACACTGGAGTATTTAGTTCCAGAGTAAAACACATATCGATTCGACATCATTTTTTTAGAGACTATGTTAAGAAAAATCTGATCAAAATAGTGAAAGTCAATACTGATGAAATGATTGCGGATTGCCTGACTAAGGCGGTGCCTGTTGAAAAACATATATTTTGCTCGAAAGGAATGGGTCTAAAGTTATAAATTTTGAATTATGTAATTGAATATTGTTTGCATTATTATTTTAATAAGTAAATTATTTTAACTCATTGACGGACTTCAGCAAAGCATTTGATAAAGTCAATCACACCTTGCTGATTCTTAAACTTGATCTTCTTGGCTTTCAGCCCAGCCTTTTGCAATGGATATCTTCATATCTTTTAAATAGGACACAAAGGGTGATTTTCAAAAATGCTTACTCGTCTATTATTAATGTTACTTCAGGAGTTCCTCAAGGCAGTCACCTTGGCCCGATTCTGTTTTTGCTATTTATTAACGATATAACTACTACAATTAAACACTCAAAAATTTCATTGTATGCGGACGACGTAAAGCTTTTTAGATCAATCTCTTCATTTGATGATAGAACTTTGCTTCAGGAAGATTTAAATTCCTTAGTTTCTTGGTGTGACACTAACTTAATGCCACTTAACCTCAATAAATGTAAATTCATGCGCTTTTCCCGGAAAACCGTACAGCCAGCTTCTTATGCAATAAATGGCTTAGGCCTCGAACAAGTAAATGAGTTTGTGGATTTAGGTGTAATAATGGACTGCAAACTTAGTTTTAACATTCATATTAATGCTACAGCAAATAAGGCAAGAGGTGTCTTAGCGTTTGTAAAACGTTGGTCAAAGGAATTCAGCGACCCATACATAACTAAAACACTCTTTACAACTTTAGTAAGACCTATATTGGAATATGGTTCCATAGTTTGGAATCCATACTATCAGATTCACTCTGATCGCTTAGAGTCAGTCCAAAAACAGTTTTTGCTTTTTGCTTTAAGAAATTTGCCTTGGGATTCTGGTTACAATCTTCCACCGTATACTAGCCGTTTAAAACTCCTTAATCTTCCGACTCTTGCAAGTCGACGAGAAATGTTAGGGGTAATATTTATCGTTAAGCTCTTGAATGGCTTAATTCTTTCTCCTTTCTTGCTAGCTGAAATAAACTTTAACATTCCTTCTCGTTCAACAAGACACTTCAACCCTATCTACTTAAAGCAGTGTAAATCAAACTTTGAATTAAATGAACCTTTCCGGGGTTTATGTAAGAGCTTTAATTCCTATTCCAGCTTTTTAGATATTTCGGACTCACTTTTCATTATAAGGGAAAAAATACTGTCTTATCTTAACACATAGTAGCGATTATTCTGTTATAATTCTCAAGACTAACTTCAATTGTACTATACTCAGCTGATGATTTTATTTCTCTGTAGCTGAGCAGTTTAAGATCTCGACGCTTAACAAACTCCTGCCACTCAACACCTCGGCATTTTATGTAAATAAAAAATATCCGTACGTCATGCGGGTGCGCCTCTCGTGCGGTCGGGCGGGATTGGAGGGCGTGGGTTATTATTATTATTATTATTATTATTATTAAGTGGGAGTGTTGAAAATCGAAATGAATTGTAATCTAAAATAATCAAATGAGTTATCGATAATCTATTCTCTTATCTATGTATCGTCACTAAATCTTTTACCCTTCCTCAATAAATCAACGAAGTGTAAGCACGTTGTCGAAATGAATTAACACAAAACTGCGTCTAATTCTATCAAGTACTCATGCGATTCCTGGGTCGAGTCTTCAGATATGGGTCAAAACGTGGACCCGGATGACCCTCGAATATTTCTGAGCGATATTGGTATCAAATGAAAGGCATTGAGCAGAGAATTTACATACAATAGCACTCATTGCGATTCCTGGGTCGAGTCTTCAGATATGGGTCAAAACGTGGACCCGGATGACCCTCGAATGTTTCTGAGCGATATTGGTATCAAATGAAAGGTATTGAGCAGAGAATATACATAGAATAGTATTCATTGCGATTCCTGGGTCGAGTCTTCAGATACGGGTCAAAACGTGGACCCGGATGACCCTCGAATGTTTCTGAGCGATATTGGTATCAAATGAAAGGTATTGAGCAGAGAATTTACATAGAATAGTACTCATTGCGATTCCTAGGTCGAGTCTTCAGATATGGATCAAAACGTGGACCCGGATGACCCTCGAATGTTTCTGAGCGATATTGGTATCAAATAAAAGGTATTGAGCAGAGAATTTACATAGAATAGTACTCATTGTGATTCCTAGGTCGAGTCTCCAGATATGGGTCAAACGTGGACCCGGATGACCCTCGAATGTTTCTGAGCGATATTGGTATCAAATGAAAGGTATTGAGCAGAGAATTTACATAGAATAGTACTCATTGCGATTCCTGGGTCGAGTTTTCAGATATGAGTCAAAACGTGGACCCGGATGACCCTCGAATTTTTCTGAGCGATATTGGTATCAAATGAAAGGTATTGAGCAGAGAATTTACATAGAATAGTACTCATTGTGATTCCTAGGTCGGGTCTCCAGATATTGGTCAAACGTTGACCCGGATGACCCTCGAATGTTTCTGAGCGATATTGGTATCAAATGAAAGGTATTGAGCAGAGAATTTACATAGAATAGTACCCATTGTGATTCCTAGGTCGGGTCTCCAGATATGGGTCAAAACGTGGACACGGTATCAAATGAAGGGTGCTGAGCAAAGATTTTAGATAGAAATGAACTCATTACGATTCCTAGGTCAGGTCCCAAGGTGTGGGTCAGAACCCGGACCCGGATAACACCGGGATATTTCTCAGGGATATCGGTACCAAATGAACGTGGACCCGGGTTGCCCCAGAAAATTTCTCATGATATTGGTGTCAACTGAAAGGCAGGGCTTTTACATAGAGATGAACTCATTATGATTCCTAGGTCAGGTCCCCAGATGAGGGTTAATATGTGGACCCGGATAACACCGGGATATATCTTAGGGATATTGGTACAAAATAAAAGGTGTTGAGCGAACTCTCGTGTAGAGCCGTACCCATTACGATTTCTTGGTCAAGTCTCCAGATACTGTAGCCATTATGGTTCCTAGGTCAAGTTCCCAGATGTGGGTCAATAAGTGGACCCGGATGAGCCCGGGATGCTTCTGCTGAGTAATACTGATATGAAATGAAAGGTGTTGACCGGGTCTGCTATATAGATATTTTCATAGTGATTCTTAGTCCCGATACCCAATTATGGGTAAAAGAGACGATTTGGACGCCACGGAATGTTTTTAAGCAATGGTGGTATGAAATGAGAAGTGGAATGCAGGGTATGTTATACTAAACCCAGTTCCCTAGGGAAAGGGGAAGAGTAATGAGACTGGGAAAGGCAAAAGGACGGAAAAGGAGAGGTAGAATATAATAAAAATGGAATGAAGAGGATGGGGAGAGAAGACAGGGAGGTAGAGAAGGAATAAGAGGGGGAATAAAAAGGAGAAAGACAGAAAAGGAGAGGTAAGAGAGAGCGATAGAGAAAGGGAAGCAGAAATGTGGCGGGAAAGGAAAAAGGAAACGGAAATGAAAGGAAAGATAAATGGAAAGGTAAAGAGAAAGAGAAAGAGAAAGAGAAAGAGAAAGAGAAAGAGAAAGAGAAAGAGAAAGAGAAAGAGAAAGAGAAAGAGAAAGAGAAAGAGAAAGAGAAAGAGAAAGATAAAGAGAAAGAGAAAGATAAAGAGAATGAGAAAGAGAAAGAGAAAGAGAAAGAGAAAGAGAAAGAGAAAGAGAAAGAGAAAGAGAAAAGTAGAGGGAAAGGGAGTTGGAAACTAATACGAAGAAAAATGGGATAAGAACATGAAGAGGGCAAACTTTTGAAAATATCAATTTTTTCCATCACTTTTTTTAAACTTATCTGAATTGTGCTGAGCTCTGCAGCCCGAGGTAATTTCGGTTTCTAGATACTTCCAACATATTTTAAAGTGTGCCGTTTTTCGCTTCAAGTACCTATAATAGGAAGTGGGCCAAAGCAAAGCTTGGCCGGGTGCAGCTAGTTAAATCATAAAAAAACGCTACAAGTGGTAAATTTTTTATTTTGTATGATAATGGTAAAATTATTTGAAAATCGCTCTTCTTTTTTCTGTTTTAAATAAATGTCAAAATATTGTGTTTCGTTTTGGTATTTCATCCGTTTACTGCGCGGAAGAGCTTTAGTGTTCAGTGGCGCTTTTCAACTAATACCATGTCTCCAAATAACGTGTTTCGCTCTTTTTTTCTGCATTTTCTCTCTCAATCTTGTTTCGACACGGAAACCAGTGCCGAAACTCGCCAATTTCCATACAAATTTCTGAGAGCGAGTCAAGATTGAAACACTGTTTCATTCTGAATCATCTTGCCAACCTCGATGATATCGATGTCTTCTCTAATTTTGTATCGAAAATCTATCGAAATCTCACACAGACCAACACAAAGATGCAAAAATAAGCAAACATACAAACATTTAAGAAGAACAAGAAAGAGAAATGTCAAACTGAGTTACGATTAGCCACGTGGAGACGGGTTATTGAGCGAGATGTTTTGCTACATGTTTCTCTGGTGAATCAAGTTATGTGGAGACGGGCTTTAACACAAAACACACACTGTTCTTAATATCTATCAAAAACGGTCATCGAAAGGCAATTACGTATTCTCTTTTAACTGCTAGGACCTGTATAGTTGCGCCTTATTTTTTACTGTTGAAATTACCATTTTTGATAAAAAGTAATTCAAACTAAAAGGTAACAGCTGTGTTCAATAACAAAAAAATTTATACGAATTTTTCGTAAAAAATGACAGTTCTCCATATGAAAATGACAGTTCTTATGGAAAATTCGTAACATTTTTTTGTTATTGAACACAGGTAATGATTATTTTGGTTTTTAGCGATATCGAATTAATTTTAACAATAGCTGATTTTTCTATTACGCGACCGTGAAAAGAACACTCAACTTGCTAAATATTTATTACAACCACTCCCGTTAAATGGCTTCGGGCGGATTCGAATTTTTGCCATTCACCAGCAGAGTTCGGTTGTGTTACCGGCAATTATCGGCAGAGTTCGGGTGTGTTGCGGTAGTTACCGATGGTTACCGGTAGAGTCCGCTTGGTGCAGACTCTGTATACCTCTGTATAAAAGAATACGGTTGGCTGATATTTATCCACTTGGTTGATGTTTGTGCTAAAAGAACATACGTTCCAAAAACATAGATTCCAAAAATTATATGTTTCTATTCGGTCTTTCCCAAAGCAACACTGCTGTTGCAGGTTGACAAACAGATAAACGCTTTCAGTTCGACGCGCTTAACGTAGCCAGTTGGCTTAGTTTTTGTTGTTGCTTTCCATGTTATTCGCTAATCTAGCGTGTGTTTTTTCGAACTTTCGTGCAAAATAATGGGGCTAATGTAAAGACAAAAAGAAAAATATTGGCTTTGAGTTTACAACAACACATGTATAATACTACCCGACTAAAAAAAAATATCCTGACATTTGATACATGACACATAAAAATCAAATTTGGTAGTTTTTTGTTAATTTGGTTGTTTTTCAGATTATGGTTAGTAATTTTTCTTACAATTGGCAACCTTTCCATTGCTTTTCGTTAAAGCATTGCCAAAACAAAAAAAAAACGAAACTTTTTTGTTGACCGTTTTTGTTTCAACGTTAACGAAATCAGTTTTGTTGAATTATTTCGTTGATAACGTTAACGGTTGCATATCCGTTTCGTTAACATAGCATGTTAACAAACGAAAACATATTTTGATAGTTTGTTGAACATCCTTGCAAATTTTACATTTTGTGGCAAAGGCTGTCGTAACAGGCTCGCAGTCGTCGATGGTGCCTGCATCATGGAGCGAGTGCGTAAAAGGAATCTAGACGCAACCTTTATATCTTTCATTGTCCCCAACGTGTGGCCTCTACCCACGACCTAAAGCCGGGCATTTAACAATCTATTGTGGGAAAATGGCTAATCTACTTTGTTCAGGATCACCCTAATGTGCCCACCAAATAAGTTTATGGCTCTCGCCAGCAATTCAGTTTTCTGTACCTATGTATGTAGCACATATGAGCTCTAACAAGCAGTGTTGCCGTTCAAAAATTTCAAAAGGTGGCCCAAAAGATAAAAAAAAGTGGCCCCATTTTTTTTTTAGCTAAACCACATTTTTATTTATTTTTGTGGTTTATTTAATGCTTAACGAAAATGGAATTTAAAATATTCTCTACACTAACGCGGCGTTTATATGATCGTTCGTTGAGCAGACGGAATAACCCGAGAAAGGCAAGGAATTAAAAAAAACTGTTATAGCGTTCGTTGAGCCGTATGAAAATGCAAAAATTGTAGGAATTTTATCCAAAAAAAGAGCGAATGTGAGTGCAAAGAATGTAAATTGTGGTAAAATTCCTACGTTTCTTGCACTTTCCTCGGATCAACGAACGCTATATGTGTTTGTGTGTGTTTGGGCTGCTCCGTGCGTTTTCATTATCTTAACGAACAGCCCAAATTTGAAAGTATTCAAGGGTAGTGTTGGCAAACAAATTAAATACGGGCCTTTTCACATTACTCGGTACGACATCGGATCGACATTTTTTGCTCGGTATTTCCAGCTTACCGAAACGATTCCGCGTTGCTGTGTTTTTCACACTTGTGGGAATACTTTCGGTGCGTTATCGGCAGAAAATAGGAAAACAAACATCGAAATTTGCAAAACAAAATTTTTAACTTCAACAAATCACTCAATAATAACAATAATGTCTTCCAGCGAAGACGAAGACATTATAACTTGCTACATTTATAGCCGAAACGAGTTTTTTACTGACTTTGTTCTTCTTCTTTTATTACGCCGCAAAAATGTATGCAGTAATTCCTCAAATTTGACTGACCGGTCTTACCGCGCTGCGGTATACCGAAATTAATCCGCTCCGATTTCATGTATGCAACACTAATGTGAAAGTGCCAATTGAAGTACATGTGGTCGGTAAGGTTTCGGTATACTTTCGGTAAAAACCAAAAATGTCGATCCGATACCGCACCGAGTAATGTGAAAGCGCTCTAAAGAACCTTCCGAAACGGAGAGTTGCCAATGCAAAGTAAAATAGTAAGAAAGAGGTTTTTTGTTCTTATATTTAAGAAAAAACTAAAAATTATTTAATAATTATAGTTTTGAAAGTAAACAAGTAAGGAAGCCTAGGTTCGAGTGGAATCGAACATTATATACTCAGCTGTATGCTTTAAATGTTTGTTTGCGTTTGATGGAAACACGGTGTACTTTATATAAAGCGAGTGCTGCATAAAGTGGGCGTAGCCACGCCCATTTTCTAAATTTTTATCAGTCATCCAACTAAGCTTATGAATATTATTCTTTGTGCAAAATTGCATCCCTTTATGACTTCCTGTTACAAAGATGTCACGTTACAAATTCCCAAAGGGTGTTCCAGAAATATCTTTGTTAAAAAGTAGGCGTGGTCATAAACCGATTTCAATAAATTTTTGCGTGTCTATTAACACAAGTTATAAAAGTGCATAAACCAAGTTTCGTCATAATATCTCAATTATTTGTCGAGTTATGGGCTCCGAAATCTCGTTGATTCCTTTGTCTGAAAAGAGGCGGTGCCACGCCCATTTTCCGAAATTTTTCTATTTTTTGTTTCCGATCTATTGTGGAACTCATGCCACAAAATTTCAATGAATTATCTTTATATTTGACAAAGATATCGCTTAAAATGTTTTTATTAGGCCACTTTGTAATACCCATATATAAAAGTGGGCGTGGTCGTCAACCGATTTCGCTAAAATTTTGAACATGTATTACTACAAGTAGTGAAAGTGTATACACCAAGTTTCGTCATAATATATCGAAGTTTTGTCGAGTTATGGGCTCAGAAATCTCGTATATTCCTGCTTCTAAAAGGAGGCGGTGCCACGCCCATTTTCCAAAATTTTTGTATTTTTTGTTTTATGTCCATAGTTGGACACCTTCCATAAAATTTCAATGATATATGATGTATTGTGGAACGATTTTCCGTCATCCCTTGTCAAGTTTGGTTATATAGGACAAACAGGACGCCAAATCAAGACGAGATATCGAGAACACATAAGGGATTACAATAAGAAAATAAGAAAATCATCAACGACAGTGGAATCAAATTTCGCCAACCACATGGCAGAAAACAAGTGTACACCCATGAAAATAGGAAAAACAGCTAAAATTCTCCACATACAGCATAAAGGAAGACGACTTAACATATTAGAAAATATGGAGATATACAAACAAAAAACATTCGTAGGTAAAATAATAAATGAACAAATAAACACCGCATCGGATACATTATTTGAACCGCTTAAGCTAATATACCCGAAAGAGGACAAAAGACCTAAAACCGACATAAACAAAACAACACACAAACGGACAATAACGGACTTTTACCTACTTGGTTAATGAGGGTACAATAATGAAAATATGACAAAAAAATAGATTTGCATACCTAAACACACAACACAGACTCACACACACACACACGGCACCCGAACGCACGAATGCACGAACACATCACATGAACACGAAGTACCTGAACAAAACGACGGAAGTTAGTTACTATAAATGCTATCGAACTTACAGAAAATAACTCAGAACGAAAGAAGACACTGAAGATGGCGCATATTAGCCGAAACCGGTTTGTCTCCAAACCAAACTTGACAAGGGATGACGGAAAATCGTTCCACAATACATCATATTCCTACCCTGTCGGAAAAACAAGCAACCAAAAAGTTATCAATGATATATCTTTATATTTGACAGAGATATCGCTTAAAATGTTTTTATTAGGTCACTTTATAATACCCATATATAAAAGTGGGCGTGGTCGTTAACCGATTTTGGCAATTTTTCGTCCAAACATTTGCCTAAGTAAGTATATCACGCCTACCAAATTTCATCGATATATCTTCAACCGTTTCTGAGTTATGACATATAAAACTTTGCATGTTTGACCCTTAATAAGTGGGCGTGGTACCGCCCATTTTCCAAAATGTTGCCATATTTCTTCATAAGGGCCTGAGCTCAATACGTGTGTGAAATTTTATCACTCTAGCTCTATTAGTGACTGAGATATAAAATTTCCAATTTTTACTATATAGGGGAGGTGGGCGTGGTCATGGTCCGATTTCGCCCATTTTCAATACCATCCGTTCCTGTCTAGATACCAACTTACATTTCAAATTTCATCACAATATCTCAATTTTTCCGCGAGTTATCGTGCTCACAGACGGACAGACGGACAGACGGACGGACATGGCTCAATCGATTTCTCTTTTCACCCTGATCATTTTGATATATATAAGTCTATATCTATCTCGATTATTTCATTCTGTTACAATCCACCGTTAGGAAATCAAAACTATAATACTCTGTGTACTAGTACAGCTGAGTATAAAAATGACCAAAAGTGGCCAGAATTTTTAAAAAGGTTCAAATATTGCATATTTTCAAAAAGTTGGGTTCAGGTGGCCTGGCTTTAAAAAAGGTTCAAATTTCCACTTTAGTGGCCCAAACGGCAACGCTGCTAACAAGTATTACCTCCGAGCGGCGCTCTCTTACATTTTTTACCTATGTCTACATATGTATACACTAATATTCACATGGCATATGTACATAAACCCTTAGCTTACCTATGTATTTATTTGTATATCTGAATATGATCAGGCCATTCTATGTACTAAGAAAATCACAGTTACCCTGCAGTAAAGAAATATCAATTGCGAAAAATAGCTAGCTTATAAGTAACTACTTTGTGGCAATTGCAGAAAATAGTTAATTTTTAATGTACTTAGAATAACTAACGTCTAATTGGACCACAAGTCATGCAGAGGAATCCAAAATTCGATTACCACATTTATTCGTTAATAAATTAAAATGGCAAAATGATGGCAATGACCAGTGTGGCCAGGTGATGATAAAAAGTGGGGCTAGATTGGCAAAAAAAAAGTTAGAAAAGGCTGAAATTAAAAAAAAAAGAAGCTAAAAAAAAACAGCAATTTTTTTTAAAGAAATCCATTGAATTTTTTTTTATTTGGTTTTGTTCATTTCCATATAAAAATTATAAACGTAACTTAAAGGGACTATTCTTGTTTGAACACATATCAGGCACATTTTCTCGACTAGTAAATGACTTATTTTTAAATAAATACGTATATGTAAATAGTATAAAAGTTCCCAAAGACTAATAAATTAAATAATATCTTCTTTGTCTGATGAATCAGAAGAAGCTCTTCGTATAAATTATGCGTATTTACCATAGAGATGACATCATCAGTAATTTCAAAATCATCACAACATTTGGATACACGTTTTAATGAACATCTAATATTAAGCAGTGAATTAAGCATTTTAATTTTTAATCTATTCCTTAGCTTAGTTTTTAAAATGTGCATGGCACTAAAAATTCTTTCAACATCTGCATTACTAAGTGGTAGTTGTAAGTCTCATAAATTAAAAAATCTATATCATGAGGGATGTACGTTCATATGAATTACTGAAAGTTCTTGTTGTACAAATTAGTAAAATTAACATTTTAGTAAAAAAAGGCTAAAAAAAAGCCACGAAGCTAAACCGAAAATTATGAGGCTAAAGGACAAAAAAAAAGGTTAGCTCTAGTCTCGAAAAGGCTAACCTGGCCACACTGGCAATGACAGCAATCAGCGTGAAAAGTTAAATTGTGTGTTGAATTGTAAACCTTTTTTTCTAATTTCTAAGTAATGTCAAACTAACTAGCTACTATCTGGTTTAGATGTAGTCAGAAAATAGCCATTGCCTTTTTTGTGTTCGAAAAGTAGCTACATTATAGTTGGTTGACATCTCATGCAGAAGTAACCATAGTTGACCGGATTGTGGCCATCGCCAAACAAAAATAGTTAGTCCGAGTATATGAAAATTTACAGTAAATAGTCAATAGCAGTTGATTTGTAAGCAACTTAAAGTTACTTTTACGTTAGATTCATTTCCTGCAGGGTAGGTACTGGTGTGACTACATGTAGAAAAGCACAATAAAGTCATTATTTTCTGTGAACTCAAATCGATAATTAGTCTTTGCATTTGCTCCGCATTCTTTTGGAAACATTTTTATTTTATTTTATTTATTTATTTGAATGCAAAGGTAATCTAAGTGTACACAAGTACTTACAGACTACTTAGAAGATAATGTAAAATAATAATAAATTGAAATTGAAAATTCACATAGTTATATCTTTAATTAAAAGCTTAAATTTAGCTCTGGAAGTTGAAAAATCAACAGAAAAGCAATTAGCAAGGCTGTTGAATTCATTGAGTGCTCGGAAAATAGGTGCATTTGAAGCATATAATGTTCGCACATTTTCTGTATAAAAAATATTACTATTCCGGAGAGTTCGGTGGGGAGTATGGAAACAAATACGTTCCAACAGGTATGGCGCGTCCACCACACCATTTATAATATCGAAGATGAAAATGAGCGACAAGGATGTTCTTCTGCACTGAAGAGATTTTAAATTAATAAGCATAGACCTAGCTTCGTATGAGGGAAGAGGAACAGAGGAATTGAGATTCCTCAAAGCAAACCGAAGAAACGATTTTTGAACCCGTTCAATTCGATTAGTATGGCTGGCATGATACGGTCTCCAAATGAAGGCTGCGTATTCTAATTTAGAACGAACTAGAGAAGTGAACAATAATTTAAGAGTGTAGGGATCAGTGAATTCCTGGCTGAAACGGCGAATAAAAGCCAACATTGAGTAGGCCTTTGCAATTATATAGTTTATATGGCTGCTAAAAGTAAATTTAGAGTCAACAAGTAAGGAAGCCTAAGTTCGAGTGGCATCGAACATTAGATACTCAGCTGTATGCTTTCATTGTTTGTTTGCATTTGATGGAAACACGGTGTAGGTACTTTATATAAAGGAAGTGCTGCCTAAAGTGGGCGTAGCCGCGCCCATTTTCAAAATTTTAATCAGTCATCCAACTAAGCATATGAATATTATTCTTTGTGCAAAATTTCATTCCTTTATGACTAGTTACAAAGATGTCACGTTACAAATTCCCAAAGGGTGTTCCAGAAATATCTTTGTTAAAAAGTAGGCGTGGTCATAAACCGATTTCAATAAATTTTTGCGTGTCTATTAACACAAGTTATAAAGTGTATAAACCAAGTTTCGTCATAATATCTCAATTATTTGTCGAGTTATAGGCTAAGAAATCTCGTATATTCCTTTGTCTAAAAAGAGGCGGTGCCACGCCCATTTTCCAAAATTTTTCTATTTTTTGTTTCCGGTCTATTGTGGAACTCTTGCCACAAAATTTCAATGAATTATCTTTATATTTGACAAAGATATCGCTTAAAATGTTTTTATTAGGCCACTTTATAATACCCATATATAAAAGTGGGCGTGGTCGTCAACCCGATTTCGCTAAAATTTTCAACATGTATTACCACAAATAATAAAGTGTACACACCAAGTTTCGTCATTATATATCAATTATTTGTCGAGTTATGGGCTCAGAAATCTCGTATATTCCAGCTTCTAAAAAGAGGCGGTGCCACACCCATTTTCCAAACTTTTTGTGTTTTTCGTTGTATGTCCGCAGGTGGACTCCTGGCATAAAATTTCAATGATATATCTTTATATTTGACAGGGATATCGCTTAAAATGTTTTTATTAGGTCCCTTTATAGTTCCCATATATAAAAGTGGCGTGGCCGTCAACCGATTTTAACAATTTTTCGTGCAAACATTTTCCTAAGTAAGTACATCACGCGTACCAAATTTCATCGATATATCTTCAACAGTTTCTGAGTTATGACTCATAAAGATTTCAAGTGTTGCTCCTTAATAAGTGGGCGTGGCACCGCCCATTTTCCAAAATTCAATCAAATTTCTTCATAAGGGCCTGAGCTCAACACGTGGGTAAGTTTCATCGCTGTAGCTATATTAGTGGCTAAGATACCAAATTTCCGATTTTTTCTATATAGGAAAAGTGGGCGTGGTCATGGTCCGATTTCGCCCATTTTCAATACCAGCCGTCCCAGTGTCGATACCAACTTGCATTTCAAATTTCATCAAAATATCTCAATTTTTGCGCGAGTTAGAGTGTTTACAGACGGACAGAGCGACGACGACGGACGGACGGACGGACGGACGGACATGGCTCAATCGATTCTCTTTTCACGCTGATCATTTTGATATATATAAGTCTATATCTATCTCGATTATTTCATTCTGTTACAATCCACCGTTATGTGATTAAAACTATAATACTCTGTGTACTAGTACAGCTGAGTATAAAAACTACGCCTAAATCAGTAATTTCGGTGCAAGTCTTGAGTCTTGATTCATTAATGTAATAACATGTAGGAATAATAGAGCGCGATTTGGAGAAAGAGGTATGAAGACATTTACTAATATTTAGCTGTAAGCCATTGGTAGAGCACCAATCTGTGAGTTTGTTTAAGTCTGACTGGATTTTGAAAGAGTCGGCAGCACTAGATATTGTTGTGTAAAGCTTCAGGTCATCAGCATATAGAAGAAAATTACAGCTTTTAAAGCAAGTAGAAATATCATTAATAAAAATTACGAATAACAACGGGCCTAAAATGCTACCCTGTGGGACTCCAGATGAGGCTATGAAAGGGTAAGAACGCGTATTGTCAACAACGACAACACATTCACGATGATGAAGGTACGATTTAATCCACGTCAGAAATGTTGAGTGAAACCCCAAACATGCCAATTTATGTACCAGCACTGAGTGACTGACCTTATCAAACGCTTTAGAAAAGTCAGTGTATACAGTGTCAACTTGAAGATAATCATTAAAAGCTGATATGCAAAACTCTGAAAAATCGCTAAATTCGTAACGGTGGATCTACCAGATATAAAACCGTGCTGGTTATTAGATATTAAATGTTTAACCGCGAAATATATCTTTTGTTTTACAATGTATTCAAATAACTTAGAGATAGTTGACAGCTTAGCAATAGGTCTGTAATTGCAGATATTACTTCTGTTTCCACTTTTGTAAACAGGACTAATAGCGGCAACCTTCCAGGCATTGATAAAGTCACCACACTCAAGTGACTTGTTGAAAATTAAGAGGATCGGCTTTGCAAAAGCAAGGCAGTTCTTTAGGAGATGAGATGATAAGCCATCAACATCTGTATTTAAAGATGGTTTGATGTGCATAATACCATCAAGCACATCATCAAGATTTAAAGCGAGCGCCCCAAAATTAAGTGAGGAATCCTGTATATTAAAAAAGCTGCTGGAGGTGCCAGTATCAGGTGCGAAATTTGCGCAAAAGAAATTAGCAAATAAGTTAGCTGCTTCAAAGGAGCCAGAAGCGCGTGCCCCATTATAAAATACTTCAGAGGGAATGCTAGAACAAGACCTTTTAGAGTTAACATAACTCCAAAAGGACTTGGGATTTGACTTGATATTCGTTTCGTAATTTCGAACGTAACTCGACTGAAGCTTTTTGCTTAGCAATTTAAATTTATTTGAAAACCGAATATATTTACCTTTATATACATCAGAATGAGTTGATTTAAATTTTTTGTAATACTTGTTCCTAAGATTTTTCAATTTCTTCAATTTGGCATTATACCATGGAATTTTATAAGCTTTTTGTCTTTTAACCCTGCAGTAGTCGCGCACCTAAAAGTAGCATAATTGGTCGCGCGGCATACATATGTAATCCATTTTCAAACTAAGAAAAAAGATACAAATATTTATTTATTTTGACGTATTTATTTTTTAAACATCTTGGCAGTATATTATTAATTAAAATTAATCAAAAAAAGAACTTAAATACACTTCATGTGTTTCTAAAAATAAATAAGTAAATAAACTAAATTTTTTCAACAAAAATTGGCACACTTTACATAAAGAGGTACTGTAAAAAATTAAATAATTACTTTTAAGATTTAATCAGTGTTTTGAAAACAAGAAAAACATACAATTCTAGAATGGTCCGGACAAACACGTTTATTGCATGCATTACACACTTTACGGGTGCTTCTATTTCGTGCTCTTCCGCAGTCATAACAACGGCCGGGGTTACTATTATGAGTCGGAGCTTGATGAATTACCGCATGATTAAGGTTTAAAAAGTCTTTTATTTTAAATGAAAGTGTTCTTGGTAATGTGGTGATAGTTAATCTTTCGTTAGCTAGCAAGTGGTTTCATCCAAGACAAAGCCAAGTTTATAAGGAAATCACGACGTTGAACAGATTCATAGTTTTTATTTGCTGTGTAAATGCAAACTGCATTGAGGGCACTGATATTTATAAGATCATAGAACATAGTTAGAGACCACCTTCTTGAATTCCTAGATACGTTATATAGTGAACACATCTTGTCTACCAGATCCACGCCATTTTTAGTGCGATTATAATATGTTATTATTTCTGGCTTTTGCTTGTCTCCGGTGTCGCAGTCAATCGCTGCATCGTTGTGCATTGTCGACATTGCTATTACGACTTTGTTGGCCTTTGGAACGTAAGAAACTAATGTGCATGGAGTATGAAACCCGAATTTTGAAGAACATAATGTATTTCCTCTTGCCCCTCGAAATTCACGGGGAATTTCTCTTTTGTCCTTTCGAACGGTGGCAACCATTGTGATTCCATTATCAAATAACTGTTTTGCAACTTTCAGAGAAGAAAACCAGTTGTCCATGGTAATGTTAATATTTCTACGAAAAACCGGGCGCACCATTCTCATCACGATATCACATATTTCATTGCTTAAGCGAAATGATCCTTCTGGTTGCTGGCCGGCGTATAGTTCCAAGTTATATGTGTATGGAAAATGAACATCTACAAGTGCAAAAACCTTCAATCCGTATTTGGCAGGCTTACTTGGAATATACTGTCGAAATGAACAACGTCCTCTGAAGGCTAATAGCTGTTCGTCCAAAGTCATTTCAGCGCTCGGTATATAAAAATTTTGAAAGTTTTCGAGAACTAAATCGAAAATTTGCCGAATTGGAACCAATTTATCAATTCTTGTGCGATCTTGACGGTCATTAATATCATCAAAACGTATAACTCGAAGCAGAAACTTAAATCGTTGTTCAGACATAGTCAGGTATATTGAATCGATTCCAGTGTGTTTTTCATGCTCAAATATTTGACTTGTACTGGAACGGCCAACTTTCAACGCACCAGCCATGAGTAAAATTCCGATAAATCCTTTAATTTCAATTTCATTCGTTGATTTGGCATCTCTTTCTCTTGCGTACTTTACCTTGATCTGGTCGATTTTTATATTAGTGAATTTGACAATGAGGTCAACTATGTTATTGTCTATAAAAAGTGACATACAGTCTTCAGGTGTGGTTTTTTGTCGTGCGATCCCCTTAGGGCCTGGGGGCACAAATACAAGATTATGTCTCCTTGTTCTACCTCTATTTGGCGGAGCATCTTTTGTCCACACAGTATTATCAATACCTAGATAAACATCTCCGCGTCTGTTTCGTTCAAGCACATCATCATTATCAGATTCCTGATATGAGGACCCTTGTTCTTGCTCAGACCTCGAGTCAGACGATTCCTCTTCAATATCATCTTCTTCATCCTCTAAGCTTGATAAATCGTCGTCGAATTCATCACTGTCAGCTTCGTCCAACCACGCAATGATCTGTTTTTCTTGCTTACTTGCCATGATTTTCCAAACTTACTATTTTTTATAGTGTGGGTAACATATATATATGCAATTAATAAAATTAATAATCACAATAAAAAATAAGTCAAAATTTTATACAGAAATAGTTTTTAATTGCAAGAAGTAAGTAATTACTAACATAGCCAATTGTGCAAAATACTTACGTAATCGGTCGCGCGGCATACATATGTAATCCAGCAAATTTCAAGAAGCTCTAACAACACAACCGCTCACCGCTATGATTCGCGAAACACTGATCATAACGGTCCAATTATTAACTGTAAGTATTAGCAATTTAAAATAATTCTGATGCGCCGTTTTAATGAAATTTGTAATTTAACATCAGTGGATTACATATGTAATCCGCGCGACCACTGCAGGGTTAAGAGGTATGTTTTCCAGACAGATTTCATTTGTTAAGGTTTTAAAAATAGAGAAACATTCAGCCACGCTGGCATGAGAGAAGAGAGAGTTCCAATCAATGGAGGAAATTTCCAAATCGACATTTGCGAGATTACCACGCCTAAAACTAAAACGGATTTCTTGTTCATCTGAAGAGACCGTATCAAACGAGTAAAAATCAAGAGAAAGCACAAGCGGAATATGATGTGTATTTGAACATGAAAGAGGGTCAAGACACTCATTCAGAGAAAAATTTAAGCTGTCATTAACAAAAACAAGATCTAAAATTCTAGAGATCTTATTAGTAAAATTATTTATCTGAAAAAGATTAAAGAAATGAAAGGAAAGATAAATGGAAAGGTAAAGAGAAAGAGAAAAGTAGAGGTAAAGGCAGATGAAGACTAATACGAAGAAAAATGGGATAAGAACATTAAGAGGGCAAACTTTTGAAAATATCAATTTTTTCCTACACTTTTTTTAAACTTATCTGAATTGTGCTGAGCTCTGCAGCCCTAGGTAATTTTGGTTTCTAGATACTTTGAACATATTTTAAAGCGTGTCTTTTTTCGGTTCAAGTGCCTATAATAGGAAGTGGGCCAAAGCAAAGCTTGGCCGGGTACAGCTAGTATTAGTATAAACTACAATGGGAATAAATATGCAATGTATAAGAGTATCTGAACTTGAGATTTTACTTAATGTCTGTCAAAATGGAATATTAAAAAACTAAATTATATAAGAAAATTATTATTTATAACCGTAGCACATAGGTAGAAATATTTTATTGTGTACATCTATTCCAAATTGCTTGTTTAATGGAAAATTTTAATAATTTGTGTTAAAAGTAGAGCTCTCGATTTTTCTGAACATTTTCGAGTAGCCCGAACAGTTGTTGTTCAAATGCTCGAAGAGTTGTTTGTTTGTTTATTACCCGAGGTTTGTACGGGCATTTGAATAATTCGGGTATTTTGAAGTTTGTTTTTTTCTTTTGTTTATTATTATTTTTTTTCTTTATATGTAGTTTTTTTTTTATTTTTGTTTTTCCGATACACATTTTTTTTGTTTGTAAGCTCGAATGTTTGTGGAAAAATGGGAAAATTCGAAAAATCGTAGAAATTTCTAAAAGTGGATTAAAAATTTCAAAGCACGGCCAAAATTTATAGAAGATTTTGAGGAGATTTCTAAGTGTACTGTTATGTAGCCAACCAAATTTAGTGTAAAAAGTGCTATTCTCAATGCTGTAAAAATTTTCGTCGATTTTAGTATTTTTTTTCTGTAGGGTGTTTGCGTTATATGTACATGAGACCGTTCCAATTAAAATTTCCGAAAAGCCAATGAAATTTTTCAAAAAGTTGAATGTTGCATATTATTATATTACAATTGAATGAGCTGCAAAATTGCATACTCAAAAATCTTCTAAAAAATGTAGCTTTATAATTCTTAGCCCCTTTTTATGATAAGTACTTCCTTAACTTTGAAAAATTGGAAATACTAAAAATACTGCCTAAAAAGTTAACAATAATCGCTGCTAAATATCTGGGTTACTTTCGAGCATCACCTACATTAACCAAGATATGCGTTAGAAATATAAACATTAAAATTAAATATAAAGCACAAAAAGAAAATTATTGTAGGTACATATGAAAAACCCTGTATCTAGTAGTGCGGCTTTGTGCGACGTAATTTTTTGTCGGCTAACTACTAATTGTACCAGATATCATGTCCGAGTATTGAGCAGAGAATATACATAGAATAGTATTCATTGCGATTCCTGGGTCGAGTCTTCAGATACGGGTCAAAACGTGGACCCGGATGACCCTCGAATGTTTCTGAGCGATATTGGTATCAAATGAAAGGTATTGAGCAGAGAATTTACATAGAATAGTACTCATTGCGATGCCTAGGTCGAGTCTTCAGATATGGATCAAAACGTGGACCCGGATGACCCTCGAATGTTTCTGAGCGATATTGGTATCACATAAAAGGTATTGAGCAGAGAATTTACATAGAATAGTACTCATTGTGATTCCTAGGTCGGGTCTCCAGATATGGGTCAAACGTGGACCCGGATGACCCTCGAATGTTTCTGAGCGATATTGGTATCAAATGAAAGGTATTGAGCAGAGAATTTACATAGAATAGTACTCATTGCGATTCCTGGGTCGAGTTTTCAGATATGAGTCAAAACGTGGACCCGGATGACCCTCGAATGTTTCTGAGCGATATTGGTATCAAATGAAAGGTATTGAGCAGAGAATTTACATAGAATAGTACTCATTGCGATTCCTGGGTCGAGTCTTCAAATATGGGTCCAAACGTGGACCCGCATGACCCTCGAATGTTTCTGAGCGATATTGGTATCAAATGAAAGGTATTGAGCAGAGAATTTACATAGAATAGTACTCATTGTGATTCCTAGGTCGGGTCTCCAGATATTGGTCAAACGTTGACCCGGATGACCCTCGAATGTTTCTGAGCGATATTGGTATCCAATGAAAGGTATTGAGCAGAGAATTTACATAGAATAGTACCCATTGTGATTCCTAGGTCGGGTCTCCAGATATGGGTCAAAACGTGGACACGGTATCAAATGAAGGGTGCTGAGCAAAGATTTTAGATAGAAATGAACTCATTACGATTCCTAGGTCAGGTCCCAAGGTGTGGGTCAGAACCCGGACCCGGATAACACCGGGATATTTCTCAGGGATATCGGTACCAAATGAACGTGGACCCGGGTTGCCCCAGAAAATTTCTCAATGATATTGGTGTCAACTGAAAGGCAGGGCTTTTACATAGAGATGAACTCATTATGATTCCTAGGTCAGGTCCCCAGATGAGGGTTAATATGTGGACCCGGATAACACCGGGATATATCTTAGGGATATTGGTACAAAATAAAAGGTGTTGAGCGAACTCTCGTGTAGAGCCGTACCCATTACGATTTCTTGGTCAAGTCTCCAGATACTGTAGCCATTATGGTTCCTAGGTCAAGTTCCCAGATGTGGGTCAATAAGTGGACCCGGATGAGCCCGGGATGCTTCTGCTGAGTAATACTGATATGAAATGAAAGGTGTTGACCGGGTCTGCTATATAGATATTTTCATAGTGATTCTTAGTCCCGATACCCAATTATGGGTAAAAGAGACGATTTGGACGCCACGGAATGTTTTTAAGCAATGGTGGTATGAAATGAGAAGTGGAATGCAGGGTATGTTATACTAAACCCAGTTCCCTAGGGAAAGGGGAAGAGTAATGAGACTGGGAAAGGCAAAAGGACGGAAAAGGAGAGGTAGAATATAATAAAAATGGAATGAAGAGGATGGGGAGAGAAGACAGGGAGGTAGAGAAGGAATAAGAGGGGGAATAAAAAGGAGAAAGACAGAAAAGGAGAGGTAAGAGAGAGCGATAGAGAAAGGGAAGCAGAAATGTGGCGGGAAAGGAAAAAGGAAACGGAAATGAAAGGAAAGATAAATGGAAAGGTAAAGAGAAAGAGAAAGAGAAAAAGAAAGAGAAAGAGAAAGAGAAAGAGAAAGAGAAAGAGAAAGAGAAAGAGAAAGAGAAAGAGAAAGAGAAAGAGAAAGAGAAAGATAGAGAGAAAGATAAAGAGAAAGAGAAAGATAAAGAGAATGAGAAAGAGAAAGAGAAAGAGAAAGAGAAAGAGAAAGAGAAAGAGAAAGAGAAAGAGAAAGAGAAAGAGAAAGAGAAAGAGAAAGAGAAAGAGAAAGAGAAAGAGAAAGAGAAAGAGAAAAGTAGAGGGAAAGGGAGTTGGAAACTAATACGAAGAAAAATGGGATAAGAACATGAAGAGGGCAAACTTTTGAAAATATCAATTTTTTCCATCACTTTTTTTAAACTTATCTGAATTGTGCTGAGCTCTGCAGCCCGAGGTAATTTCGGTTTCTAGATACTTCCAACATATTTTAAAGTGTGCCGTTTTTCGCTTCAAGTACCTATAATAGGAAGTGGGCCAAAGCAAAGCTTGGCCGGGTGCAGCTAGTTAAATCATAAAAAAACGCTACAAGTGGTAAATTTTTTATTTTGTATGATAATGGTAAAATTATTTGAAAATCGCTCTTCTTTTTTCTGTTTTAAATAAATGTCAAAATATTGTGTTTCGTTTTGGTATTTCATCCGTTTACTGCGCGGAAGAGCTTTAGTGTTCAGTGGCGCTTTTCAACTAATACCATGTCTCCAAATAACGTGTTTCGCTCTTTTTTTCTGCATTTTCTCTCTCAATCTTGTTTCGACACGGAAACCAGTGCCGAAACTCGCCAATTTCCATACAAATTTCTGAGAGCGAGTCAAGATTGAAACACTGTTTCATTCTGAATCATCTTGCCAACCTCGATGATATCGATGTCTTCTCTAATTTTGTATGGAAAATCTATCGAAATCTCACACAGACCAACACAAAGATGCAAAAATAAGCAAACATACAAACATTTAAGAAGAACAAGAAAGAGAAATGTCAAACTGAGTTACGATTAGCCACGTGGAGACGGGTTATTGAGCGAGATGTTTTGCTACATGTTTCTCTGGTGAATCAAGTTATGTGGAGACGGGCTTTAACACAAAACACACACTGTTCTTAATATCTATCAAAAACGGTCATCGAAAGGCAATTACGTATTCTCTTTTAACTGCTAGGACCTGTATAGTTGCGCCTTATTTTTTACTGTTGAAATTACCATTTTTGATAAAAAGTAATTCAAACTAAAAGGTAACAGCTGTGTTCAATAACAAAAAAATTTATACGAATTTTTCGTAAAAAATGACAGTTCTCCATATGAAAATGACAGTTCTTATGGAAAATTCGTAACATTTTTTTGTTATTGAACACAGGTAATGATTATTTTGGTTTTTAGCGATATCGAATTAATTTTAACAATAGCTGATTTTTCTATTACGCGACCGTGAAAAGAACACTCAACTTGCTAAATATTTATTACAACCACTCCCGTTAAATGGCTTCGGGCGGATTCGAATTTTTGCCATTCACCAGCAGAGTTCGGTTGTGTTACCGGCAATTATCGGCAGAGTTCGGGTGTGTTGCGGTAGTTACCGATGGTTACCGGTAGAGTCCGCTTGGTGCAGACTCTGTATACCTCTGTATAAAAGAATACGGTTGGCTGATATTTATCCACTTGGTTGATGTTTGTGCTAAAAGAACATACGTTCCAAAAACATAGATTCCAAAAATTATATGTTTCTATTCGGTCTTTCCCAAAGCAACACTGCTGTTGCAGGTTGACAAACAGATAAACGCTTTCAGTTCGACGCGCTTAACGTAGCCAGTTGGCTTAGTTTTTGTTGTTGCTTTCCATGTTATTCGCTAATCTAGCGTGTGTTTTTTCGAACTTTCGTGCAAAATAATGGGGCTAATGTAAAGACAAAAAGAAAAATATTGGCTTTGAGTTTACAACAACACATGTATAATACTACCCGACTAAAAAAAAATATCCTGACATTTGATACATGACACATAAAAATCAAATTTGGTAGTTTTTTGTTAATTTGGTTGTTTTTCAGATTATGGTTAGTAATTTTTCTTACAATTGGCAACCTTTCCATTGCTTTTCGTTAAAGCATTGCCAAAACAAAAAAAAAACGAAACTTTTTTGTTGACCGTTTTTGTTTCAACGTTAACGAAATCAGTTTTGTTGAATTATTTCGTTGATAACGTTAACGGTTGCATATCCGTTTCGTTAACATAGCATGTTAACAAACGAAAACATATTTTGATAGTTTGTTGAACATCCTTGCAAATTTTACATTTTGTGGCAAAGGCTGTCGTAACAGGCTCGCAGTCGTCGATGGTGCCTGCATCATGGAGCGAGTGCGTAAAAGGAATCTAGACGCAACCTTTATATCTTTCATTGTCCCCAACGTGTGGCCTCTACCCACGACCTAAAGCCGGGCATTTAACAATCTATTGTGGGAAAATGGCTAATCTACTTTGTTCAGGATCACCCTAATGTGCCCACCAAATAAGTTTATGGCTCTCGCCAGCAATTCAGTTTTCTGTACCTATGTATGTAGCACATATGAGCTCTAACAAGCAGTGTTGCCGTTCAAAAATTTCAAAAGGTGGCCCAAAAGATAAAAAAAAGTGGCCCCATTTTTTTTTTAGCTAAACCACATTTTTATTTATTTTTGTGGTTTATTTAATGCTTAACGAAAATGGAATTTAAAATATTCTCTACACTAACGCGGCGTTTATATGATCGTTCGTTGAGCAGACGGAATAACCCGAGAAAGGCAAGGAATTAAAAAAAACTGTTATAGCGTTCGTTGAGCCGTATGAAAATGCAAAAATCGTAGGAATTTTATCCAAAAAAAGAGCGAATGTGAGTGCAAAGAATGTAAATTGTGGTAAAATTCCTACGTTTCTTGCACTTTCCTCGGATCAACGAACGCTATATGTGTTTGTGTGTGTTTGGGCTGCTCCGTGCGTTTTCATTATCTTAACGAACAGCCCAAATTTGAAAGTATTCAAGGGTAGTGTTGGCAAACAAATTAAATAAGGGCCTTTTCACATTACTCGGTACGACATCGGATCGACATTTTTTGCTCGGTATTTCCAGCTTACCGAAACGATTCCGCGTTGCTGTGTTTTTCACACTTGTGGGAATACTTTCGGTGCGTTATCGGCAGAAAATAGGAAAACAAACATCGAAATTTGCAAAACAAAATTTTTAACTTCAACAAATCACTCAATAATAACAATAATGTCTTCTAGCGAAGACGAAGACATTATAACTTGCTACATTTATAGCCGAAACGAGTTTTTTACTGACTTTGTTCTTCTTCTTTTATTACGCCGCGAAAATGTATGCAGTAATTCCTCAAATTTGACTGACCGGTCTTACCGCGCTGCGGTATACCGAAATTAATCCGCTCCGATTTCATGTATTCAACACTAATGTGAAAGTGCCAATTGAAGTACATGTGGTCGGTAAGGTTTCGGTATACTTTCGGTAAAAACCAAAAATGTCGATCCGATACCGCACCGAGTAATGTGAAAGCGCTCTAAAGAACCTTCCGAAACGGAGAGTTGCCAATGCAAAGTAAAATAGTAAGAAAGAGGTTTTTTGTTCTTATATTTAAGAAAAAACTAAAAATTATTTAATAATTATAGTTTTGAAAGTAAACAAGTAAGGAAGCCTAAGTTCGAGTGGAATCGAACATTATATACTCAGCTGTATGCTTTAAATGTTTGTTTGCGTTTGATGGAAACACGGTGTACTTTATATAAAGCGAGTGCTGAATAAAGTGGGCGTAGCCACGCCCATTTTCTAAATTTTTATCAGTCATCCAACTAAGCTTATGAATATTATTCTTTGTGCAAAATTTCATCCCTATATGACTTCCTGTTACAAAGATGTCACGTTACAAATTCCCAAAGGGTGTTCCAGAAATATCTTTGTTAAAAAGTAGGCGTGGTCATAAACCGATTTCAATAAATTTTTGCGTGTCTATTAACACAAGTTATAAAAGTGTATAAACCAAGTTTCGTCATAATATCTCAATTATTTGTCGAGTTATGGGCTCCGAAATCTCGTTGATTCCTTTGTCTGAAAAGAGGCGGTGCCACGCCCATTTTCCGAAATTTTTCTATTTTTTGTTTCCGATCTATTGTGGAACTCATGCCACAAAATTTCAATGAATTATCTTTATATTTGACAAAGATATCGCTTAAAATGTTTTTATTAGGCCACTTTGTAATACCCATATATACAAGTGGGCGTGGTCGTCAACCGATTTCGCTAAAATTTTGAACATGTATTACTACAAGTAGTGAAAGTGTATACACCAAGTTTCGTCATAATATATCGAAGTTTTGTCGAGTTATGGGCTCAGAAATCTCGTATATTCCTGCTTCTAAAAGGAGGCGGTGCCACGCCCATTTTCCAAAATTTTTATATTTTTTGTTTTATGTCCATAGTTGGACACCTTCCATAAAATTTCAATGATATATCTTTATATTTGACAGAGATATCGCTTAAAATGTTTTTATTAGGTCACTTTATAATACCCATATATAAAAGTGGGCGTGGTCGTTAACCGATTTTGGCAATTTTTCGTCCAAACATTTGCCTAAGTAAGTATATCACGCCTACCAAATTTCATCGATATATCTTCAACCGTTTCTGAGTTATGACATATAAAACTTTCCATGTTTGACCCTTAATAAGTGGGCGTGGTACCGCCCATTTTCCAAAATGTTGCCATATTTCTTCATAAGGGCCTGAGCTCAATACGTGTGTGAAATTTTATCACTCTAGCTCTATTAGTGACTGAGATACAAAATTTCCAATTTTTACTATATAGGGGAGGTGGGCGTGGTCATGGTCCGATTTCGCCCATTTTCAATACCATCCGTTCCTGTCTTGATACCAACTTACATTTCAAATTTCATCACAATATCTCAATTTTTGCGCGAGTTATCGTGCTCACAGACGGACAGACGGACAGACGGACGGACATGGCTCAATCGATTTCTCTTTTCACCCTGATCATTTTGATATATATAAGTCTATATCTATCTCGATTATTTCATTCTGTTACAATCCACCGTTAGGAAATCAAAACTATAATACTCTGTGTACTAGTACAGCTGAGTATAAAAATGACCAAAAGTGGCCAGAATTTTTAAAAAGGTTCAAATATTGCATATATTCAAAAAGTTGGGTTCAGGTGGCCTGGCTTTAAAAAAGGTTCAAATTTCCACTTTAGTGGCCCAAACGGCAACGCTGCTAACAAGTATTACCTCCGAGCGGCGCTCTCTTACATTTTTTACCTATGTCTACATATGTATACACTAATATTCACATGGCATATGTACATAAACCCTTAGCTTACCTATGTATTTATTTGTATATCTGAATATGATCAGGCCATTCACAGTTACCCTGCAGTAAAGAAATATCAATTGCGAAAAATAGCTAGCTTATAAGTAACTACTTTGTGGCAATTGCAGAAAATAGTTAATTTTTAATGTACTTAGAATAACTAACGTCTAATTGGACCACAAGTCATGCAGAGGAATCCAAAATTCGATTACCACATTTATTCGTTAATAAATTAAAATGGCAAAATGATGGCAATGACCAGTGTGGCCAGGTGATGATAAAAAGTGGGGCTAGATTGGCAAAAAAAAAAGTTAGAAAAGGCTGAAATTAAAAAAAAAAGAAGCTAAAAAAAAACAGCAATTTTTTTTAAAGAAATCCATTGAATTTTTTTTTATTTGGTTTTGTTCATTTCCATATAAAAATTATAAACGTAACTTAAAGGGACTATTCTTGTTTGAACACATATCAGGCACATTTTCTCGACTAGTAAATGACTTATTTTTAAATAAATACGTATATGTAAATAGTATAAAAGTTCCCAAAGACTAATAAATTAAATAATATCTTCTTTGTCTGATGAATCAGAAGAAGCTCTTCGTATAAATTATGCGTATTTACCATAGAGATGACATCATCAGTAATTTCAAAATCATCACAACATTTGGATACACGTTTTAATGAACATCTAATATTAAGCAGTGAATTAAGCATTTTAATTTTTAATCTATTCCTTAGCTTAGTTTTTAAAATGCGCATGGCACTAAAAATTCTTTCAACATCTGCATTACTAAGTGGTAGTTGTAAGTCTCATAAATTAAAAAATCTATATCATGAGGGATGTACGTTCATATGAATTACTGAAAGTTCTTGTTGTACAAATTAGTAAAATTAACATTTTAGTAAAAAAAGGCTAAAAAAAAGCCACGAAGCTAAACCGAAAATTATGAGGCTAAAGGACAAAAAAAAAGGTTAGCTCTAGTCTCGAAAAGGCTAACCTGGCCACACTGGCAATGACAGCAATCAGCGTGAAAAGTTAAATTCTGTGTTGAATTGTAAACCTTTTTTTCTAATTTCTAAGTAATGTCAAACTAACTAGCTACTATCTGGTTTAGATGTAGTCAGAAAATAGCCATTGCCTTTTTTGTGTTCGAAAAGTAGCTACATTATAGTTGGTTGACATCTCATGCAGAAGTAACCATAGTTGACCGGATTGTGGCCATCGCCAAACAAAAATAGTTAGTCCGAGTATATGAAAATTTACAGTAAATAGTCAATAGCAGTTGATTTGTAAGCAACTTAAAGTTACTTTTACGTTAGATTCATTTCCTGCAGGGTAGGTACTGGTGTGACTACATGTAGAAAAGCACAATAAAGTCATTATTTTCTGTGAACTCAAATCGATAATTAGTCTTTGCATTTGCTCCGCATTCTTTTGGAAACATTTTTATTTTATTTTATTTATTTATTTGAATGCAAAGGTAATCTAAGTGTACACAAGTACTTACAGACTACTTAGAAGATAATGTAAAATAATAATAAATTGAAATTGAAAATTCACATAGTTATATCTTTAATTAAAAGCTTAAATTTAGCTCTGGAAGTTGAAAAATCAACAGAAAAGCAATTAGCAAGGCTGTTGAATTCATTGAGTGCTCGGAAAATAGGTGCATTTGAAGCATATAATGTTCGCACATTTTCTGTATAAAAAATATTACTATTCCGGAGAGTTCGGTGGGGAGTATGGAAACAAATACGTTCCAACAGGTATGGCGCGTCCACCACACCATTTATAATATCGAAGATGAAAATGAGCGACAAGGATGTTCTTCTGCACTGAAGAGATTTTAAATTAATAAGCATAGACCTAGCTTCGTATGAGGGAAGAGGAACAGAGGAATTGAGATTCCTCAAAGCAAACCGAAGAAACGATTTTTGAACCCGTTCAATTCGATTAGTATGGCTGGCATGATACGGTCTCCAAATGAAGGCTGCGTATTCTAATTTAGAACGAACTAGAGAAGTGAACAATAATTTAAGAGTGTAGGGATCAGTGAATTCCTGGCTGAAACGGCGAATAAAAGCCAACATTGAGTAGGCCTTTGCAATTATATAGTTTATATGGCTGCTAAAAGTAAATTTAGAGTCAACAAGTAAGGAAGCCTAAGTTCGAGTGGCATCGAACATTAGATACTCAGCTGTATGCTTTCATTGTTTGTTTGCATTTGATGGAAACACGGTGTAGGTACTTTATATAAAGGAAGTGCTGCCTAAAGTGGGCGTAGCCGCGCTTATTTTCAAAATTTTTATCAGTCATCCAACTAAGCATATGAATATTATTCTTTGTGCAAAATTTCATTCCTTTATGACTAGTTACAAAGATGTCACGTTACAAATTCCCAAAGGGTGTTCCAGAAATATCTTTGTTAAAAAGTAGGCGTGGTCATAAACCGATTTCAATAAATTTTTGCGTGTCTATTAACACAAGTTATAAAAGTGTATAAACCAAGTTTCGTCATAATATCTCAATTATTTGTCGAGTTATAGGCTAAGAAATCTCGTATATTCCTTTGTCTAAAAAGAGGCGGTGCCACGCCCATTTTCCAAAATTTTTCTATTTTTTGTTTCCGGTCTATTGTGGAACTCTTGCCACAAAATTTCAATGAATTATCTTTATATTTGACAAAGATATCGCTTAAAATGTTTTTATTAGGCCACTTTATAATACCCATATATAAAAGTGGGCGTGGTCGTCAACCGATTTCGCTAAAATTTTCAACATGTATTACCACAAATAATAAAAGTGTACACACCAAGTTTCGTCATTATATATCAATTATTTGTCGAGTTATGGGCTCAGAAATCTCGTATATTCCAGCTTCTAAAAAGAGGCGGTTCCACACCCATTTTCCAAACTTTTTGTGTTTTTCGTTGTATGTCCGCAGGTGGACTCCTGGCATAAAATTTCAATGATATATCTTTATATTTGACAGGGATATCGCTTAAAATGTTTTTATTAGGTCCCTTTATAGTTCCCATATATAAAAGTGGGCGTGGCCGTCAACCGATTTTAACAATTTTTCGTGCAAACATTTTCCTAAGTAAGTACATCACGCGTACCAAATTTCATCGATATATCTTCAACAGTTTCTGAGTTATGACTCATAAAGATTTCAATGTTTGCTCCTTAATAAGTGGGCGTGGCACCGCCCATTTTCCAAAATTCAATCAAATTTCTTCATAGGGGCCTGAGCTCAACACGTGGGTAAAGTTTCATCGCTGTAGCTATATTAGTGGCTAAGATACCAAATTTCCGATTTTTTCTATATAGGAAAAGTGGGCGTGGTCATGGTCCGATTTCGCCCATTTTCAATACCAGCCGTCCCAGTGTCGATACCAACTTGCATTTCAAATTTCATCAAAATATCTCAATTTTTGCGCGAGTTAGAGTGTTTACAGACGGACGGACGGACAGACGGACAGACGGACGGACGGACGGACGGACGGACGGACGGACGGACATGGCTCAATCGATTTCTCTTTTCACGCTGATCATTTTGATATATATAAGTCTATATCTATCTCGATTATTTCATTCTGTTACAATCCACCGTTATGTGATTAAAACTATAATACTCTGTGTACTAGTACAGCTGAGTATAAAAACTACGCCTAAATCAGTAATTTCGGTGCAAGTCTTGAGTCTTGATTCATTAATGTAATAACATGTAGGAATAATAGAGCGCGATTTGGAGAAAGAGGTATGAAGACATTTACTAATATTTAGCTGTAAGCCATTGGTAGAGCACCAATCTGTGAGTTTGTTTAAGTCTGACTGGATTTTGAAAGAGTCGGCAGCACTAGATATTGTTGTGTAAAGCTTCAGGTCATCAGCATATAGAAGAAAATTACAGCTTTTAAAGCAAGTAGAAATATCATTAATAAAAATTACGAATAACAACGGGCCTAAAATGCTACCCTGTGGGACTCCAGATGAGGCTATGAAAGGGTAAGAACGCGTATTGTCAACAACGACAACACATTCACGATGATGAAGGTACGATTTAATCCACGTCAGAAATGTTGAGTGAAACCCCAAACATGCCAATTTATGTACCAGCACTGAGTGACTGACCTTATCAAACGCTTTAGAAAAGTCAGTGTATACAGTGTCAACTTGAAGATAATCATTAAAAGCTGATATGCAAAACTCTGAAAAATCGCTAAATTCGTAACGGTGGATCTACCAGATATAAAACCGTGCTGGTTATTAGATATTAAATGTTTAACCGCGAAATATATCTTTTGTTTTACAATGTATTCAAATAACTTAGAGATAGTTGACAGCTTAGCAATAGGTCTGTAATTGCAGATATTACTTCTGTTTCCACTTTTGTAAACAGGACTAATAGCGGCAACCTTCCAGGCATTGATAAAGTCACCACACTCAAGTGACTTGTTGAAAATTAAGAGGATCGGCTTTGCAAAAGCAAGGCAGTTCTTTAGGAGATGAGATGATAAGCCATCAACATCTGTATTTAAAGATGGTTTGATGTGCATAATACCATCAAGCACATCAAAAAGATTTAAAGCGAGCGCCCCAAAATTAAGTGAGGAATCCTGTATATTAAAAAAGCTGCTGGAGGTGCCAGTATCAGGTGCGAAATTTGCGCAAAAGAAATTAGCAAATAAGTTAGCTGCTTCAAAGGAGCCAGAAGCGCGTGCCCCATTATAAAATACTTCAGAGGGAATGCTAGAACAAGACCTTTTAGAGTTAACATAACTCCAAAAGGACTTGGGATTTGACTTGATATTCGTTTCGTAATTTCGAACGTAACTCGACTGAAGCTTTTTGCTTAGCAATTTAAATTTATTTGAAAACCGAATATATTTACCTTTATATACATCAGAATGAGTTGATTTAAATTTTTTGTAATACTTGTTCCTAAGATTTTTCCAGACAGATTTCATTTGTTAAGGTTTTAAAAATAGAGAAACATTCAGCCACGCTGGCATGAGAGAAGAGAGAGTTCCAATCAATGGAGGAAATTTCCAAATCGACATTTGCGAGATTACCACGCCTAAAACTAAAACGGATTTCTTGTTCATCTGAAGAGACCGTATCAAACGAGTAAAAATCAAGAGAAAGCACAAGCGGAATATGATGTGTATTTGAACATGAAAGAGGGTCAAGACACTCATTCAGAGAAAAATTTAAGCTGTCATTAACAAAAACAAGATCTAAAATTCTAGAGATCTTATTAGTAAAATTATTTATCTGAAAAAGATTAAAGAAATGAAAGGAAAGATAAATGGAAAGGGAAAGAGAAAGAGAAAAGTAGAGGGAAAGGCAGATGAAGACTAATACGAAGAAAAATGGGATAAGAACATTAAGAGGGCAAACTTTTGAAAATATCAATTTTTTCCTACACTTTTTTTAAACTTATCTGAATTGTGCTGAGCTCTGCAGCCCTAGGTAATTTCGGTTTCTAGATACTTTGAACATATTTTAAAGCGTGTCTTTTTTCGGTTCAAGTACCTATAATAGGAAGTGGGCCAAAGCAAAGCTTGGCCGGGTACAGCTAGTATTAGTATAAACTACAATGGGAATAAATATGCAATGTATAAGAGTATCTGAACTTGAGATTTTACTTAATGTCTGTCAAAATGGAATATTAAAAAACTAAATTATATAAGAAAATTATTATTTATAACCGTAGCACATAGGTAGAAATATTTTATTGTGTACATCTATTCCAAATTGCTTGTTTAATGGAAAATTTTAATAATTTGTGTTAAAAGTAGAGCTCTCGATTTTTTTGAACATTTTCGAGTAGCCCGAACAGTTGTTGTTCAAATGCTCGAAGAGTTGTTTGTTTGTTTATTACCCGAGGTTTGTACGGGCATTTGAATAATTCGGGTATTTTGAAGTTTGTTTTTTTCTTTTGTTTATTATTATTTTTTTTCTTTATATGTAGTTTTTTTTTTATTTTTGTTTTTCCGATACACATTTTTTTTGTTTGTAAGCTCGAATGTTTGTGGAAAAATGGGAAAATCCGAAAAATCGTAGAAATTTCTAAAAGTGGATTAAAAATTTCAAAGCACGGCCAAAATTTATAGAAGATTTTGAGGAGATTTCTAAGTGTACTGTTATGTAGCCAACCAAATTTAGTGTAAAAAGTGCTATTCTCAATGCTGTAAAAATTTTCGTCGATTTTAGTATTTTTTTTCTGTAGGGTGTTTGCGTTATATGTACATGAGACCGTTCCAATTAAAATTTCCGAAAAGCCAATGAAATTTTTCAAAAAGTTGAATGTTGCATATTATTATATTACAATTGAATGAGCTGCAAAATTGCATACTCAAAAATCTTCTAAAAAATGTAGCTTTATAATTCTTAGCCCCTTTTTATGATAAGTACTTCCTTAACTTTGAAAAATTGGAAATACTAAAAATACTGCCTAAAAAGTTAACAATAATCGCTGCTAAATATCTGGGTTACTTTCGAGCATCACCTACATTAACCAAGATATGCGTTAGAAATATAAACATTAAAATTAAATATAAAGCACAAAAAGAAAATTATTGTAGGTACATATGAAAAACCCTGTATCTAGTAGTGCGGCTTTGTGCGACGTAATTTTTTGTCGGCTAACTACTAATTGTACCAGATATCATGTCCGAGGGTTAATTTGACTGAGTCTGACAGAGCAACGTAACAAAACCAATTTTTAACACGAAAAAGAGTGATAATTTTTTTTTTAAATATCCCAACTTTAAAAGCTTACAACTATAAACTTAGAATTATTGGAAACCAAGGATATTATTGAAAAGTGTTAATAATTACTTGAACCTTTAGGATTCATCACGATTACTTAAATGAAATGCTTTAAATAATAAATATTCAATTTTTAATTGTTGGAGTAAGTGGAAATTAAAAATAAAAAATTTCGTGCTAAGCACTAAAAACTCTTCCAAGTAAAATTGTTAACGTTGTTTGGTATATACATAAAATAAATACCAACAACAATGTTCATTGCGAACTGCCTACAACAAAAATTCAGCACGTTTGTGTAGAATATATGCAACAGCATATACACACTAACGTTAATGTTGAAAATGAAAAAGGCAAAAGTGGGGAAAATCCAACAGCTTGCACAGAGTCTCAATGGCCGAGTGTGTTTATGCGTTGGGTCATTGCGGCTGAAGATGGAATGGACTCGGGTTCAATCCCCGGTGCATCCACTTCCGAAAAGAGTGCTGATGATCGAAAATGGTTTTTCGTGAAATAGCTATACACTCAACCTTCGCTGTAAATAGTTGTTGAATTTTTTTCCACTTACCCCAACAATTAAAAATTGAATTAAAAATAAAAAATTTCGTGCTAAGCACTAAAAACTCTTCCAAGTAAAATTGTTAACGTTGTTTGGTATATACATAAAATAAATACCAAAAACAATGTTCATTGCGAACTGCCTACAACAAAAATTCAGCACGTTTGTGGAGAATATATGCAACAGCATATACACACTAACGTTAATGTTGAAAATGAAAAAGGCAAAAGTGGGAAAATCCAACAGCTTGCACAGAGTCTCAATGGCCGAGTGTGTTTATGCGTTGGGTCATTGCGGCTGAAGATGGAATGGACTCGGGTTCAATCCCCGGTGCATCCACTTCCGAAAAGAGTGCTGATGATCGAAAATGGTTTTTCGTGAAATAGCTATACACTCAACCTTCGCTGTAAATAGTTGTTGAATTTTTTTCCACTTACCCCAACAATTAAAAATTGAATTAAAAATAAAAAATTTCGTGCTAAGCACTAAAAACTCTTCCAAGTAAAATTGTTAACGTTGTTTGGTATATACATAAAATAAATACCAATAACAATGTTCATTGCGAACTGCCTACAACAAAAATTCAGCACGTTTGTGGAGAATATATGCAACAGCATATACACACTAACGTTAATGTTGAAAATGAAAAAGGCAAAAGTGGGGAAAATCCAACAGCTTGCACAGAGTCTTAATGGCCGAGTATGTTTATGCGTTGGGTCATTGCGGCTGAAGATGGAATGGACTCGGGTTCAATCCCCGGTGCATCCACTTCCGAAAAGAGTGCTGATGATCGAAAATGGTTTTTCGTGATAATAGTTGTTGAATTTTTTTCCACTTACCCCAACAATTAAAAATTGAATTAAAAATAAAAAATTTCGTGCTAAGCACTAAAAACTCTTCCAAGTAAAATTGTTAACGTTGTTTGGTATATACATAAAATAAATACCAACAACAATGTTCATTGCGAACTGCCTACAACAAAAATTCAGCACGTTTGTGGAGAATATATGCAACAGCATATACACACTAACGTTAATGTTGAAAATGAAAAAGGCAAAAGTGAGGAAAATCCAACAGCTTGCACAGAGTCTCAATGGCCGAGTGTGTTTATGCGTTGGGTCATTGCGGCTGAAGATGGAATGGACTCGGGTTCAATCCCCGGTGCATCCACTTCCGAAAAGAGTGCTGATGATCGAAAATGGTTTTTCGTGAAATAGCTATACACTCAACCTTCGCTGTAAATAGTTGTTGAATTTTTTCCACTTACCCCAACAATTAAAAATTGAATTAAAAATAAAAAATTTCGTGCTAAGCACTAAAAACTCTTCCAAGTAAAATTGTTAACGTTGTTTGGTATATACATAAAATAAATACCAACAACAATGTTCATTGCGAACTGCCTACAACAAAAATTCAGCACGTTTGTGGAGAATATATGCAACAGCATATACACACTAACGTTAATGTTGAAAATGAAAAAGGCAAAAGTGAGGAAAATCCAACAGCTTGCACAGAGTCTCAATGGCCGAGTGTGTTTATGCGTTGGGTCATTGCGGCTGAAGATGGAATGGACTCGGGTTCAATCCCCGGTGCATCCACTTCCGAAAAGAGTGCTGATGATCGAAAATGGTTTTTCGTGAAATAGCTATACACTCAACCTTCGCTGTAAATAGTTGTTGAATTTTTTTCCACTTACCCCAACAATTAAAAATTGAAATAAAAATAAAAAATTTCGTGCTAAGCACTAAAAACTCTTCCAAATAAATATTCAAGTTGAAAGTAGCACTTAAAAATATGTAAGAAAAAAACAAAAAAATTAACCTCAGATATGCTAAGTTCCGACCATCTGGGGCAAGTGCAGAGTATGGGGTCGGGAAAAAAGCGATGAATTATTGTTCCCCATTCTATTTCCAATATGTGGGTATGTTTTTTTCTGTAATTGTAACAATTTTACAAAATTCAATTTTGGGCGCATAAAACTTGAAAATCTACCTATGCGCGTAGATTTCCAGAAGAGAATATGAGACTTAATTTTGAAGTATAGTTAAAGGCCCTTGGCAACTGACAATCTGGCATGTCAAGCAGTGTGTATGTGTGAGTTTTTTTGTGTGTGTTAGTGCAATCGGCAGTCGTCGTGCTACACGTTCATGTTCGGGCTCGCGTTGATGAGAATCAAATCTTTTAGATATTTGCGTCAATCACCCGACACTCACACATATGTATACACTTAACATTCCAGATTTTAAGTGGCCAAGGGCTGTAAGAGTTTGATATATGTATTATAAGCGATATTTGCGTACTAAAATGTTAAATTATAGTCTGAAAAAATTACATTTCGCTAGCTTAGAGTGCAAACTGTGTAAGTCCACTTTTATGAAAAAGTGTATTTTTATGTAGAACGCTAGAAAAATCAAATACGCACCGCGCTAAACAAGTCTGAGATACTTGTCATATTTCTACTCGTTGTTATTCAGTGATACGCAAATTGTGTAAGTCCAAAAAGCGAAAAAAATTGTGTAAGTCCAAAATATTTATATGAACAGAAATTTTTTTCATTTCGAATTTTTTTTTCTTTTTTGTTTTTTGTCTCTCCTACAAAGTTTTAAAAAAGGACTTACACAATTTGCATTCTAAGCTAGCGATTTTTATCATTTGTAAAAAAAATTTTAGTTTTTTTTGGTAATTTTAATTTTGGTAAATTTTTTACATTGGCTGTGACCTCCCCGAAAAATTCTCCAGCTACGCCACTGCCAACGCGGTACCCCTAGTCGGCAGCGTATACTCAGGGGGATATGCAGAGCTATGGAAGGCTCTTACCGATCGTTTTGACCACAAGAAACTGTTGGCCGAAACCCATGTATCGCGTTTGCTCAATATCAAACCTACGGCAGAGGATACATACAAAGCTATATTATCTATTGTGGATTCAGTGCAAGAATCTTTGCGTGCTCTGCGTGTCATGGGATTACCCGTGTCTGAATGGGATGCTATAGTTGTGCCAATAATAGTTTAAAAATTGCCAACTATAACTCAACGCGAATGGAATATGGATTGTTCACCCACAGAAATTCCTAAAATAGACGAATTACTTACTTTTTTGAACCAGCGTGTGCATAGTCTCAGCACATCGATTTTAAATTGGCCAAACAATGCCGAAGTAGCGCATCGCAGTCAAAATCGCGCTAGCTCATCTAAGTCTGCCAAGTCTCATGTCGCGGCTCTAGGGGATCCCAAATGCGTATGCTGCCAAGGCTCACACCGTATAACAAAGTGTCCGCGATTTCTTGCGATGAGTTACGGTGAGCGAGTCGACGTGTTAAAAGCTGGCAAACTCTGCTTCAACTGCCTTAAGCCGGGTCATTCAGTGAAACAATGTTCATCGGGTAACTGTCGTCATTGTAACCACAAACATAACCCATTTTTGTGCCAAGAAGGGTCAACTAAAAATACGGCATCCACAATTATACCAGGGCCAACCCGCACTCCACAAGGAGCCTCCACTCCTCCACCGGTTGCAAAAAATTCAAATATTTGACTAGAGGCGCCTGCGGTCACCTGTCACACCAACAGCAACTCTACTGTTCTGTTGGCTACAGCCCGTGTATACGCCTACGGTGACCCAACAAAGAAACATTCGGCGCGAGTACTTTGTGACCCGGGATCACAGGTCAGTTTTATAACCAATAAGCTAGCTAACACTTTATCTCTCCGCAGGAACAAGTGTAATATATCCGTCCAAGGAATTGGTGCTCACTCACATAGTCGAACAACGGGTAGTGCATCCCTCACCCTTAAGTCACTCCATTCCAACTTTGAAGTTCAGATCGCAGCACTCGTCTTACCGTCAATCACTACGCCCATCCCAGCGGTGCCTATTGACATGACACAGTGGCCGCATCTATCCAACTTGGAGCTGGCCGATGCTCACTTTGGAACACCTGGAAAGATCGACGTTCTAATTGGAGCTGACATTTGGGGTCAAGTTGTCGAAAACGATATACATTTCGGCGAATATAATGAACCACACGCTCAACTTACACGTTTTGGATGGGTGATATTTGGTCCGGTATCCTCAGCACAAGATCCCACATATCCCACGCTTGCATTCAGTGCGCAACTTCCTGAACCGAACGAAAACTTGGAGGAGCTCGTTCAAAGGTTTTGGCAGCTTGAAGAGGTGCCATCGCAAAATTATGAGGGCGAGGACGAATGCGAGCGAATATTTTCGGCCACACATTCCCGCACACCAGAAGGTCGTTACGTTGTGTCGATACCATTTCGGCCTGACGCTCCACAGCTGGGCGATTCCTTTGCAAATGCGATGCGACAGTTCCACCTCCTTGAAAGGCGACTGGCTGCAAGTAGCGAGCTCAAGAATAAGTATATCGCCTTCATGCGCGAGTATTCCGACCTTGGTCACATGGAGCGCATTCCACAGCCGGGTGATGAAAGCTTCGGATATTACATCCCCCACCACGCAGTCGTTGAGAAATTCCGTGTCGTATTCAATGCATTGGCACGAACTACAACCGGTTCTTCACTGAACGATATACAGCTGGTGGGAGCCACCCTTCAAGATCCATTGATCAACATTATCTTTCGATTTCGCCGCTTCCGTATAGCCATGGCGGCGGACATCGAAAAGATGTACCGGCAGGTGCTGGTTACACCCGAGCATCGAAATTTCCAACGCATTATTTGGAGAGAATCGCCAGCTGATGATCTCAATGTATACCAGTTGACAACAGTAACCTACGGCATGGCAAGCAGTTCTTACAACGCAGTCCGCGCTTTGCATCAATGCGCATTCGACAACTTCCATGTAGTCACAAATAATGAGCATGCAACTGCAGCTCGCGATGCAATTCTCTCATCTTTCTACGTAGAAGACTTTCTTTGCAGTTGCAATACTGAAGACGAGGCAATATCGCTTGCTTCCAACGTAAGCTCGATTTTGTCTGAGGGTCAATTCAATTTACGGAAATGGAACTCGAACAGCGGTATGGTTCTCACACATTTACTTGGTAATAATAGCTCTCTTTCAGAAATAGCCATCGAATCGCGAACATCAATGGTGCTTGGACTGCGGTGGTGCCCAACAAGTGATGAACTTTTCTTTAAAGGCGAATTCAACCAAAACAACGGCTGCCCCACAAAACGCAAGGTGCTCAGTGAGGTAGCGAAACTTTTTGATCCAACCGGCATGCTTACACCAGTTATTGTCTCTGGAAAGATATTCATTCAGAAGTTATGGGCCGCTGGTTTGGCATGGGACGCAGCATTACCCACAGATTTGGTCCAAACATTTCTACAGTGATCTCTCTAGCATCAATCGCATACGTATTCCGCGGTGACTGGGAATGACAGAAGGTGCAACCACTACTTTGCTAGGATTCTGTGATGCCAGTCCATCTGCATATGCGGCTGTCATTTACGCTAAAACTACAGACGAGGACGGACGCTCAACGGTATCATTTCTAACGGCACGTACCAAGGTAGCCCCTCTCAAAGGCGCCACGATTCCACGGCTAGAGCTTTGTGCAGCACATTTGCTAGCTGTGCCTCTTGAAAATGTTAGAGTGGCGTTGAGATTAACGAATTCTCCGTACTGCCTGTGGTCAGACTCACAGATTGTCCTGTGTTGGCTACGTAAACAACCGACTACTCTCAAGCCTTATATGTAGCGAATCGAGTCAGGCAAGTACAAGAGATTACATCAACCGACTGTTGGCATTACGTGAAGTCAGCACATAATCCAGCTGACTGCGCAAGCAGAGGTATTCGAGCATTAGAACTAGTTGATCCCCCACTTTGGTGGCATGGCCCGAAATGGCTTACAGATAATCAGGACCCTGGTTCGTCTGGAGTTAATCTAAGTGAAGATGAACTTTCCATAGCAGAGAGTGAAATCAGAATTTCTTGTATGATTGCAACAACCATCGTCGCGCCAGAGTTGCATACACACCTCCGTGACGGGAGATCGATCCCATTAACTGAGCGCTTTAGCTCCCTGCTAAAGCTTCTACGAACCATATTTTGCGGCGCTGGCTACCTGCATGCCGACACCTGCGATCAACTATCATCCGCCCGACAGAAATGGACGATGCGTTACTCATATTAGTTCGAATAGCACAACAAACATACTTTGCGGCTGAAATTGCACAAATTCAAAGAGGATCTAGCATACTCACCACCAGCAAACTGAAGTCACTAAATCTCTATCTCGATGATGCCCGAATTTTGCAGCTCGGGGGCCGAATCGGTAAAGCAGAATTACCCGAATATCGCAGATTTCCAATAATTTTACCAAAACATGGTGCATTAGTCAACCTCGTCATAAGGCATGCTCATGAAGCCACGCTACACGGTGGGCCGCAACTCGTTCATCAAAGTCTTCGTACACGTTACTGGATACTGAATGCAAGGCAGGTTGTCCGCAGTTATATACAGAGGTGCGTTATCTGTCGGCGTCATCGTGGCGTAACCCTATCTCAACAAATGGCATCACTGCCGAAACAACGACTTAACGCAGCGAGACCATTCATCACGTCAGGGGTCGATTATTGTGGCCCATTCATGGTCCGTACTGGCACAAAACGATCAAGAATCAAGATAAAAACATATCTAGCTGTTTAAGACATGAGCGAGAACGAAGATCTCATCATATTTGATTAAAGAAAAAAAATATAAATAATAATAATAATATACACCCCTAATCCTATTTACACCCATACATATGTACATACTTACCTTCTTTATTATTGCCCTTTCCTATTTTTTATACATATATTCAATTCTCTCTCCATATATTTCTTATACTTACCTGGAAAACCCCCGCTAGAGCTGTACTCATGTTATACTTACATATATGATTTAAGCAAATAGAAGATAAGTTAGTGGTTCTTCAACCTCTAAAAAACTCGGGCTCCACGCGAAAACGAACGAAAAATTGTTAAATCAAAGTGAAAATAAATCTCAACGTAAAACCAAATTAAAAGTGAAAATAAAAGAAAACACAAAATTGAAATCTAAATAAATATTTGAACAAAGAATAAAACCCAAATAGTGCATTTTTAATTACTTAAACAAAAAGGAAAAAAAAATAAGAAATAGCTAAGTATACCCTGCGGCGAATTAACGCCCGCGCAAATACATGGTCCTTAGGAACCATAACGGAACCAGCGAAAATACAAAGAAATCGTTTTACAAAAAAATATATAAAAAAAAAATAAAAAAATTTTAAATTTTGAAAAAAAAAAATATATACAATATTGCTACAATAAATAAAAGAAGTGAGAGGTGTATTGAAAGTGAAAAAAAGCGAAAATATGTACATAAATATACATATATGAAATATATATTTACAAAAAATATTTATATGTACTAATAAAGTTCATTATTTGGAAATAAATACAATATACATATGTACCTACATAGGTACGTACATATAAAGAAAATTACAAAAAAAAAATTCAGTGACCAAAAAATAAAACAAAACCCACAGCCGAGTGTACAACATTCAGTGCCTTATACAAAAATATATATGTACATAAATAAAAGAATATACAAAAAATTTAAAGTGACAAAATGTGCACGGGAGTATAAACATCGAGTTGAGGTATACCCGTATACATATGTTATAAAATACATACATACAAATAAGAAGAGCGGGAGCGAAACAATTGAATACATATGTACATACATACATACATATGCATAGTTCAAGTTGCACAGTGGGCAAAAATATCAAAAAACAAGTAAGGAAGCCTAAGTTCGAGTGGAATCGAACACTAGATACTCAGCTGTATGCTTTCATTGTTTGTTTGCGTTTGATGGAAACACGGTGTACTTTATATAAGGCGAGTGCTGCATAAAGTGGGCGTAGCCACGCCCATTTTCTAAATTTTTATCAGTCATCCAACTAAGCATATCAATATTATTCTTTGTGCAAAAATTAATTCCTTTATGACTTCTAGTTACAAAGATGTCACGTTACAAACTCCCAAAGGGTATTCCAGAAATATCTGTTAAAAAGTAGGCGTGGTCATAAACCGATTTCAATTAATTTTTGCGTGTTTATTAACACAAGTTATAAAAGTGTATAAACCAAGTTTCGTCATAATATCTCAATTATTTGTCGAGTTAAAGGCTAATAAATCTCGTATATCCCTTTGTCCAAAAGGAGGCGGTGCCACGCCCATTTTCCAAAATTTGTCTATTTTATGTTTCCGGTCTACTGTGGAACTCATGTCACAAAATTTCAATGAATTATCTTTATATTTGACAAAGATATCGCTTACAATGTTTTTATTAGGCCACTTTATAATACACATATATAAAAGTGGGCGTGGTCGTCAACCGATTTTGGTAATTTTTCGTCCACACATTTGCCTAAGTAAATATATCATGCGTACCAAATTTCATCGATATATCTTCAACGGTTTCTGAGTTATGACTCATAAAACTTTCAATGTTTGCCCCTTAATAAGTGGGCGTGGCTCCGCCCATTTTCCAAAATTTTTGTGGTTTTCGTTTTATGTTCATAGTTGGAATCATGCCACAAAATTTCAGTGATAGATCTTTATATTTGACAGAGATATCGCTTAAAATGTTTTTATTAGGTCACTTTATAATACACATATATAAAAGTGGGCGTGGCCGTCAACCGATTTTGACAATTTTCCGTCAAAACATTTGCCTAAGTAAGTAAATCACGCGTACCAAATTTCATCGACATATCTTCAACGGTTTCTGAGTTATGACTCATAAAACTTTCAATGTTTGACCCTTAATAAGTGGGCGTGGCACCGCCCATTTTCCAAAATTTCATAAAATTTCTTCATAGGGGCCTGAGCTCAACATGTGGGTAAAATTTTATCGCTCCAGCTATATTAGGGACTGAGATAACAAATTTCCGATTTTTTCTATATAGGAAAAGTGGGCGTGGTCATGGTCCGATTTCGCCCATTTTCAATACCAACCGTCCCAGTCCCGATACCAACTTGCATTTCAAATTTCATCAAAATATCTCAATTTTTGCGCCAGTTAGAGTGTTTACAGACGGACGGTCGGACAGACGGACGGACGGACGGACGGACATGGCTCAATCGATTTCTCTTTTCACCCTGATCATTTTGATATATATAAGTCTATATCTATCTCGGTTATTTCATTCTGTTACAATCCACCGTTATGTGATTAAAACTATAATACTCTGTGTACTAGTACAGCTGAGTATAATAAAACGCGTGATTAGTAAACAAAAATTTATGGCCGAAAAAGCAAAAAGTGAATACATACATACATACGAATTATAAATTGCGCTCATAAATATATATATATCAGGGCTAGGCAAATTTGTAAATGCAGGTGTATAAGTGAGAGCGCTTTGATCGCTACCCTGCAAAAATGCGATTAATTCGGGACGTGTCCGGGATCAATCGCAAGGGAGCATGCGACTAATACAATTTTACATCCCTTTATATGGGGCGAATTGGGCTTACATCACGAACGGGTACAAATGTAGACTAATCGCTTTCATCCCGAACAGGTACAAATGTAGATTAATCGCTTTCATCCAAAGTTGTAAGCCAAGCCTATTTTTTATGAAAATGTAAAAATTATTAATTGTTATATATGTTAGAAGAAAGTTTATTTTGGTAACATTTTGTTAAAATTATTATTAATCATTGTTATTAAAAGAAACGGTGTTCAGTTTTACCTTATATTATAAAATTTTTTTAATTCGTACATTGAATATTTTTTTAAATTTCTACATTTAATCAATCTAGATTTGTACCCGTTCGGGATGAAAGCGATTAATCTACATTTATACCCGTTCGGGAACAATTGGTCTACATTTATACCCGTGCGGGAACAATCGGGGACTAATTGTGGACCGATTGTTCCCGAAAGAGATGAATCCGGGACAAATCTCTTTCGGGATTAATCGCACATTTTTTTGCAGGGTATGGCGTGTGTTGTCGCCCTTTCCTCGGCGACTTACTAATAAAAGCAATTTGTTTTGTTGGTACTATCGCCCTTTCCTCAGCGATCATTTAAATAAAACAACTTCTTGTTGTTCTCGCTATTTGGGCAGCGAGTCAATAATTGATCTTTATTGAACAGAATCAATTCCTTTTATACACAAAATTTCTTATGTACTACTTATTTACTATAATACATATTTACACTAATTCTTACTAGCTATGTAAATATGTACGTACATATGTACGGCTTATGCATTTAATGTGTAGTCAAGTGCCCATGCACATACATACGTACATACGACTTAGCTTAAAGGCAAATGCGACAAATCAGAAATACGGCGTCAGCATAAAATTTGGCTGTTGTTTGTTTACGTTATAAATTTTAATAAATGAAATAGGTTGAATGCACTTTTAGTGCATTCCATATTTTTTGTGTTTTAAATTACGAGTTGAATGTACTCAAATATTTCTGATATGCTACACCTCCTTTCCTAAAAAGAATGCTTATACATTTGTAGGGTCAATGTATGAGCATTCTATTACATTTAATGGATTTCTTATCTTACTTGCTTGTGTTTATTTATTTATTTCGGTAAAATTAACATTTCAGTTTTTGTTTTGTGCTGACATACTTACATTTATTGGAAAAAGTGAAAAATTTTTATTCTATAGGTTTAAGTCTATTTTTATGTACTATGATTTTCTTATTCATGTAGCTTAGTGTATAATTATTGTGATTATCAATATTTGTTACTTTATAGGGAGTTAAACTATAATTATTATGCTTATCAATATCTATTACTCTATAGGGGCCCTTATATCTACTGTCTAATTTATGACCGGTTTCATCTTTTACTAAGACTAAATCTCCTATATTTATTTCCTTATGCTGAATTTTCTTATCATAATAAATTTTCTGTTTTTCTTTAGCTTGTCTTACTAATCTATTAGCTCTTTCCTGTGCTATTTGAAGTCTATATTTAACTTCTTTGTCATAAGCCTCGTAATTGTACAGTGGGCTGATTGTATCTTCTTGTAGAAATTCATATGTCGGTGCTGGTTTTCCGAATATTAGTTCACAAGGACAGTAACCATGAACTGTTGAAGGTGTTGTATTATAACAATAAGTAAAGTACTTGAGGTACTCATCCCAATCGTCTTTGTCAATGGATATGTATGAACGTACATATTCATTGAATGTTCTATGGCTACGTTCAACAGTGCCTCACGTTTGATGATGGTAAGGTGTTGAAGTTTTGTGTTCAATTTTTAACAATTTACTTAGTTCTTGAAAAACGTTATTTTTACATTCGGTTCCCATGTCTGTCAGTATTGTTTTCATACATCCATAAATGAGAATAAAATGTTCGAATATAGCTTTGGCTACTATTTTTGCGTGTTTACTTTCAATTGGAATTGCTACTAGGTATTTGGTTAAGTCACATATTATGGTGACTGCATACTCATTTCCATTCAATGATTTTGGAAATGGTCCAATTGTGTCAATTTGAACTACATCGAATGCCTTAGTTGGTGTTTCGGTTATAGTCATTGGATCTTTTAAATGTATTCTTGTTTTATTTTTATTACAATGATCGCATTTTTTAATATATTGTTTTATGTCATTTTTCATATTTTTCCAGTGGAATTTTTGTTTTATTTTATTTTTTGTACGATTGATTCCTGGGTGGCCACCATTAACAGGATCATCGTGATATTTATGAAGAATAGTTTTAATTTTTTCATTATCTGTCACATGCACAACCTCCGGAGTTAATGCAATGATTAAATTTTTGAGAACTTTGGTACCTTTTTCTTTAAATTTATCTACTCGAGTATAATTATTCTTAAACAATTTGTCTCCTAAGGACAACTGTATTTTATTTATTTTCAAATTGCCGGCTTCTTTCATAAGCCTGGCAAAGAATTGATCTAAATCAATCTTCGCCTCAACAATTAAGTTATCAATATTTATTTCGCTACAAATTTTCTTTCCCTTTTTGAACTGCAGTTTCGGGGGGTCGAAAACGAGCCGAGCTAGCTTTTTTACTTCACATTTATTAAGCGCTTCGTATATTATAGGGTTCTCATTGTGACATTTTTCTTCATTTTTATACTCAGCTGTACTAGTACACAGAGTATTATAGTTTTAATCACATAACGGTGGATTGTAACAGAATGAAATAATCGAGATAGATATAGACTTATATATATCAAAATGATCAGCGTGAAAAGAGAAATCGATTGAGCCATGTCCGTCCGTCCGTCCGTCCGTCCGTCCGTCTGTCCGTATGTCCGTCCGTCCGTCTGTCCGTCCGTCCGTCTGTAAACACTCTAACTCGCGCAAAAATTGAGATATTTTGATGAAATTTGAAATGCAAGTTGGTATCGACACTGGGACGGCTGGTATTGAAAATGGGCGAAATCGGACCATGACCACGCCCACTTTTCCTATATAGAAAAAATCGGAAATTTGGTATCTTAGCCACTAATATAGCTACAACGATGAAACTTTACCCACCTCTTGAGCCCAGGCCCCTATGAAGAAATTTGATTGAATTTTGGAAAATGGGCGGTGCCACGCCCACTTATTAAGGAGCAAACATTGAAATCTTTATGAGTCATAACTCAGAAACTGTTGAAGATATATCGATGAAATTTGGTACGCGTGATGTACTTACTTAGGAAAATGTTTGCACGAAAAATTGTTAAAATCGGTTGACGGCCACGCCCACTTTTATATATATAATAATATAATACTATAATACAATGGCGCTATTATAACTCTGACGAGTTTTATGGCCGAGCTTCTCTCCCAATTCGAGGTGTGCTCCTTTTTGTTTTTCCTACTAATTGAGTGGACCTACAGTTTTATGCCGGCTCCGAACGGCGAATGCATTTTTTGTGAGAAGCTTTTTCATGGCAGAAATACTCTCGGAGGGTATGCCGCCCACTGCCGAGAGGTGACCGCTGCTCTTAAAAAACCCAATAATTGGATTTTTACTAATTAGAAAAATTTGTTTGGCTCGGACCGTGGTTTGAACCCGAGACCTCTGGCATAGCAGGCGAGCACTCTACCCACTGCACCACAGCGGCCACTTTTATATATGGGAACTATAAAGGGACCTAATAAAAACATTTTAAGCGATATCTCTGTCAAATATAAAGATATATCATTGAAATTTTATGCCAGGAGTCCACCTGCGGACATACAACGAAAAACACAAAAAGTTTGGAAAATGGGTGTGGCACCGCCTCTTTTTAGAAGCTGGAATATACGAGATTTCTGAGCCCATAACTCGACAAATAATTGATATATAATGACGAAACTTGGTGTGTACACTTTTATTATTTGTGGTAATACATGTTGAAAATTTTAGCGAAATCGGTTGACGACCACGCCCACTTTTATATATGGGTATTATAAAGTGGCCTAATAAAAACATTTTAAGCGATATCTTTGTCAAATATAAAGATAATTCATTGAAATTTTGTGGCAAGAGTTCCACAATAGACCGGAAACAAAAAATAGAAAAATTTTGGAAAATGGGCGTGGCACCGCCTCTTTTTAGACAAAGGAATATACGAGATTTCTTAGCCTATAACTCGACAAATAATTGAGATATTATGACGAAACTTGGTTTATACACTTTTATAACTTGTGTTAATAGACACGCAAAAATTTATTGAAATCGGTTTATGACCACGCCTACTTTTTAACAAAGATATTTCTGGAACACCCTTTGGGAATTTGTAACGTGACATCTTTGTAACTAGTCATAAAGGAATGAAATTTTGCACAAAGAATAATATTCATATGCTTAGTTGGATGACTGATAAAAATTTTGAAAATGGGCGCGGCTACGCCCACTTTAGGCAGCACTTCCTTTATATAAAGTACCTACACCGTGTTTCCATCAAATGCAAACAAACAATGAAAGCATACAGCTGAGTATCTAATGTTCAATGCCACTCGAACTTAGGCTTCCTTACTTGTTTATATTATTACTGGATTTTTTCTTAGTTTCCGAGCTAGTGGTAACTTTCAATATTTTACATGCTTCGATTGACATTTCTTTTAAATCTTGTATATCTATACGCGATAGTGCGTCTGCTACATAATTCTCTTTTCCTGCTATGTACTCCACCCCAAAGTCATATTCTTCCAAATCTAGTCGAATTCTAGTTAATTTTGATGATGGGTTTTTCATCGAAAAAAGGTAAGTTAAGGGTCGATGGTCTGTTTTGATTGTGAATTTTCTGACGTAGACGTACGGTCTGAAATAAGTGATGGCCCAATGAATGGCTGCTAATTCTTTTGCAATCGTTGCTTTACTTATTTCGCCTTTTGTGAAAGATCTAGAGGCATAAGCAACTGGTAATTGTTTTCCTTCGTATTCTTGACTTAGCACTGCTCCGCAGGCGTATCCGCTTGCATCTGTTGTTATGTAAAATTCTTTATTGAAATCGGGATATTGTAAAATGTTTGGGCTAATTAATGCATTTTTTAGATAGTTGAATGATTTCTCACATTCTTCTGTCCAATTAAATACTACTTTCTTTCTACAAAGTCTTGTTAGTATTCTAGAGTATTCCGCGAAATTTGGTATAAATCTTCTATAGTAATTGCAGAATGCAACGAATCTTTTAGCTTCGTCGGCATTCTTGGGAGTTGGATAATTTTGAACTATTTTGTATTTTCTGGGATCAGGTAAAATTCCATTACTTGTGCATTTGTGTCCAAGATAAGTAACTTCTTGGTTGAAAAATAGACATTTATCTGGATGCAATTTTAAATTGTATTTTCTGCAAGTTGTGAATACATCTTTTAAGTTTTTAATCATATGCTTTTCGGAGCATCCTAATACTACTAAGTCGTCCATATACAAAAATGCTTGTGATGGTTTTAGACCGGCGAATGCTAAAGTCATCATTCTTTGAAATGAATTTGGGGCTACTTTAAGACCATAAGGTAATCTTTTGAAACGGTAAGTACCATTGTCTGCTGTAAACGATGTTATATCTCGGGATTCTGGGCTTAATTCTATTTGATGAAAACCTGACATTAAATCTAAGCAAGAAAAATATTTTGCTCTACCTAATTGATCTAGAATATCATCGATTCTTGGTAATGGAAATTTATCTGCAGTTAACTTTTTATTTACCTGTCTATAGTCAATAACTAGTCTCCATCTTTTATCGTTATTACCTGGGAGTGACTTTTTCGGTACTAGTAGAATAGGACTATTGTACTCTGACATTGATGGTTCTATTAAGTCGTCTTGTATTAGCTTATTTACTTGTTTAGTAATTTCCTGTTTGTGAGCTTCTGGTATTCTATAGTTTTTTACGTAAACTGGATTGTCGTCTTTCATATAAAGTTTTTGTTTGTAAAAATTATTAGTGGTTATAGGTTCTGATTCTAATGCAAATATATCAATAAATTCTGAACATAAAGTATTAAGTTGAGATTTAGCAAATGATGGAAAATTTTTATTTAATCTTTCTAATTTTTCTTTATTATTTGCTTCATTTTTCTGTTGATTATTTACAATTATGTAGTCGTTTAAATTTTCTGTATTGATATTGTAATTTTGTATAGTTGCATTTTTATCTGTTGTATTAATAATTCTAACAAATGTTTGATTTGGGTTTACTATTGAATTGGCAATAAAAATTCTTTCTGCTAATTGTTGATGTGGGATGAATAATTCAGTATTGTTATTTTTTATGTAAATTTGTCGAACTACTTCTGATCTAGCTGGTACTGATATGCAATTAATAGTCGGTTCATTTGTCATTTGAATTGCTATATTTTCTGGGAAATCATATGGACGTAATATCAAAGTATCTTTATCATTTTGATAGTCCAAAATGCAATTATATTTTTTAATGAAATCAAGTCCCAAAATTCCGTCGCACGGGATTGGGAAGTCATCTTCTACTATGTGAAATTTGTGTCGAATCAAAAGATCGTCACCCTTTAAATCTGTTTTAACTGTTCCAAGGGTGCTTGTTATACCCTGACCAATGCCTTTTAAATCTGTTTTTTGTAATTCATTAATTTTAACATCATTTTGAATTTGTCCCTTTTTTATTAGAGAAATGTCAGCTCCTGTATCTATTAGGAGAGTTGAAGTTGAATTATTTAAAGTTGTTTTGGAGGATATGTAGCTGTTTAGGTGTAAATTAAGTACACAAATTTTTCTTTCTATGTTTCGAGTGGAGTTTGTTGGTTTTCCTGCTGGGTATAATTACGAACATTGCGAGTGTTGTTGGTATTGTTGCGATTCTTTTGTCGCTGTTGATTACCGAAATTCCTATTTTGTCTCTGTGAGTAATTGTTGTTTGATCTGTTAAAATTGTTATATCTTTGGTTAGATCGATAATTTCTATAATTGTTATTGGAAAAGTTTCTACGGAAGTTGCCGCGGTAATGATTTTGTTGTCTTATATTCAATATTCTTTTGGGTTGCCTGTTACTTCAGTGCAACTGTTTGTAAATTTTGAAATTGCCTCGTTCATTGAGGTGAACGTTCCGGCTTGCATGATTAGTTTTACTTTATCATTAGAACAATTTTTACACATAGCCTTTACAGCTGCTTGTGTAGCATATTTTCCTGCTAAATCTGAGGTTAACCCATCAGATATATATGCTCCTTCTAATGATTTTGTTAATTTTTCGATTTCAGCAGTATATTGGCTGGCTGTTTTACTGCGTTGTTGGATGTTTAGCAGTTTTGCTGTTAATACTTCTACTGATTCGCCTTTGATTAATCTTTTCAATTTTAATTTTATATCTTGTATTGTATTCTCATTCTGAATACAATTTCTTGCTGTGCCTTTTAGTTTTGTTTTTATCATAGACACTGCAAGTGCTTCATGAGCATCCTTGATTTGGTCTAGGATGTCGAGTGCATCTATGAAGCTATTTAGATTTTCTGAGTTGCCATCAAACTCTGGTAGGACAGACGATGCTGTTTTAATGAAATCTACCGCTGTCTGAGGCATTGTTGAAGTGTTTGAATTATTGGCACTTTCTGAATGAGTTTTAGGTTCTTCTTTATCGTTTGAAGAATTTTTGTTTTCGGCTTCCGTTGGATAGTCCGGTAGTAATGAATTTGTGTCAATTTTTATGTCTTTGTTGAATGACGTGGGTACTTGTTCTTCAATCTCGTATCGTGCTAGCGATGAAACAAGCTTATCCCTGACGTGTAGGTATATTTGGTATGCCTGCTTTTGATGATCAGCTGTAAGTTTACTATTTATATTTCTCAAGGCGTTTCCTATTCTATTTAATGCATCTATTATAAAACCTAAATGCTTAATAATTGTTTCTCTTCTAATAAAAACATTCTTGTTAATGCACTTGTATGATTTTTCTGCAATGGATTTTTCATTTAGTAGTGATGCATATATATTATCCCAATTATCCATTGAAAAGTATCTATTCGGTATTGATTTTTATACTTTGTCTAATCCATAGTTTTCGTTAGTCGTGCTGATTAGACGTGTTTACATTCGCTCTCTAACTTCTGTGAAAATATTTTATATACATACATTCATAGTTATTTGTCTATTAGCCAATAATTGGTATGGTGCATATTAAGTTATCAGAGACAGTGACTCTTTTCTTAGCTTTTTTAACATCAATTTAACTAAAAATTAAAAATTAATCAATGCAATATGCCTTGTGTTTGTGGGCAAAAAGTTGATCGCTTGCATAAGCATAAAGCCGAGTGTCAAAATTGCAACGAGTTTTTTCATCTTGAGTGCATTGACATTAAGCAAGCCGATTTGGATTATTTGCTGAGCATAGATAAACCATATATTTGTAAAGTGTGTATGGTTGTGCGCCGTGACTCAATTCGCACTCCTCCACCACCTTCTGCTGGTTCAGTATGTTCTGAGCGCCAAAATAAGTCTTCTCGTGAAAAGCAACAACAAAGTTTAACTAGTGTGGCCGACCAGCTAAGTGAATCGTCAAATTCGGCGCAGTTGCAACAACAAGCTATAAATAATTCCTCTCGTGAAAAGCAACAACAAAGTTTAACTAGTGTGACCGACCAGTTAAGTAAATCGTCAAATTCGGCGCAGTTACAACAACAAGCTATAAGTATGAGTGAAAGCGAAAAACAAATATCTTTAAAAAGCCTACTCGATGAAATCGTTGCCCTACGTGTTCAAAATGCTAAATTGTTTGCTCTGCTAAGTTCTATGCAAGAAGATAAAATGCTGTTAGTGAAAAAGGTTGATAAAGTAGAAAGTGTAATGCATTCCCTACAAACCATTCTATGTAATGCTGACTCTTCATCTGCAAATGATTCCATAATTAATTCGATTAAAGATATGCAATCTAAAATTAATAACTTGGTTATTAATGAAAACGTCTCATTATCTAAAAACATAAACTCTAAAGTAAAGCAAGTCAATATCAATAAATTGGAAAATAATAAAAACGCATCTGTGGCAAAGAATATAAACAAGACAGCAAATACGTCATCCTCACCCACCCCCCGTACATCTTCCCCATCTACCAACACAATCACAGCTGCTGCCTCTGTTAATACCTCTCCGCATAATCTGTTATCTCTTGATGTTCCAGCAAAGGGCGTATGTAATGCTGCTGCTCTTTCACCTACATCTGCCGCTGTTACCAACATTACGCCACTAGAATTTATGCAAGATACTAATAAAGGGAGTGAGAGTCCGGCTAATTCAACTTCTTCTGTCGGCGCTCATGGGCTCTGCTCCCAACTAACGTATTCTAAAGTCGCTGCTAGTGCTTCCACTGTACCTCAGGAACAGTGGGGTACTGTTGGTAAAAACATCACTAAAAATTCAAAAATTGCTCGGAATGTTATTATTGGTAGTAATGATAATTCTGGACTTGAAGTGATGGAATTGGAAGAAAAGGAAAAAAGAAAATGGGTTCACCTGTCGTCTTTTAAAAATACGGTTACTGAGACTGATATTGTAGCATATGTGTCAAAGAGCTTTGCTAACATAAAATCTGAAGATCTTAAATGCTTTATGTTGGTTAAAAGTGATGTCAAAGCATGTACGCTAAAGAAAATAAACTTCAAGCTTGGTGTTGTTAGCGCTCTATATGAAGAATTAATGAACCCAGCACTTTGGCCTAAAAACGTCAGGGTGCGACCGTTTGAGTTTTTTCGAAAAAAGTCGGAACAGTCGCCGCATAGTGAATGTTCAACATAATGCACAAATCCCTTCTTTGAACGCCAATTTTGCACCTAATTCATCGCTCTTGGTATATTACCAAAATGTATCTGGGATGAGAACAAAGTTGGTTGCTACTACATTGTTTCTTTCTCTTTGCCAATACGATATAATAGTCCTAACTGAAACATGGCTGAACAATGATATTTTTGATGCTGAAATTTGCGATTTAAACCTATACAATATTTATCGCAAGGATAGAGATTCAATTAAAACTGGTTGCATAAGAGGTGGAGGCGTTCTCATTGCTGCCAAACGAAAATTGCAATCCGAACTTATTATTCTTGGGAACACTGATTCGTTGCTTGATCAACTATGTGTGAAGATTTCTGGAGATACTAATTCATTATATTTTTGTGTATCATATATCCCACCACTTAGTTCTGATGAGTTATATGCTGCGCATGCAGATAATGTAACTAGTCTCTCAATTTCTATTGGTGAAAATCACCTATGCGTTCTTGGCGATTTTAATCTGAATAAGGTTAATTGGTCTAGCTTACAAGATAAAAATTTTTTAATGCCACTTAATGTAAATAAATCACATGAAATTTGTCTAATAGATAGCCTAATTGGTGCGGATCTGATACAAATTAACGCTTATGTAAATAAATTGAATAGAATATTAGATCTTATTTTTGTTAGTAAAAACTTCGACTTTCACTTGACTGAGTGTGACCTCCCGTTTTCTGAGCCTGGTATGCATCATATACCATTAGTCTTAAAAATAAAGTTTTATAATTTTCAAACGTGTTATTGTAGTAATGACTGTTTGAATTTTAATTACAGTCTGTGTGATCAAGATCTGCTTAATGCTTCATTAAATGATATTAATTGGGAGGAACTCTTAAGTCAAGTCAGAGTTTCTGATTGCTATCGTTTATTTATTAATAAGGTTAAGAATATTGTTTCTGAAAATATACCGCTTCGGCCAAAGCAAGCTTATAAGATACCTTGGTACACTAAGCGGTTGAAAAGATTAAAAAATCTAAGAAATAAATGCCATAAAGTTTTTCTAGCCACTAATAATGTCGATGCCTACCACAAATATTTACTCTATTCGAACCAGTTTAATTGTCATAATAAATTTTTGTACAATAAGTACATTTTGCAATGTGAAAGCAACGTAAAGCGGAACCCAAAATCTTTTTGTAGTTTCATAAAATCGAAGAAAGCGGTGTCTGATATCCCTGCGTCAATGTTTTTGACTGATAGAATATCAAACTCACCCTCAGAGTCTGCCAATTTATTTGCTGACTTTTTTGTATCTAACTTTGACACTGATCTTCATGAAATGGATAATACAGTCTGTGATAATATCGAATCAACTATTGATTTTGGTGCATTGAAATTAACAACTGATGATGTTATTTCCGCTATTAGATCGCTAAAAGTATCAAATAAATTGGATAATGATGGCTTGTCAAGCTATTTAATAAAAATGTGTGAGAGCTCTTTAGCTGTACCTATTACCATTATCTTCAATAAATCTTTGTCTACGGGGGTATTTATTGATGAGTTAAAAATTTCGTTTATTACGCCAATACATAAGAGTGGGAACAAAAACAATATTCTAAACTACAGGCCAATTTCCAAATTAACTACAGTATCAAAGCTATTCGAATGTTCTATCAAGGACAAAATATATTTTGCCGTAAAAAATCTGATAAACCCATATCAACATGGTTTCATCACTGGCCGGTCGACGGTTACAAATCTAGCCGTCCTCTCGCAGTATTGCATCAAATCGTTCGAGCTTGGTTGCCAGGTTGACACCATATATACGGACTTTTCAAAGGCATTTGACAGGGTATCACACTCAATTTTGATTTCGAAGATTGGCTTCCACTCCACTTTTCTTAATTGGCTTAAATCTTATCTTAGTAACCGCCAGTCTGTAGTGGTTGTTAATAACGCTAGATCTTACTCGTTCGTCTCAACGTCAGGTGTTCCGCAAGGAAGTGTTCTTGGGCCATTATTGTTTAATCTATTTATTAACGATATATCTTATTGCTTTGCTAGTTCAAAGTTCGTCCTATATGCCGATGATTTGAAAATTTTTTTAAGAATAATAAATCCAGATGATATGCTTCGGCTACAAGAGGACCTCGACAATTTGTATACTTGGTGCAACAAAAATCGCTTGTTTCTTAATCTTAACAAGTGTTTTAAGATCACTTACACGAAACTTCACTCTAATCTTATATCATCATATAGTATTGGAAATTGCACTTTATCTAACATTAGTGAAATGAAAGATCTGGGTGTCGTTTTCGACTCACATTTTACCTTTCCTAGTCACTTGAACTACATCATTCCTAAAGCATATTCACTTTTAACTTTTGTGCAACGTAATAGTAAAGAATTTACTGATCCCTATACCTTGAAACTTTTATATACTTCGTTTGTTCGCTCGAGACTTGAGTACGCATCCTTTATTTGGAGACCCTATTATGCTGTTCACATCAAACGTCTAGAACGCATTCAAAAGAAATTTGTACGCTTCGCTTTACATTCGCTTAAATTTACTTATCCCTTGCCTTCGTATGAGGCATGTTGTACTTTAATAAGTTTAAAATCGCTGGAATGCAGGCGGAAAGTTAATTCTTTATTCGTTATAATGGATTTCATTAGTGGCAGAATAAATTGCTCAGATTTACTCGAGAGTATTGCATTTAATGTGCCACGTAAGGTCTTGCGACACAACAATTTGTTTTATATAAATTCTTATAGAACCAATTATGCCTTAAATGAGCCTATTACAAGGTCTCTGATGGAATTAAATAATGTGTTAATTATATACGATTATCTAGATATCTCCATGGATAGAAATTTTCTTAAACGAGAGATTTTTGAATTTGTCACAAACTAAATTTAAGGAATTATTTTTAAGCAATAAATTAATTATAATTTAATATCCTGTTTAATCTTAGTCTGTAAGGATGTAATACTCCATTGACTAATAAATAAATAAATAAATAAATAAATAAATAAATAAATAATCCATTTGCACGACTAATATATCGCTTTTTCAGAATTTTGTTGTGTACCGAATAAATCTTTAGAAATAAATTTATACAAGATACAATTGCAATAACAAGAAGAATTAGCTTGATTGAATCTAAAGCTTCGCTGTGATCAATTTCTATGGAGTTAACTACATTTGCGTTGGGTTTATCAATTTTTGATGTTGTTCCACCCATATTGATTGAATATTATTAAAAAAAAATTCCTAAAATCTGAAAATCTTCTAATGTTGGTTCCCTAGTCATGCCTATGATACGCCAAAGAGTCCTTAAGGATTCTAATTCCTTTATGAAGTCCCTAGTCTCTATTTCATTAGGAAGTGAGCCTACTGGATTCCTTGATTTGGGCATTATAAACACAATAATTATTTTTGTAACAATTTATGTATATATTTATTTATTTAGTTAAAACATTAAAATTAGCATTGCTGTGGCTTAGGCCAGAAAAATGTATATATGTATTTTATGGTGAAAATACAAAATTCATTATGACAAAAATTGTTAGTGTCCAGAATTGACACGGCAAGGATTTTTGGTCTCTTGCCCTTCAATAGTCAGCCTTTCGATCGCAATTTGTTTTTTTTATATATTTTCTTATATCGGTTGTATCCGCAAAAACGAGTTGTTGATACAGTGTAGCTATTCGTCGCCGCGCTTGATATTTCTTACCACCCCGTCTCCTGTGGTATGAAGGTTTCGGTGGTTGTGCAGGTTCTCGGGGAGCTGGGCGTTGTTGTCGTCGCCTGTATTCCTCGATCGTAATTGCTCTAGGACCTTGAATTGGTTGTCGTTCTGGCTGCTGTTGCTGTTCTTGTTGATTTTGCTGTTCTTGATGATTTTGATGTTGCTGATCTTGTTGATTTTGATGTCGCGGTCGTAATTCTTCCCAAAGTTCCTCGAAGCCTTCCATGGATACTGATATATTATCTTTTAAGATTGCCCTCAAAGCCTCCAATGCCTTCAATGGTATGTCCTGCCGTTTTGAGATTATGCTGATATATTATCGTTTAAGATTGCCCTCAATGGTTGTGCCAAATAATAGTTTCGCTGGCGATAATTGATGGCAAGGATCAATGGTAATGATGAATGGCAAGGATTAATCGCAAGGATCACTGGCATCGATCAATGGCAAGGATGAATGGCAAGGATCGCCATGTGTTGTCGCCCTTTCCTCGGCGACTTACTAATAAAAGCAATTTGTTTTGTTGGTACTATCGCCCTTTCCTCAGCGATCATTTAAATAAAACAACTTCTTGTTGTTCTCGCTATTTGAGCATCGAGTCAATAATTGATCAGAATCAATTCCTTTTATACACAAAATTTCTTATATACTACTTATTTACTATAATACATATTTACACTAATTCTTACTAGCTATGTAAATATGTATGTACATATGTACGGCTTATGCATTTAATGTGTAGTCAAGTGCCCATGCACATACATACGTACATACGACTTAGCTTAAAGGCAAATGCGACAAATCAGAAATACGGCGTCAGCATAAAATTTGGCTGTTGTTTGTTTACGTTATAAATTTTAATAAATGAAATAGGTTGAATGCACTTTTAGTGCATTCCATATTTTTTGTGTTTTAAATTACGAGTTGAATGTACTCAAATATTTCTGATATGCTACAGGCGAACAAACATACATACATGCATATATGTACATACGTACATGCATATTTTTAACATTCGCTTCGCAAACATGCGATAGCCACACACGATGTTGTTTGGCCACTTGTTCAGCGACGACTAAATCATTTTTTTAACAAAGAGCGCAACGTATTTGTCGATAGCTCGATTATTTCTATAGGGTTCGTATCGCTGAATTGTTAAATAAAAGTCTTTATTTACTTCTTAATTCACACTGCTTTATTTCACGACTAAAAAGTCTACACTTATTTTACTTCACTTGATGTTAACACTTCTACGGTTTGTCTGATCTTAAGATCTATAAAACGCCGAGGTATGATATATATACATAAACGCATTCTGCACAGTGGGCTAAAATAAAGAAATAAAAATTACGGCCACAATAAAAAGAAGTGAGTGTCGAACATTATAAGGGTAAATGTACGAAAATATGTACATACAATTGAAGTGAACCGAAATAAAATTATTTACAAATTTATTTATAAAATATTAATATTATATATGTATGTATAGTGGCCGCTGTGGTGCAGTGGGTAGAGTGCTCGCCTGCTATGCCAGAGGTCTCGGGTTCAAACCACGGTCTGAGCCAAACAAATTTTTCTAATTAGTAGAAATCCAATTATTGGGGTTTTTAAGAGCAGCGGTCACCTCTCGGCAGTGGGCGGCATATCCTCCGAGAGTATTTCTGCCATGAAAAAGCTTCTCACAAAAAATGCATTCGCCGTAGGTCCACCCAATTAGTAGGAAAAACAAAAAGGAGCACACCTCGAATTGGGAGAGAAGCTCGGCCATAAAACTCGTCAGAGTTATAATAGCGCCATTGTATTATATCAGGGATGGGCGCCGCAAGGCACATAAACGCAGCAGAGGGGCGATCATGGGCTTTCGTGGGCACTGCATAATTTCCGGGGAAAGGGAGCTAAGGCGATATCGAAGTTGATGTACACTCCGCCTTAAGTGATGTTCATCGCACAGCGCGTACGGAAACACTAAAAATGAAAACCACATTGTTTTATATAGAGAGAGGAATTCACCAATAATAAAATGTGCAGTGTTGCCGCTAAAAAATTTCGAAAAGTGGCCGAAAAAAGTAAAAAAAGTGTTTTCCAAATTTTTTTTAGCTAGAAACACATTTTTATATATTTTTGTGGTTTATTTAATGCTTAAAGCAATTTGCAAGCGGTTTGTACCCTTGGTCTTAAATAGTGAAAGTTTTGAAAATAATCTTTCTGCTGATGCACTGCTGGCAGCGTTAACATATTTGCAACAAATTCACAACTAGTTCTCATTTAAGTTGTTTTCCATTCCCCCACGTTGTGCGAAAACTCTTCTATTTCGGTTTGTTAAAACAATTTTCTTGCATTCTAAAAACTTTTACTCCCAAATAACTTTTTCGGGGTTTTCCTTCGCAGCGGAGAATTGCTAATGAAAAGTGAAAAGGTAACAAAGAGGCTTTTTTATGTGAATTTTATATGAGCTATTGGCCAGTTTTTAATTAAGAAAAATTTAAAAAATTTTTTTGGTAGAGGTTATGGATCCATTTCGGAGACCACCACATCCCCTCATCAGACTTCTTCAGGCGGCCTCAACCGAGGATCGAACTTAAGTTGTTTCGATTGGTAAGCCAATAGCATCCCATTGAGCTACCACCGCCGTCAGCTTTGTTTTGCTTAATTCTCAATTTTCCTTTTATTACAATTTACATACCAACAACAGTAGCAGAAAACGGCCATGTAAAAACAAACGTAAAAAAGCTTTTTTTATATTTAAGAAAAAAACTAAAAAATATTTATTACATTATAGGTTTGAAAGTAAAAAAGGACCAAAAGTGGCCCAAATGTTTAAAAAGGTTCAAATATTGCATATTTTCAAAAAGTTGGGTTCCGGTAGCCTGGCTCTTAAAAAAGGTTCAAATTGTCACAATCGCTAATTTTTCAGTTTCTTTCTCGCTATTGCTTTCGAACTCCGAAGCCATTTACTTCATTAGTGTCATAATTTAAAAAAACCAATTTATGTCTTCTTCGCTATATATGGAAGTAAGCTACTATACTAAAGCAACAATATTTTTCAAATAAAGCCCTTAATTTTTATCTATGACCATAAAATTTCATAACAAATAAATAACACTGATTCTCACAACTAAGTATCGATTCAGAAAATTGTGTTGTGTCGTTATTGAAGCAAGTGTGCTTTGTTCTTTTGGCATGTACATTAAGGTGGAGTGAAAACATATGGAGCTTTTTTTTGTTTTTTTTTTTTTTGAACGTACCAATGAAAAGTTGCCTTAATGAACCCCACAAAATTTTATGGCCATAGGATGACATTTTGAACTGCCCCCAGCCCCGCAAAAGTTGAAAGCACGATCTGGTACAAATATGAAATTTTGAAAATTATAAAAGCAAAAAACCAAGTATGAGGATTGATAAACATGGCTAAGCTGAGTATTAAAGTGAATTTTTTTTTGGAAACAACAACAACAAAAGTTATTAAAGGTCAAAGTTTATATTATGCATTTTTTAAATTGCAATTACTTAAAAACTACTGAACCGATTTCGAATATTTTTATACCATTCGATAGGTATTTTGATTCCCTTTAATTTCATATACATTTTACAGTGCGTTCCATAACACCCCCCAGCGGGGGTCAACCCCCTTTTACCCACCTTACTTTTCATATATAAAATGTGTACCAAATTTAAGGGAAAATACATGCGAGTAGGTCAATAAAATTTTACAGGCTTATTTCTGGGATAGGAAGGTGCCGTTCTGGCTTTGGAACAAATTGAATTTCCAAAAAAAAAAAAATTGGCCCCACCTTAATGTACATATGTATATATATATATGCTCTCTTGTTCTCAATACCGAATATGCATTAGCGCGCTCAATATTGGTTGATATTGGTTGCCACTATCCTAAAAAAATGTTGATAATAATTCCCAACAAAATAACCAAAAAATTACAAACAGACTAACAAATTATCGCCTTCATAATTCGAATGATAAAAGAAACTTAAAAGAAGTACACCTGCTTTGGTTTATAAAAAAAAATTATCTGAAACGTAAATCACATCTATGAATGAATTTTGTTTGTAGTTCGTTTGATTTTTCTTTGGTCATAGCTTTAGTAGAAATTAAAAAAAAAACATTTTTAACATTAACAAATTAAGTATACCTTAGAATAATTTTATCATATTGAAAAAGAAAAATACTAAAATCATTTGATAGTTACCAAATTACCAACCGCAAAAAAATACCTATTTTGGAATTAATTACCAAGTGTGGCAACCATATGCTCAGTTTGAGTTCGTCCTTCTCCCCACCAGCTGGTACATTTACCTATTTCACCATCCCCATGCAATGAGCCGACGCGACCCGTACGGGTAAATACCCATATGGGCTCAATTGCCCATGGCTGTATTATATTATTATTATTATGTATGTATATACAAAAAATACTAAAAGTAAATCGTAATAAATAACTCAAATAAAGTGCGTGTGAAAAGCAGAAAACAGAAAAGTGAAACATTCATTTGCGTTGTGCATGCAATATAAAAAAAAATAAAACAAAAAAAAAATACAAAGAATAGAAAAAAAAAATAACAAAATAGTACACAAAGTATTACAAAAATATACATACATACAAAAATATATTTACATACGCAAATATATAAAAGAACCAAAAACAAGAAACATATCAACGGAATAACAACAAACAGATCAAAACACAAAAAAACTGGCTAAGTACACGATGCCAAAGTAAGTACACTCCGACAAATTAACTTGCATAAATATCCCGCCTGTTTGGTATAAGTACAGCTACCCCCTTCAAAAGCACAGCTAAGTGCATTGAACCATACATCTCGGAAAAGCCCGGAGCGAAAAAATTTATAGCTGTGCTTATATACTCATCATTATTTCATACATTTTACATACATATATATTTATACATACATATATACCCGGTTGCGAGCACTCTAAAAAAAAATCCTTAATCCATTTTCCTCACTATAAATTAATTAAATACATATATACTGCTGCTCCCAATCAGAAAAAAGCACTTAACCCAAAAAGTTCGGCTCCATAATTATATTAAAATCCCACTCGGTACCTTGACTTTATCTCGGCATATATAACAGTCAAGACATCCCAATACGCATTTCAGTGGAAGAATTTCCCACCAGTATTATATACCCCGCCTCAAGCAAAAAGTGAAGAAGTGCATCTTTCACTGCAAGACTTGCACACTCTATAAGCAGCAGTCCAGATCCCAAATAATGGCTGCGCTTCCCCCCGAAAGGTCTACGTACTCCTTCCCATTTCATACTACAGGAGTGGACTTTGCTGGTCCATTTCAAGTAAAAATCTCGACCCAACGATAAGCAACTTATTCCAAAGCATATGTTTGCGTATTTGTATGCTTCTCCACTAAAGCAGTCCACCTCGAAGTCTGCTCAGATCTCACGACAGCAGCATTCAAAGCAGCGTTCTCCCGCTTTGTCAGTCGTCGTGGACTCCCCCACAAAGTTATGTCGGACAACGGAAAAACGTTTGTTGGTACCAGCCGACTCTTTCAAAAGGAATTTGCCAAATTTCTCCAGGAAGCTGCATCTGACATAGCCGCGAAATATTCAACTCATGGCATGTCCTGGCAATTCATCCCACCATACGCCCCTCATATGGGAGGATTATGGGAAGCAGCAGTTAAAAGCTTCAAAACCCATTTCCTCAAAGTTGCCGGGAATCACAAGTTCACATTCGAAGAATTCTCTACACTTCTTACTCGAATCGAAGCGGTACTCAGCTCTAGACCGCTCTCCCCAATGTCACAAGATCCTGATGATCTTCTCGTTTTAACACCAGGACATTTCCTGCGTGGCGCCCCACTATTCTCACTCCCAGAACCAAACTCTGAAAACCTCTCTCTTGTTAACAAATGGCAAAAACTACAGGTCTTACACCATCAATTTAGCACTCGATGGAAAAATGAATACCTCAGAGAGCTCCACAAACGAAATAAGTGGAAAACCCAGCAGCCAAACATTATCGAAGGCGACTTAGTGGTCATAAAGGATGACCTACTCCCCCCAAATGAATGGCGACTCGGCCCTGGCCCAGATGAACAAGTCCGAGTAGTCGACCTTCGCACTCAAAACGGTATCTATAAACGACCCATTACGAAATTTTGTTCAATGCCTCCGGCGCAGTAAAACTATCCTACCCAACTCCCACAAAGCCAGGAATAACCCCCTTCATTTGCACATATTTCTTGATGAAATCTCCCCCTCTCGCTCCCTTACCCAACTAATAAACGTTTCCGACTCTTTCCAGACCTCGCTATGGAAGTTACGGCACTTGCCGGCTTTGCTGCCAGCAGCATTCGCTCCGACATTGCAACGCCTTTAAGGCAATGACCCCGCTGGAGCGGTATGAGTCAGTCCGCGCACATCACTATTGTATTAATTGCCTAGCAACCTCGCACGTTACAAGTGCCTGTGACTCGCCGGAGAGATGCCATCGATGTGGTCTAGCACATCACACCCTTATACATCGGCCGCCACGACGGGAGCAACCAAGGGAAACACCTCTAAAACGACGCGTGGCACCCATTCCCAAGACGACGAATCGACGCGTAATTTTTAAGACCAAAGAAACCCGACGAACCAACAGCGGCAACCAAAGACGGATGGAGAGCCTATTCTGCAAAGCGGTATCGTCTTTAGAGCAACTGAAGGAGCTTATAATCCCCGCATCTGCGCAGGCCGGCCGCCATGTTGAAGACATGAGCGAGAACGAAGATCTCATCATATTTGATTAAAGAAAAAAAATATAAATAATAATAATAATATACACCCCTAATCCTATTTACATCCATACATATGTACATACTTACCTTCTTTATTATTGCCCTTTCCTATTTTTTATACATATATTCAATTCTCTCTCCATATATTTCTTATACTTACCTGGAAAACCCCCGCTAGAGCTGTACTCATGTTATACTTACATATATGATTTAAGCAAATAGAAGATAAGTTAGTTGTTCTTCAACCTCTAAAAAACTCGGGCTCCATGCGAAAACGAACGAAAAATTGTTAAATCAAAGTGAAAATAAATCTCAACGTAAAACTAAATTAAAAGTGAAAATAAAAGAAAACACAAAATTGAAATCTAAATAAATATTTGAACAAAGAATAAAACCCAAATAGTGCATTTTTAATTACTTAAACAAAAAGGAAAAAAATAAGAAATAGCTAAGTATACCCTGCGGCGAATTAACGCCCGCACAAATACACTAGCCATTTTTGTTTGCATGGCCACCAAAGCGGTGCATATTGAAGTCGTGGACGATCTATCATCCCAAGCATTCTTGGACGCCTTTACGCGATTCACAAGCCGACGGGGCCCATGCCTTGAACTCTTCAGCGACAATGGAACTGCATTTGTTGGTGCCAACCGCTTGATGCAAGAAGACTTGGCTGCGTGGCGTAGCGAGAACAATCAACAGGCGCTGGCCAACAATAGGACCCACTGGCAGTTCATCGCCCCGGGCGCACCTCATCAAGGCGGGTTGTGGGAGGCCGCGGTTAAATCTGCCAAGTACCATCTAGTGCGACTCTTTGGGGCTCAAGCGTATGGTATAACCAACTTCAGACTTTGGCCACCCGGATCGAGGCGTGTCTGAATTCTCGCCCAATTACCCCTTTATACGACGGCCCTACGGACAAGTTGGCCTTGACACCCGGCGACTTCTTGATCGGAGACTCATTAGTGGCAGTGCCGGAAGCCGCGATGCAATCAATTCCATTCAACCGTATAAAACAATGGCTTCAGATACGCCAACTCCATCAAACGTTTTGGCATCGTTGGAGTAACGAGTACTTATCAACTCTTCAAGCACGCAATAAATGGCAAAACCCATCAAGGGACATTAGGATTGGGGACATCGTTCTGGTACGGCATGAAAATTTGCCACCGACGTATTGGCGGATGGGCCGCATAACCAGAGTTCACCCGGGCAGCGATGATCTGGTGCGCAATGTTACGCTCCAAACCAGGGCCGTAGCCAGGATTTTTTTCGTGGGGGGTTATCATCGTAGATTTTTTTTTTTTTTTTTTGCGAAAAATATATAACCTATTTCGTGCACTAAATAAAAATAATAAAAAAAATCTGGTTTCTAAAGTGCTATTTAGAAGAAAATTTTTTTTACAAAACTTGATTTTCAAATTAGGGTTTTTATAAGAAGTTTTAAAAATCAGGAAACTTTTATTCATTTAAGAATTAGACTGTTCTATTGCAAACACGATGAATAGATACTTTATTTTTGGATATTTTATCCAAGTGAAAAAAAAAATATTTTATGGACGAAAAACTCGGTTAGATTACCCAACCATGTGGAAACGAAAACAGCTGTAAAAGTCCGCCCCAATATTTGAGCAGGGTTTGAAATTATTTTCAACTTTTTTTTTCATTTCCATTGAATTTCATTTTCATTTAAAAATTTAAAAATAAACAGCGCAACAGAAGTATAAAAAATAAAAAGTTCTACTCTACTGCAATTGCGCAGCCTTAAGTTTCCAAAAATTATAGTCGACTGTTGCTGTATTGTGGAAATTTTTACAGCACTGTTGTTGTTGTGTTTTTTTTTACTTTATGGGAACACAATCGAAATTGTAATGTACAAAAAAAAAAAAACAATTTTAAAAAGCCGCACTGAAAACTAAAATTCTGTTTATCTGTGCTTTGCTGTCGACTGATCTGTTTAAAATTACAAAGTAAAGCAACAGCACAAATAAACAAACAATTATGTTCGACTGTTCTGTGCTTCGACTTCAGATATTTTCAAAGGAAATCGAAATTCAAAAGTTCTCAAAAAATTATGATAACTTTCGCAGACAGCAACAGCTTATTTTTTGAGACTGTTGCTGTTATGCTGGCAAACAGTGCTATTTCCCTCTAATGTCCTTTGATCTGTGAAGTCGTTTTCATACAGTTGGGTCACCTAGTCGAGTTTTTCGACCATAAAATATTATTTTTGTTGCATTTGGAAAAAATCGCCAAAAATAAAGTATTCATTGAATCTTTTTAATATTACGGTTAAAATGTTTGCAATAAAACAGAATTTTAAAGAGAATAAAACTTTCCTGATTTTTACAACTTCTTATAAAAACCCCAATAAATATCATATTTTTTCAATACTCGCAAAAAATCAATAAAATGTTGACTTTGAAAAGTTAGTATTGAAAATAGGTGAAATGGGACTATAACAACTCACACATCCCATATATGGGATCCTTCGAAAAACACACAAAATCTTATAATTCACTAATATAACCCGAGTAATGAATTTTCAGCCATGCAATGACTTTATGAAGTTATAAGGAAATATGCTAAAATTTTAGAAAATATGCGATGATTGACTGCCTTATTCCGGAGTGGTAACATAATTTAATTTATAATTCGTATGTCGTTAGAAGCGTACTTTAATTATCTATCTAACGGAGTAGATACGGTTTGCGGGTATTTGTAACTTTAGCGAAAAGAATTTTTGATGGAAGTTGTAACCCAAAAACCCAAAATTACCGTTATCTCAAAACCCTAACTATAAAAAATGGTTTTGACCAGAGCAGGTTCATGCCAGCCCTCCCCTATACCTGAAATTCTTGGTATTTTCTCAAATTAATTATTTGTAAACTAGTGTTTTCAACATATAGCTTTGAATATGATAGAAGTAAAATTTATCTACCAGAATTTCGTGGGGGGTTCAAACACCCAAACCCCCCCCCCCCCCCCTAAATACGGCCTTGCTCCGGAAATGGTGAAATTACCCGGGCAGGACAGAAGTTGTGCAGACTAGTTGATAGCGAGCATTTCGAGTCCAATGACTCGACCGGGCAGGATGTTCAGGATCACCCTAATGTGCCCACCAAATAAGTTTATGGCTCTAGCCAGCAATTCAGTTTTCTATACCTATGTATGTAGCACATATGAGCTCTAACAAGTATTACCTCCGAGCGGCGCTCTCTTAGATTTTTTACCTATGTCTACATATGTATACACTAATATTCACATGGCATATGTACATAAACCCTTAGCTAAGCGGTACCTATGTATTTATTTGTATACCTGAATATTATCAGGCCATTCTATGTACTAAGAAAATCACAGTTAGGTACTGGTGTGACTACATGTAGAAAAGCACAATAAAGTCATTCTTTTCTGGGAACTCAAACCGATAATTAGGTAGTCTTTGCAAATTATTTTCAACTTTTTTTTTCATTTCCATTGATTTTCATTTTCATTTGAAAATTTAACAAGTAAGGAAGCCTAAGTTCGAGTGGAATCGAACATTAGATACTCAGCTGTATGCTTTCATTGTTTGTTTGCGATGGAAACACGGTGTTCTTAATATAAAGCGAGTGCCGCATAAAGTGGGCGTAGCCACGCCCATTTTCAACATTTTTATCAGTCATCCAACTAAGCATATGAATATTATTCTTTGTGCAAAATTTCATTCCTTTTTGCAAAGATGTCACGTTACAAATTCCCAAAGGGTGTTCCAGAAATATCTTTGTTAAAAAGAAGGCGTGGTCATAAACCGATTTCAATAAATTTTTGCGTATCTATTAACACAAGTTATAAAAGTGTATAAACCAAGTTTCGTCATAATATCTCAATTATTTGTCGAGTTAGAGGCTAAGAAATCTCGTATATTCCTTTGTCTAAAATGAGGCGGTGCCACACCCATTTTACAAAATTTTTTTTATTTTTGTTTCCGGTCTATTGTGTAACTCATATCACAAAATTTCAATGAATTATCTTTATATTAGACAAAGATATCGCTTAAAATGTTTTTATTAGGCTACTTTATAGTTCCCATGTATAAAAGTGGGCGTGGTCGTCAAACCGATTTCGCTAAAATTTTGAACATGTATTACCACAAGTAATAAAAGTGTACACACCAAGTTTCGTCACAATATCTAAATTATTTGTCGAGTTATGGGCTCAGAAATCTCGTATATTCCTGTTTCTAAAAGGAGGCGGTGCCACGGCCATTTTCCAAAATTTTTGCGTTTTTCATTCTATGTCCGCAGTTGGACTCTTGCCGTAAAATTTCAATGATATATCTTTATATTTGACAGAGATATCGCTTAAAATGTTTTTATTAGGCCACTTTATAATACACATATATAAAAGTGGGCGTGGCCGTCAACCGATTCTGGAAATTTTTCGTCCAAACATTTGCCTAAGTAAGTATATCACGCGTACCGAATTTCATCGATATATCTTCAACGGTTTCTGAGTTATGACTCATAAAACTTTCAATGTTTGCCCTTTAATAAGTGGGCGGGGCACCGCCCATTTTCCAAAATTTTTATGTTTTTTGTTTTATGTCCATAGTTGGACTCATGCGACAAAATTTCAATTATAGATCTATATAGTTGACAGAAATATGGCTTAAAATGTTTTTATTAGGTCACTTTATAATATACATATATAAAAGTGGGCGTGGCCGTCAACCGATTTTAACTATTTTCCGTCCAAACATTTGCCTAAGTAAGTATATCACGCGTACCAAATTTCATCGATATATCTTCAATGGATTCTGAGTTATGACATATAAAACTTTCAAGGTTTGCCCCTTAATAAGTGGGCGTGGCACCGCCCATTTTCCAAAATTTCATCAAATTTCTTCCTAGGGGTCTGAGCTCAACACGTGGGTGAAATTTCATCGCTCCAGCTATATTAGTGACAGATACCAAATTTCCGATTTTTTCTATATAGGAAAAGTGGGCGTGGTCATGGTCCGATTTCGCCCATTTTCAATACCAACCGTCCCAGTCTCGATACCAACTTGCATTTCAAATTTCAGCAAAATATCTCAATTTTTGCGCGAGTTAGAGTGTTTACAGACGGACGGACAGACGGACGGACGGACAGACGGACGGTCGGACGGACGGACGGACGGACATGGCTTAATCGATTTCTCTTTTCACCCTGATCATTTTGATATATATAAGTCTATATCTATCTCGATTATTTCATTCTGTTACAATCCACCGTTATGTGATTAAAACTATAATACTCTGTGTACTAGTACAGCTGAGTATAAAAATAAACAGCGCAACAGAAGTATAAAAAATAAAAAGTTCTACTCTACTGCAATTGCGCAGCCTTAAGTTTCCAAAAATTATAGTCGACTGTTGCTGTATTGTGGAAATTTTTACAGCACTGTTGTTATTGTGTTTTTTTTTACTTTATGGGAACACAATCGAAATTGTAATGTACAAAAAAACAAGTAAGGAAGCCTAAGTTCGAGTGGCATCGAACATTAGATACTCAGCTGTATGCTTTCATTGTTTGTTTGCATTTGATGGAAACACGGTGTAGGTACTTTATATAAAGGAAGTGCTGCCTAAAGTGGGGTAGCCGCGCCCATTTTCAAAATTTTTATCAGTCATCCAACTAAGCATATGAATATTATTCTTTGTGCAAAATTTCATTCCTTTATGACTAGTTACAAAGATGTCACGTTACAAATTCCCAAAGGGTGTTCCAGAAATATCTTTGTTAAAAAGTAGGCGTGGTCATAAACCGATTTCAATAAATTTTTGCGTGTCTATTAACACAAGTTATAAAAGTGTATAAACCAAGTTTCGTCATAATATCTCAATTATTTGTCGAGTTATAGGCTAAGAAATCTCGTATATTCCTTTGTCTAAAAAGAGGCGGTGCCACGCCCATTTTCCAAAATTTTTCTATTTTTTGTTTCCGGTCTATTGTGGAACTCTTGCCACAAAATTTCAATGAATTATCTTTATATTTGACAAAGATATCGCTTAAAATGTTTTTATTAGGCCACTTTATAATACCCATATATAAAAGTGGGCGTGGTCGTCAACCGATTTCGCTAAAATTTTCAACATGTATTACCACAAATAATAAAAGTGTACACACCAAGTTTCGTCATTATATATCAATTATTTGTCGAGTTATGGGCTCAGAAATCTCGTATATTCCAGCTTCTAAAAAGAGGCGGTGCCACACCCATTTTCCAAACTTTTTGTGTTTTTCGTTGTATGTCCGCAGGTGGACTCCTGGCATAAAATTTCAATGATATATCTTTATATTTGACAGAGATATCGCTTAAAATGTTTTTATTAGGTCCCTTTATAGTTCCCATATATAAAAGTGGGCGTGGCCGTCAACCGATTTTAACAATTTTTCGTGCAAACATTTTCCTAAGTAAGTACATCACGCGTACCAAATTTCATCGATATATCTTCAACAGTTTCTGAGTTATGACTCATAAAGATTTCAATGTTTGCTCCTTAATAAGTGGGCGTGGCACCGCCCATTTTCCAAAATTCAATCAAATTTCTTCATAGGGGCCTGAGCTCAACACGTGGGTAAAGTTTCATCGCTGTAGCTATATTAGTGGCTAAGATACCAAATTTCCGATTTTTTCTATATAGGAAAAGTGGGCGTGGTCATGGTCCGATTTCGCCCATTTTCAATACCAGCCGTTCCAGTGTCGATACCAACTTGCATTTCAAATTTCATCAAAATATCTCAATTTTTGCGCGAGTTAGAGTGTTTACAGACGGACGGACGGACAGACGGACAGACGGACGGACGGACGGACGGACGGACGGACATGGCTCAATCGATTTCTCTTTTCACGCTGATCATTTTGATATATATAAGTCTATATCTATCTCGATTATTTCATTCTGTTACAATCCACCGTTATGTGATTAAAACTATAATACTCTGTGTACTAGTACAGCTGAGTATAAAAAAACAATTTTAACAAGTAAGGAAGCCTAAGTTCGAGTGCAATCGAACATTAGATACTCAGCTGTATGCTTTCATTGTTTGTTTGCGTTTGTTCGATATAGGGTGTATTTTATATGAAACGAGTGCTGCATAAACAGGGCGCAGCCACGCCCATTTTCAAAATTTATATCAATCATCCAAATAAGCATACAAATATTATTGTTAGTGCAAAATTTCATCCCTCTATGACTTTTAGTTACAAAGACTTCACGTTACAAATTCCAAAAGGGTGTTCCAGAAATATCTTTGTTAAAAAGTAGGCGTGGTCATAAACCGATTTCAATACATTTTTGCGTGTCTATTAACACATGTTATAAAAGTGTATAAACCAAGTTTCGTCATAATATCTCAATTATTTGTCGAGTTAAAGGCTAAGAAATCTCATATATCCCTTTGTCTAAAAAGAGGCGGTGCCACGCCCATTTTCCAAACTTTTTTATTTTTTGTTTCCGGTCTATTGTAAAACTCATGTCACAAAATTTCAATGAATTATCTTTATATTTCACATAGATATCGCTTAAAATGGTTTTATTAGGTCACTTTATAATACACATATATAAAAGTGGGCGCGGTCGTCAACCGATTTTGGTAATTTTTCGTCCACACATTTGGCTAAGTAAATATATCACGCGTACCAGATTTCATCGATATATCTTTAACGGTTTCTGAGTTATGGCTTATTAAACTTTCAATATTCGCTCCTTAATAAGTGGGCGTGGCACCGCCCATTTTCCAAAATTTTTGTAGTTTTTGTTTTATGTCCATAGTTGGACTCCTGCCACAAAATCTCAGTGATTGATCTTTATATTTGACAGAGATATCGCTTAAAATGTTTTTATTAGGCCCCCTTATATTTCCTATATATAAAAGTGGGCGTGGCCGTCAACCGATTTTGATAATTTTTCGCCAAAACATTTGACTAAGTAATTATATTACGCGTACCGAATTTCATCGATATATCTTCAACGGTTTCTGAGTTATGACTCATAAAACTTTCAATGTCTGCCCCTTAATAAGTGGGCGTGGCACCGCCCATATTCCAAAATTTTTGTGTTTTTTGTTTTATGTCCATAGTTGGACTCATGCGACAAAATTTCAATGATAGATCTTTATATTTGACAGAGATATCGCTTAAAATGGTTTTATTAGGTCACTTTATAATACACATATATAAAAGTGGGCGTGGCCGTAAACCGATTTTGATAATTTTTCGTCAAAACATTTGTCTATGTAAGCAAATTACGCGTACCAAATTTCATCGATATATCTTCAACGGTTTCTGAGTTATGACATATAAAACTTTCAATGTTTGACCCTTAATAAGTGGGCGTGGCACCGCCCATTTTCCAAAACTTCATCAAATTTCTTCATAAGGGCCCGAGCTCAATACGTGGGTAAAATTTTAAAACTCTAGCTATATTAGTGGCTGAGATACCAAATTTCCGATTTTTTCTATATAGGAAAAGTGGGCGTGGTCATGGTCCGATTTCGCCCATTTTCAATACCAACCGTCCCAGTCTCGATACCAACTTGCGTTCCAAATTTCATCAAAATATCTCAATTTTTGCGCGAGTTAGAGTGTTTACAGACGGACGGACGGACGGACGGACGGACAGACGGACGGACGGACGGACGGACGGACGGACGGACGGACGGACGGACATGGCTCAATCGATTTCTCTTTTCACCCTGATCATTTTGATATATATAAGTCTATATCTATCTCGATTATTTCATTCTGTTACAATCCACCGTTATGTGATTAAAACTATAATACTCTGTGTACTAGTACAGCTGAGTATAAAAAGCCGCACTGAAAACTAAAATTCGGTTGTTGGGGTAAAATTCGGTTTATCTGTGCTTTGCTGTCGACTGATCTGTTTGAAATTACAAAGTAAAGCAACAGCACAAATAAACAAACAATTATGTTCGACTGTTCTGTGCTTCGACTTCAGATATTTTCAAAGGAAATCGAAATTCAAAAGTTCTCAAAAAATTATGATAACTTTCGCAGACAGCAAGAGCTTATTTTTATACTCAGCTGTACTAGTACACAGAGTATTATAGTTTTAATCACATAACGGTGGATTGTAACAGAATGAAATAATCGAGATAGATATAGACTTATATATATCAAAATGATCAGGGTGAAAAGAGAAATCGATTGAGCTATGTCCGTCCGTCCGTCCGTCTGTCCGTCCGTCTGTAAACACTCTAACTCGCGCAAAAATTGAGATATTTTGATCAAATTTTAAATTCAAGTTGGTATCGAGACTGGGACGGTTGGTATTGAAAATGGGCGAAATCGGACCATGACCACGCCCACTTTTCCTATATAGAAAAAATCGGAAATTTGGTATCTCAGTCACTAATATAGCTGGAGCGATGAAATTTTACCCACGTGTTGAGCTCAGGCCCCTATGAAGAAATTTGATGAAATTTTGGAAAATGGGCGGTGCCACGCCCACTTATTAAGGGTCAAACATGGAAAGTTTTATATGTCATAACTCAGAAACCATTGAAGATATATCGATTAAATTTGGCATGCGCGATTTACTGACTTAGGCAAACATTTGGATGGAAAATTGTTAAAATCGGTTGACGGCCACGCCCACTTTTATATATGGGTATTATAAAGTGGCCCAATAAAAACATTTTAAGCTATATCTCTGTCAAATATAAAGATATATCATTGAAACTTTATGGCAGGAGTCCAACTGCGGGCATAAAACTAAAACCACAAAAATTTTGGAAAATGGGCGTGGCACCGCCTCTTTTTAGAAGCTGGCATATACGAGATTTCTGAGCCCATAACTGGACAAATAATAGATATAGTATGACGAAACTTGGTGTGTTACACTTTTATTACTTGTGGTAGTACATGTTCAAAATTTTAGCGAAATCGGTTGACGAGCACGCCCACTTTTATATATGGGTATTAAAAAGTGGCCTAATAAAAACATTTTAAGCGATATCTCTGTCAAATATAAACATAATTCATTGAAATTTTGTGGCATGAGTTCCACAATAGACCGGAAACAAAAAATAGAAAAATTTTGGAAAATGGGCGTGGCACCGCCTCCTTTTAGACAAAGGAATATACAAGATTTCTTAGCCTATAACTCGACAAATAATTGAGATATTATGACGAAACTTGGTTTATACACTTTTATAGCTTGTGCTAATAGACATGCAAAAATTTATTCAAATCGGTTTATGACCACGCCTACTTTTTAACAAAGATATTTCTAGAACACCCTTTGGGAATTTGTAACGTGATATCTTTGTAACTAAAAGTCATAAAGTTATGAAATTTTGCACAAAGAATAATATTCATATGCTTAGTTGGATGACTGATAAAAATTTAGAAAATGGGCGTGGCTACGCCCACTTTATGCAGCACTCGCTTTATATAAAGTACACCGTGTTTCCGTCAAACGCAAACAAACAATGAAAACATACAGCTGAGTATCTAATGTTCGATTCCACTCGAACTTAGGCTTCCTTACTTGTTTGAGACTGTTGCTGTTATGCTGGCAAACAGTGCTATTTCCCTCTAATGTCCTTTGATCTGTGAAGTCGTTTTCATACAGTTGGATCACCTAGTCGAGTTTTTCGACCATAAAATATTATTTTTGTTGCATTTGGAAAAAATCGCCAAAAATAAAGTATTCATCGAATCTTTTTATACTCAGCTGTACTAGTACACAGGGTATTATAGTTTTAATCACATAACGGTGGATTGTAACAGAATGAAATAATCGAGATAGATATAGACTTATATATATCAAAATGATCAGGGTGAAAAGAGAAATCGATTGAGCCATGTCCGTCCGTCCGTCCGTCCGTCCGTCTGTCCGTCCGTCTGTCCGTCCGTCTGTAAACAATCTAACTCGTGCAAAAATTGAGATATTTTGATGAAATTTGAAATGCAAGTTGGTATCGAGACTGGGACGGTTGGTATTGAAAATGGGCGAAATCGGACCATGGCCACGCCCACTTTTCCTATATAGAAAAAATCGGAAATTTGGTATCTCAGTCACTAATATAGCTTTAGCGATGAAATTTTACCCACGTATTGAGCTCAGGCCCCTAGGAAGAAATTTAATGAAATTTTGGAAAATGGGCGGTGCCACGCCCACTTATTAAGGGTCAAACATGGAAAGTTTTATATGTCATAACTCAGAAACCATTGAAGATATATCGATCAAATTTGGTTCGCGTGATATACTTACCTAGGCAAACGTTTGCACGGAAAATAGTTAAAATCGGTTGACGGCCACGCCCACTTTTATATATGTATATTACAAAGTGACCTAATAAAAACATTTTAAGCCATATCTCTGTCAAATATAAAGATATATCATTGAAATTTTGTGACATGAATTCAACTATGGACATAAAACAAAAAACACAAAAATTTTGGAAAATGGGCGTGGCACCGCCTCTTTTTAGAAGCAGGAATATACGAGATTTCTGAGCCCATAACTCGACAAATAATTGATATATAATGACGAAACTTGGTGTGTACACTTTTATTACTTGTGGTAATACATGTTTAAAATTTTAGCGAAGTCGGTTGACGACCACGCCCACTTTTATATATGGGAACTATAAAGGGGCCTAATAAAAACATTTTAAGCGATATCTTTGTCAAATATAAAGATAATTCATTGAAATTTTGTGGCATGAGTTCCACAATGGACCGGAAACAAAAAATAGAAAAATTTTGGAAAATGGGCGTGGCACCGCCTCTTTATAGACAAAGGAATATACGAGATTTCTTAGTCTTTAACCCGACAAATAATTGAGATATTATGACGAAACTTAGTTTATATACTTTTATAACTTGTGTTAATAGACACGCAGAAATTTATTGAAATCGGTTTATGACCACGCCTACTTTTTAACAAAGATATTTCTGGAACACCCTTTAGGAATTTGTAACGTGACATCTTTGTAACTAGAAGTCATAAAGGAATGAAATTTTGCACAAAGAATAATATTCATATGCTTAGTTGGATGACTGATAAAAACTTTGAAAATGGGCGTGGCTACGCCCACTTTATGCAGCACTCGCTTTATATAAACTCCATAAAACGCAAACAATGAAAACATACAGCTGAGTATCTAATGTTCGATTCCACTCGAACTTAGGCTTCCTTACTTGTTAATATTACGGTTAAAATGTTTGCAATAAAACAGAATTTTAAAGAGAATAAAACTTTCCTGATTTTTACAACTTCTTATAAAAACCCCAATAAAAATCATATTTTTTCAATACTCGCAAAAAATCAATAAAATGTTGACTTTGAAAAGTTAGTATTGAAAATAGGTGAAATGGGACTATAACAACTCACACATCCCATATATGGGATCCTTCGAAAAACACACAAAATCTTATAATTCACTAATATAACCCGAGTAATTAATTTTCAGCCATGCAATGACTTTATGAAGTTATAAGGAAATATGCTAAAATTTTAGAAAATATGCGATGATTGACTGCCTTATTCCGGAGTGGTAACATAATTTAATTTATAAGTCGTATGTCGTTAGAAGCGTACTTTAATTATCTTTCTAACGGAGTAGATACGGTTTGCGGGTATTTGTAACTTTAGCGAAAAGAATTTTTGATGGAAGTTGTAACCCAAAAAACCCAAAATTACCGTTATCTCAAAACCCTAACTATAAAAAATGGTTTTGACCTCAGCAGGTTCATGCCAGCCCTCCCCTATACCTGAAATTCTTGGTATTTTCTCAAATTAATTATTTGTAAACTAGTGTTTTCAACATATAGCTTTGAATATGATAGAAGTAAAATTTATCTACCAGAATTTCGTGGGGGGTTCAAACAACCAAAACCCCCCCCCTCTAAATACGGCCTTGCTCCAAACCGCAAATGGTGAAATTACCCGGGCAGTACAGAAGTTGTGCAGACTAGTTGATAGCGAGCATTTCGAGTCCAATGACTCGACCGGGTAGGATGTTCAGGATCACCCTAATGTGCCCACCAAATAAGTTTATGGCTCTCGCCAGCAATTCAGTTTTCTATACCTATGTATGTAGCACATATGAGCTCTAACAAGTATTACCTCCGAGCGGCGCTCTCTTAGATTTTTTACCTATGTCTACATATGTATACACTAATATTCACATGGCATATGTACATAAACCCTTAGCTAAGCGGTACCTATGTATTTATTTGTATACCTGAATATGATCAGGCCATTCTATGTACTAAGAAAATCACAGTTAGGTACTGGTGTGACTACATGTAGAAAAGCACAATAAAGTCATTTTTTCTGGGAACTCAAACCGATAATTAGTCTTTGCATTTGCTCCGCATTCTTTTGGAAATATACTTCTAACATTCACTGGCTGTCTACTTACACATGCATGTATGTAAAGCTATCTTACAGATACTTAATCCTATATCACAGTTGGTATATATCCTAATGGTCCGGTTGATCAAATAAAATAAATAAATAATTGCAGAAATAATCACAAAAATTCAAATAAATAAATAAATATGTAAATAAATAAATAGTCAACTAAATATCACAGATCTCTATTAAATATCAGAAATGTAAGAAAAATATCGCAGGTAAAGCTTAAAGACAAAAGGAAAGAATGTCACAGCTGAAACTTAAAGATAAATAAAATATCACAAAGGGTATATCAAAATATAAAATAGTCAAGATTATAATAGCCGCTTTCGATTCACAATTTCTCTGCTGGCTATAAATTTCCCTCTGCCAAATTTATATGTGAATGATAGCGAGCAGAGGGAAATTTTTATCGACCAGTTGGCGAGTATGGCTACTACTCATTATGGGTTCAAACATTTTTGTTCGGTCCGACCTCGCTTGTGTGATGGCGAATCGAAAACGACAATTATTATTTGGCAGAAGGAAATTTATAACCAGCAGAGAAATTGTGAATCGAAAGCGGCTAATATAATGTCAAGTATGACTAGAAAGCACTGTAAACACATATTCAAGTATACATATGGATATAACAAGACAAGTATCTAACACAAACGGATAAATAAATTTTTACGCCTAGCACTCACAAACAAAATATAACATTTATGCTACAAATATACCTTTGGCGTGGTATACCCCGATCTTCTTTCCACTCATGTCTCCCAGCTCATACATAGAATTTCCAATTTCTTTTAGTACTATGCATTTGACCTGTTTGGGAGCTAATTTGGCATTATAATTTTCGATTTGTGAACTTTGTTTGAAGTTCCGGCGGTATACCACTTGTCCTACAATAAACTTCACATCTCTACTACGGGTATTGTAAACCTTAGCGCTACGCTCATCGGCTAATCGCATTTCTTTGATCACTTTCTCCCTAATTAATTGAATGCTTTCTTTTCCGGACAAAACTTCGCAATATGAATCTCTTAAAGCACCTAATTTCCTATACAGCTCATAAGATGTTGCATGCTAAATCATTGGCAAGCCAAAGGGAGCCGCATAGGGTGATCGGCCAATTGCTGAATGTGTTGCACTACGTAGTGCAAAAGCAGCATCGCTAACATAATTATCCCCATTCTTTTGATTTTCTTTAATGTAAGACCTTAACATTTGCAACACTGATCTATTAACTCTCTCGGCTGCGTTACTTTGTTGCGAATAAAACGCGGTTTTAATATGATTCGTACCATATTTCGCGACAAATGTTTTAAATATTTCGGAAATAAATTGTTTTCCATTATCTGAATGAATATACTCTGGTACACCAAAAATATGAAAAATTTCTGTTTCTAAAAATTTCGTTAACTCAGCTGATGTAGCCCTGCGCATCGGTTTTAAAAACACAAACTTTGAAAAATGGTCAAGACACACAAACAAATAAACAAAAAGAGGATCGTGTGTTGAAGAGTGAAGACGTGTTTTGTATTCGCTCCGCAATTTTTCGATTTTCTTGTAGTTAATCATGTCAATTTCTGAAAAGTGCTCCGGTCAGTTTATACTTGACTCAGCAAGCAAAGAAAAAATTATTGCTGCTCCTTCTGATATCGAGCGCATTAAAAAACTTTTGAAAAATATAATCAATCCATCAAACAATACTATCGAAACTTCTGTAAACAACAACAACAAAGTGATAACCCGTTCTCAATCTAAAGCTGGTGCTAATGTTGTTGGTGCGAAAACTCTCGATTTGGCGCCGAATTTATCTGCATACTTATACACCTAAATAAAGCGAACGACCTAAGATCTAATGTTTTTATTGTTGTCAATGAGAGTGCATCTGGTGGTGGAGCCGATGAGCGTGCATCCAACTCTCCAATGATTACTGGTCCTGCTGCTGCAGTGTTAGATAAAGCAAGTGAAAAAATCTGGGGCTCTCTTTCGCCTACTGCTGTCTCCAACTACTAATAAACAAACTATTGCTGCTCACTCGCACCCACTTGGGAGTGCTAATTTACATTCGCCTGCTTATTTATCGGAAGCCAATACAAAAGTCAGCTTGACTACTGTTGAACAATCCACTGCCAACGTAGATAAATCTATCCAACTACCTGCTAATGATAACGAAGCACAGTGGTCAAGGGTGGAGAACAAAAAGCGTAAAAAACAATTGGTAGTCGTCGGCACTAATGATAAAATAGACTTAAGTGTTTCTGTTCAATATAAATGGCTTCATCTATCCTCGTTTACATCAACTGTAACTGGAGATGACATAATTAATTATGTGGCTAAACGTTGCCAGGTTTATAAAAACTTGCTACGTTTTGGTAAAAGATAAGAAAAATATATCATCTTTAAAGCGAATAAATTTTAAGTTGCGAGTACCGCACGCTTTGTATGATCGATTACTGAATGCCAGTATCTGGCCAGTAAATGTGGTTGTGCGTCCTTTTAATTTTTTCGAAAATGCAGGATCATCTCAACAAAAAGCATAGCTTAATCGAAGAGGATATTAGTAAGTTAAAAATTTATTTACATAATACCACAGGAATAAGAACAAAATGTGATGTTCTACGCTCATTAAGCTCACAACTAGAGTATGATGTTTTTGTTATAACCGAAACATGGCTCAATAATACATTTTTTGATGCTGAACTATTTGACTTAAAACAATACAATGTATTTCGTAAAGATCGTGATGTGGTAAAGACTGGTCTTGAGAGAGGTGGTGGCGTGCTTATTGCCTCCCGCTGTTATTTGAATGGGGTGTTTGTTGAGTTAGAGCATAATGACAGCTTACTAGACCAGATCTGTGTTCGCATCCAAAGTACATCTGAGCATATTTATATCTGCGCGTCTTATATTCCCCCCTCCAGTACGGAATCATTATATAAGGCGCATGTTGACAATGTTTTGCATCTCCAGAACAATACAGGCAATAATCATTATGCATTTTGGGTGACTTCAACTTAAGCTGTGTCGACTGGCGGCGATTAGATAACAATATCTATCTTACACCCTATAATGTTACCAGCAACATAGAGTCTTATCTCGTGGATAATTTTCTCAGCTGTGGTTTATCACAGATTAACTTCTTTTATAATAAATTGAATCGCCTTTTAGACCTTATATTTATAAGTTCTAACATTAAGTTTGATTTGTTCAATGCACCATCTTATATATCTCAGCCAAATGCACATCACTCTCCAATACTACTTGGAATTGAAATTCTCAAATACTTTGAAATTCCGAACACAAATCAGAATTATTCTTATGATTATACTCGTTGTGATTTTTTGCAATTAAATTCCATTTTCGCTGAAGCTAATTGGAGTGATGTGCTTGGCTCTGATGATGTCTCTTTTTGCTTCAAAGAATTTAAAAATGTTATTATTAAATGCTGTAACGAAAATGTACCAATCTTCAGAGATCGTCCTTATAAGCTTCCCTGGTTTTCTCGAGAGCTAAAGCGTCTAAAGAACTTGAGAAATAAGTTTTTTAAAAAGTTCAGATTCACTAATGATCAGACATACTTTGAGTTATACTCTACTTACAGAGATTGTTACGTACAACTTGCCGGGTTACACAAAAAAAATCACACTCATGGCCACACCCTCATGTGGCATGCCCCTAATCCGCGCAGGTACGCTGGCTAAGGCTAGCTCGCCGGACTGTGGGGTGGATTGTTGCGGCTTTGGGTTAGCCGTTGTACCATACACAAAAAAATCGTACCTGATCTTTGGAAATGGTAGCCTCGGAAGTCTCTCGTCGCTGTCCCGCCCTAGGTCAACCCCTCACCCCCTTTCGTCCGCCCCTTAATCCCGCCCTCGGCCAAAGGTGGTATCAGGCCGGCCACTCTAAACCCACCCTTCCATGGTCGGCAGTGGCTTATTATTTTATGCCGACCCCAAAACGTAATCCCCCTTTTCCCCTTAATCCAGATTAACTCCTCCCATAGTCCATCCCCGGTCTGTCTGTCTAATCCGCATCTGAAAAATGATAATCACTAAATTATAATAATAAATCAACAATGCATGTTTATTCAACAATATATGGAATTAATAATTACATAAGATATATGCTTATGCCTCCGCATAACTTACACTATTTTTGCGGTTTGGATCTAAAATTCAATAAATTTTCCCTTAACTCAACGTATCTTAATGGTTGTATTATCCCGCATAGGGGTATATTATGCATGTTATGGTTCGTACTTAGGTATACTAGATTCCAAAACTTATATGGATCACTAATTCAACGTAGCCTGGCAACCGGGTATACAATTAAAATGTCAATCAAAAACGGCACCATTAATGGTGGGCCCATTCCAATATCAAAAAAATAAAATATTATCTTAAAGCTACGACTTATACACCTTTACCCACATGGGGTTTATGATTAATATGGAATAATATGGTATGTGAAGGTAGTTGTCTCTAGGTATGACGGGATTACATATTCATCCTCGCAAAACAAAAAAGTATTTCAAATTCACTTCAACTTATAGTTAAACTAACTGGTAACAATTTAGGTGAGTATAGGTAAGTATCTTAAAAGGAAGGTAAGTATTATAAGTAAGTTTTCAATTGTTGGGGTAAGTGGAAAAAAATTCAACAACTATTTACAGCGAAGGTTGAGTGTATAGCTATTTCACGAAAAACCATTTTCGATCATCAGCACTCTTTTCGGAAGTGGATGCACCGGGGATTGAACCCGAGTCCATTCCAACTTCAGCCGCAATGACCCAACGGATAAACACACTCGGCCATTGAGACTCTGTGCAAGCTGTTGGATTTTCCCCACTTTTGCCTTTTTCATTTTCAACATTTTTCTTTTCCTTATAAATAGGTACTCTTTACATTTTTTATTTCCAGAAATGACTACTAACTAATTTAAATTTTGGGTGAACTTATGCACCATTTCCATACAGGTAAGTATCAAAAAAATATATCTTTTCCTTATAAATAGGTACTCTTTACATTTTTTATTTCCAGAAATGACTACTAACTAATTTAAATTTTGGGTGAACTTATGCACCATTTCCATACAGGTAAGTATCAAAAAAATATATCTTTTCTTAGGTTTCGGTAATTCTAATCCATTAATTTATCTACAACTTCCGGTAGGTATTTACATCAGATGTATATAAATGAGTAAGTATAAACTAACACATAAATACATAGGTATATTTATATAGGTATTTGGTATAATCCGGGTTATTGATTAGGTATTGCTACACACCTCATTTGATAGATAAATATTCGAGTACATTTGGCGTCAATGTATTGTGGTGTAAAATTTCGGTGAATTCATCTAATAGCAAGGTTGTACATTTGGTTATCTTTTGGTTTGATTAGGATTTGTTCTTCTCGGTACTGATTTTAGATGTTGCTTAACATACGAAGTAATGATGATGGTGAATATATTTATCCATTCTGGGTTTATATCAAAAATATCCAATTTAATTTATTGAGCCTACTTTTAGGCGGAAGATTTAACCATACCCACTTGATGAGGTGAGCTTATCCCAAAATCAACTACTATACACGACCATTGAATTTCATCCCGTATGTACCTTAACTTACGTGCACGTCTTTTGGGTATCTACAATCATCTATTTTAGTCGATAGTCCAGTATATATTAATATTTACATATTCAGATCACATACTTCTTATTGCCCTGGTTAATTTACAAGTATGTGAATTCACTTATAAAGGTGTACATTTATTAGGGGAAATAAAACCGCGAAGGAACATTTTGTCTAAATTGATCGAAATAATTCAACATTCTTCGAAGGTTCATAGCGGACTCTTTTTCAACACGATTATTTACTAGCTGTTTTCCCCACCCGTTCCTACAAGACGTCTTGTTGGTTGGTTCAGAGGGTAAATATTTTCACTAATTCCATAAGTTATTAGCTAGAACTCACGACTCGAATGATAGCCAATTTCTTTCCCCGCCTAAAGGTACACTTACGAATTGGAATGTTTAAGTTAGGTAATTTTTCACCTCACCAGTTATTCACCGCCAAAAGAGCTAAGCTAATTAAACTAATTCTACCATAGGTATTTACTTATCATATACAGGTGTCACTATTGCCATTCTAACGTAGGTTTCTTCGGTTAACCAATGTTAAACTACGGACCACCTTCAGGAACTGTTTCCATCACAGGCAAACTATATAAATGGAACTGACTTACCATCGTTTCTAAATTTGAGAGAATTTGGTTGGTGATGTGGTGGATTGCTGCATTGGCGTTTTGAATACAGGTGTTCGTTTTAGGTCCCCATCCAGTGGATTCCCAGTGGTGAGTAGGTGGTTATCTTCGGTGGTGAGTAGCGCATAGGTGCAATGGTGGTCGCTAAGTCAGTCTATCTGGATTCCATACCATCATATTCGCTCGAAATGACGGAGTCGTCGAAGGTAAGTAATCCTAGAAGACATCCTGTAATACTTCGACAATGCTGGGTAAGTAGATTCTTGGAGATTTCGTGTGGTAAGTATGGAGTCACATCGAAAATTAGGCCATTGATGGTAGGTATTCGGTGGTTTTGTTGTTAAGTGGTAAGTTCGCAACTCACATGCATGGGAGCACAAAATGCATTATGAGTTAACCTGGTAGACGCCGTATTAATGGTAAATGTGCTTCGTTCTTCGCTGGGATACCGGCATTGATTTAGGTATGTGACCCATTCACGTGGCAAGTTCACATTAATATACTAATTACTAGGGCAACAGAAGATATGCAAATGCATATTTTTCTGTTGCAGTCCTATTTACATATGATAAATATATATAGGCGTTTTAGCTCAAGACGAAGAGAATAAGCCTAACTTGTTAGGGCATATTTTCGCATATTTAGGTCAAAAGGCTTATTTTTGCATATTTTGACTTATTTGCATATTTTTGGCATATTTTGCTTTAAATTCATATTTTAGCATAGTATTTCGTCATATTTTTCCATCTCACTCGTAAAATTGTTTTTATTTACATTTTTTACTCTGGCAACTTTGTTTTGTATATGCGCATACTATTTGCCATTCCTCTTTTTCTGACAAGTTCAAGGCGAATTTAATAATTTTCGCAATGCTTCATTCAAATGTGTTATACGAATCAGCTGTGTATCTACATATGTACATAGGCATACGTCAGACGGTTAATATATATTGATGAAATCTGTGGATCGCGATTCATATTGACAGTGTAGCATCGAGTATTGATGGATCGCGATTCTGGATCGCAGAATGTTTAGAAATTTTGAAATCCGCGATTCGGATCGCAATATTGGCAATAAGCGAATTGAAAGTGCGAAAAGGACGGAAGTAAAATATCTTGTACCTCAGAGCGAGAAAAATATCGCAATATGCATATTGAACGTGTAGCACTACACGCTACATAGTGACTGAAATTCTTACTTTTAAATACGCCCCGATAACTTCAGTTGACGTGGAAAGATCTTTTTCTACGCTTAAAAACTTACCGCGACAATCGACATAGTTTTCTATTTGAAAATTTATCGCAAAATTTTGTAGTTGACAGCAATTTGAATAAATAAGTATTCAAGTTTTGCACTGGAATTTTGATTTCCATCCACACATAAAATTTTAAATTCATGCACATAAATATATGTATGTATTTATATATTTTCGTAAGTACAAATACTTGTTTTCTTTTTGTAACGAAGATGTGTTTCGCAAATGTGAATTTTTTTATTTCGTCTTTTGAACCTATAAAATGTACCTTTAATAAACATAATTTTTTGTTACAAAGTGTTCTAATTTTATTTAAAACTAATTTTTGATATTTGTTCGAGTTTGAATCTGGAACCTCTTACATGAAAGGTGGGCACACAACCTACCATGCCGTATATCTTTTTATTAAGTACTAGCAAATACACGTCCCGCTTCGCAGCGACGAACAAAAGTTTTCTGTTATGATGGGTCTTTACCTTTACCTTTACATTTACCTCTACCTTTACCTTTACCTTTACCTTTACCTTTACTTTTACCTTTACCTTTACCTTTACCTTTACCTTTACCTTTACCTTTACCTTTACCTCTACCTTTACCTTTACCTTTACCTTTACCTTTACCTTCACCTTTACCTTAACCTTTACCTGTACCTTTACCTTTACCTTTACCTTTACCTTTACCTTTACCTTTACCTTTACCTTTACCTTTACCTTTACCTTTACCTTTACCTTTACCTTTACCTTTACCTTTACCTTTACCTTTACCTTTACCTTTACCTTTACCTTTACCTTTACCTTTACCTTTACCTTTACCTTTACCTTTACCTTTACCTTTACCTTTACCTTTACCTTTATCTTTACCTTTACCTTTACCTTTACCTTTACCTTTACCTTTACCTTTACCTTTACCTTTACCTTTACCTTTACCTTTACCCTTACCTTTACCTTTACCTTTACCTTTACCTTTACCTTTACCTTTACCTTTACCTTTACCTTTACCTTTACCTTTACCTTTACCTTTACCTTTACCTTTACCTTTACCTTTGCCTTTACCTTTACTTTTACCGGGACCATCCATCACCATCCGGGCTCACTACTTGAACCATCTCTGGGAAACCGACTTAAAAAATAAAAATGACAATATCAGTATGTTGAAGCCCTGCTCGACACCTTTCATTTGATACCAATATCGTTTAGAAACATTCGAGGGTCATCTGGGTCCACGTTTTGACCCATATTTGGGGACCCGGCCTAGGCGTCGCAATGAAAATAACTTTATGTTAAAGGCCTGCTCAGCACCTTTCATTTGATACCCATATTGCTCAAACACTTGCTGGGTCACTCTGGGTCCACATTTGGGCCTATATTCCGGGAAGTTCCCTATTATGTGCGCTAATACCATATGAATCCACTGTGAAAATTTCATAAAGATCGGTTGATTACTTTGGGAGTCCATAAAGGACACACACACACATTCATTTTTATATAATAGATATAAACAAAATTTTAAGGGCATATTTTCAGTGCTTAAACTAAGTTTTAAGAGCATATTTTTAGCGCTTAAACCATATTTTTAAGGACATATTTTTAGCGCTAAAAACGAGTTTTTTAGGGCATATTTTCTGTTGCCCTACTAATTACCTTCGGTGTTTGGTGGTGGCTTAGCAACAACCATGGATGTGTTGGAAACGTTATGGACGCATTGAAAGGTCCGGCTTCAGCCGGATTAGTGGCAACGTGGCCAATTCTTGTTCCCTAGTAACTTTTACCTAGATGTGGAGGTCTGGCTTTATTGTTGGACGTGGTGTGTGGCACCTGTTGCTGTAATGGCGGTAGTGATTTTTTCCCTCTGTAGGAGCTCTTGGCAACTTTTTTAAGCCCGCAACAGAAAAAAAAATGTTCCTGGAGTTGGTTGAAATCCTCCGTACAATTATTATTTAAAAAAATGTTTACTTTATTAATACTTTGTGGCGCCGATGGCCACAGATTAACTTTCTGACGACGCTTGCTTCTGCCGATCACGTTCTAGAATGCCGGAAATGCCAAAGCCAGCACTTAGCTGCGGTTATCTGACATTTGGTGGTGCCACTTACTAAAGTGCGTTCGCAAATAAATAGACAGGGTTGTATTTGCTCCCAACACAGGGCAGGTCGGTCTAACGGACTAAGCGTTCGAAAAGCTGGTCGTCCCATGGGTGTCAACGCCGGAGGTCTTTGGCGTGATAGGTCCCCACGGACCGTCCCGAAGCAGGGCATTTCCCTTAACTGCCACGACCATTGACCGAAGGTATTTCGGGGCGAGTTTGGCATTAAAACCATCCGCCGCATTGCTTTGTTTGAAACTCCTACGATAAACGATGTCTCCTACCTTATATCGTACTGGTCGGGCTTGGGTGTTGTAGGTTTGTTGCCCTTTCCGATAGGCTTCTTCCAAGTTGCGGATCAACTTTTCTCGGATGAGCCATGCCCTATCTCCTCGGTTCAGAACTTCCATGTCGCTTTCCCTCAACGCGCCCAACAGCCGAAGCGTCTCATAGGCACTGCCGTGTTGCACCATTGTTTGACCAAATGCCGCCTTATATGGTTCTATCCCAATCGCTTCGTGCACTACACTTCGCAAGGCGAATGCAGCGTGCGACACATACTGGTCCCAGATTGATTGGTTTGATCCCGCAATATATGTCCTCAGCATGGCCAGTAGCGATCGATTGACCCTTTCCGAAGCGTTCGACTGTGGCGCATATGACGCCGTTCGGACGTGGTTCACACCGTAGGTTCTCAGGAATCCTGCGAAAGCATCTGATACGAACTGCCTACCGTTATCGGAATGTAAGATTTCCGGTACTCCAAAGACATGGAATACCTCCTTCTCCAGATAGCTGATTACCCCTGAAGCCGTCGCCTGCAGCATGGGCTTCAAAAAAATAAACTTCGTTAGGTGATCGAGCACCACAAACACTACCGTGTTTCCAGTGCGAGAGCGTGGATATGGTCCACAAAAATCAATGTAAAGTCGTTGAAAGGGTCTCTCGGACTGGAAACGATCCACCATTGGGGGTCTGGAGGAGATATTCGGTGCCTTGGAGCACTTACAACCCTCACACTGTGCCACGTAATTCCTAACTTCTCCCATCATACCAGGCCAGAAAAACTTGGCCCGCAATCGATACAATGTTTTCGCCATACCCCCGTGACCTGCTGACGGATCGTCATGTGCCTTTTTAATGAGCCCTAACCTAAGTCCGTCCGGTATCCATACCCTCCAAGCTGACTCCTCAGTTTCCTCTGCGTTCCTCGGCCGTATTCGTTTATACACAACGCCGTCTACTATCCGTAAATCTGGCAATCGTTCAGTATTATGCTCCACATATCGTTTTAATGCCGCATACTGTTCGCTGGAAAATTCTGGAGAGGCGAAGTCAATCTCCCTCGTATTATCTAACTCTTCGATTGGCTCCATGTGCATCCGACTCAAGGTATCGGGGACGATGTTTTGGGACCCCTTCCGATGTTCTACCTTGAAGTCGAAGCCCTGTAATTTCAAACTCCACCTAGCCAATCTCCCAGAAAGGTCTTTCTGTCGCATAAGCCATTTTAGACTCATGTGGTCAGTGATAATAGTGAAAGGGAGGCCTTCTATATATGCTCGAAACTTTTTTATACTGACGCTGCGCCGAATTGAGTTTTTGCGACATAAATGCAATCGGTCGCTCATTACCCTCCTCGTCCTTTTGAAATAAAACGCTACCTATACCCTGAGTTGACGCGTCACACTGTATATAAAAATGTTTATCAAAATCCGGATTAATTAGTACGTCCGTGGAGGTAAGTGCTTCCTTGAGTTTCCCAAATGCCACGACCGCCTCTTCCGTCATGGTGAAAGTCTTAGACTTCCGCAGGGATTCTGTCATCGGCGCTGCGATTGTAGCGAAATTCGCGATAAAGCGCCGGTACCACCCGCACATTCCCAGAAAGCGGCGTAGTTGCTTTATGGTCGTAGGCAACGGGAACTCTACAATGGAGCGCACTTTTTCTGGGTCAGTTTTCAGCTCCCCTTTTCCGACAATAAACCCCAGATATTTCAACTCTTTCTGACAAAACTTAGATTTCTGCAGATTTATTGTTAAGCCTGCGTTTGCCAGACATTCAGCCACTTCGGCTAAGTGTACCAGATGGGTTTCGAAATCGGGAGAGCAGATGAGAAGATCATCGATATAGACGAATACATACTCTCTCAATCGTGCCGGTATTATTCTGTCCATAAGGCGACACAGGCGTTGGGGTGCATTACACAGCCCGAACGGCATCACCTTGAATTGATATAGAGGCCTACCCGGAACCGTAAACGCCGTCTTTTCTCTTGAGGATTTCTCTAAAGGAATTTGCCAGAAGGCATCCTTCAGATCAATCCCTCAAATAAAATGCGTCTCTCGCAGTCTAGCTAAAATTCCTTCTACGTGCGGCGTCGGGTAGGCATCCTTTTTAGTACGTTCATTAAGTTTTCGCATGTCCACGCACAGCCGCCTTTTCCCTGGTTTCTCGACTAACACAATCGGCGAACGCCACGCACTATTGCTTTCTTCTATTACATCGAGTTTCAGCATCCGGTCGATCTCATCATAAGCGTATTTTTGCTTGAATGGTGACATGGGATAGTGGCGCTGCTTAATAGGTACTGTCTCATCAAATACCTCGATTATATGTTCCATAAGATGCGTCCTCCCAAGACCCAGTTCGGCGAATGAGGGGTACAGCTTTTTTACACGTTCTAATTGTCGGTTCTGTTCGGTTGACAGCTCGAGCTGACCCTGTGCATCCAGTTCTGAGACGACCATCGGTGCCACTCCGAAGGCGTCCCAGAAATCGATGCCCAGGTACAGCTCTTGCTTCAAACTTGGGACCAAATAGAGAGTCATGATTTTTGTTTTCCCTCTCCACGTTATGGCCACGTCAATCTTACCGACGACTGCTTGCGCCACCCCATCCGCTGTTTTCAACTTGTCATGTAATCTTCGCAACTTGGACGCCATCTTTTCTTCCCATTCACGCGCCACCGAACCCATGCAGCTAATCGACGCCCCACTATCCAACAAACCTTGTATTATGATGCCCTCAATGTCTACTAGTGTGTATGGCCGCTTACCGATGGAGTCGCGAATCACCGTTTCTTCGATCGTTCGTGTTTCGCGCCTCTTATCTCGACTGCGCTTGCGTAACTCGATGATTTTTCGCCACTTACGACTTGGCTTGAATGACTCCTTTTCTACAGCGTCTAGGTTCTCTGATGTTCCAAAAATTTGCTCCCGCGCCGCGTCATACCGAGCCTGTCTCTCTTGTAACGTCAAGTGGGGTATAGGACCGCGCACTGGCTTCGATTGGTTGTGCGTTAAAAGCTGTGAATTCAAAAAAAAAATCTTTATTGTCTTGGCCGGTGAGATGATCTCCAAATGTCGAGTCAGAGTTAGATGTTGTTACTTTTCCGGGGTTAGATGACGTGGGCAAGGCTCCCCGGCTTTCCCGCCACTCTCCAGGTTTTTCGGTTGACACTCTTCGCAAAGCTGGCGGCTGGGCTGATTACATTTATAGCATATCATGCTATGTAATCGTCCATCGCAGCTGACAGCGTCAGCCCTCCTGGGTGTGGAGCCTTCCTTCTTAAAGCCAATATCGCTCATTGGTTCCCTACGCGTTGGCCTGTCCCTACTTGACCTCTGGAACGCCTCTAATACCTCCACCGGTTCTTCACCAAGGTCGGCGTCCACTTCGTCTACCGTTTTCCTGCGCTGTGGTGTTGACTCGTATTCGCCTAGGTGTTTCTCCGCCCTACGACATTCTCTTCTCAGATCCTCCAACGAAGTGATCTGGCAGCCGAAAATCAGGTTCTTTACCCTGGGCCTCAGATTTCGGCGCATGAGATTAACCAAGCTCAACTCTGGCAGTCGCGTTCTCATTGTCAACTCCAGGCCTCTGACCTCCGCGTAGTACTCCTCGAATTTTTCGTTATATCCTTGTTTACGCTCGTTCATGGCTTGGCGGATCTCTTCGTCGCAGTCTGCCCTGCCAAAGTGCTCCACCATTGCTGACCGTAACGCTTCAAAATCTATTACACTATCCTCAGGATGCTCCTCGGTATACAACCAATACCACTCCTGCGCTTGACCATCAAGCAGCAGGTGGAAGTTTGCATACAGATCCTGGTGCGTTATATTGTGCTTCTTCCGCAGAGTATCGACGCGGAATAGAAAACGCTCGATAGGAATGGCTTTAGACCCGCCATCAAATTTAAGATGCCAATCGCGTATGGCTTTGGTAGCGTACCGTTCGTTAAATGCGTCTCCTCTGTTGTGCTCCTGAGCGCCTGGTCGGCGTCCGAACCCTGGTCGGTTTTCACTCCTGGAGCGGTCAAATTCCGCGCCGTTTATGTTTGCGCTCCTAGCGCCAGCTTCCCTACGCGGTGTCCACTCCTCGCGCTGTTGTCTACTTTGCTCGCGAGAGCCAGTGCCTTCCAAATCCGATAGTCTGCCAGCTATTCCATTCATTTCCTTTTTCAGCGATTGTATGAACCCATTGACCGCTTCAGTAGTGGCGCGGCTCGACTCCAATTGATGTTGCACGAACATCAGCTCAATTTTCTTCATGAGCTCTTCACCTAGCGCGCTGTCTCGATTGGGCGCGACGCTTGCGCTAGCTGTTCCGCCTTGCGGTTCGGTTACCGCGGCGCGCGCTCCATCTTCGTTGTCGCCTTCCTCCGTGCGCGTTTCGTCGCGCGTTTCGGTGCGCTCTGCTTCCGCGGCAGCAGCGTCCATATCAGCGTTTCCCCTTTCGTTCTTATTTTCGCTTCGAAGGCCGGGTCTTTTTGATCCTGCGCCTGGCATCCTAGCGCTTGGCCGCGCGCACTGATTTCTTTCCGTTTGTTCTTAACTTATGTGCTCGCGCTTATTCCGTGAACGCACTGACGTTTATGACGATGGCTGATAAGTGTTGGCGCGCTATATCCTTGGAAAATCGAGCGCGCGTATAATTTCCAACGGCGCGCTTCACGCTCGTACTATACCGCAGCTGTTACGCGTTTTCCTACGATGTCCTTGAAGGCGTTGCGCCGCGTTGCGCGTTTTAGACGTCACGTGCTCTAGCGCTCTATGAACGCTACTATACTACGCGAAATATTAGGGCGATGTGCTGGAAATCGAGGACGCGGCGTCAAATTAACGAAAGGTTGTTACTATGCTGTCGGCGCTGTTGGTCAATAATGATTGTGGGGAAATCGTTCCCCACGAAACTCTGCAAAGTTTCTTACTACAAAAAAAATCTCAAATGTGGTATCAAAAAAAATATTTAAATTGTCATATCAAAAAAAATTATGTTTGGTTCATCCCTCCGAGAAGATCCAGCTTATCAGAGAGGGTATGGCTCGACGTCAAAATGATGTTATGGCGTGGTTACCGTCGACGTACCCAATCCCGGGGAAACTCCTCAAAGTTTCTAATTCAGAACGATCTAAATGTTAATTCATCCCTCCGGGAATGTTTGTTCCATGGAGAGGCAAAGGTGGCTAGTAATGTTCGGCAAAATATATGTAGGAATAGCAAAAAAAACAAAAATGGAAATATCACTGAAGAATTTTAGACAACTTGCCGGGTTACACAAAAAAAATCACACTCATGGCCACACCCTCATGTGGCATGCCCCTAATCCGCGCAGGTACGCAGGCTAAGGCTAGCTCGCCGGACTGTGGGGTGGATTGTTGCGGCTTTGGGGCAGCCGTTGTACCATACACAAAAAAATCGTACCTGATCTTTGGAAATGGTAGCCTCGGAAGTCTCTCGTCGCTGTCCCGCCCTAGGTCAACCCCTCACCCCCTTTTTTTCCGCCCCTTAATCCCGCCCTCGGGAAAAGGTGGTATCAGGCCGGCCACTCTAAACCCACCCTTCCATGGTCGGCAGTGGCTTATTATTTTATGCCGACCCTAAAACGTAATCCCCCTTTTCCCCTTAATCCAGATTAACTCCTCCCATAGTCCATCCCCGGTCTGTCTGTCTAATCCGCATCTGAAAAATGATAATCACTAAATTATAATAATAAATTAACAATGCATGTTTATTCAACAATATATGGAATTAATAATTACATAAGATATATGCTTATGCCTCCGCATAACTTACACTATTTTTGCGGTTTGGATCTAAAATTCAATAAATTTTCCCTTAACTCAACGTATCTTAATGGTTGTATTATCCCGCATAGGGGTATATTATGCATGTTATGGTTCGTACTTAGGTATACTAGATTCCAAAACTTATATGGATCACTAATTCAACGTAGCCTGGCAACCGGGTATACAATTAAAATGTCAATCAAAAACGGCACCATTAATGGTGGGCCCATTCCAATATCAAAAAAATAAAATATTATCTTAAAGCTACGACTTATACACCTTTACCCACATGGGGTTTATGATTAATATGGAATAATATGGTATGTGAAGGTAGTTGTCTCTAGGTATGACGGGATTACATATTCATCCTCGCAAAACAAAAAAGTATTTCAAATTCACTTCAACTTATAGTTAAACTAACTGGTAACAATTTAGGTGAGTATAGGTAAGTATCTTAAAAGGAAGGTAAGTATTATAAGTAAGTTTTCTGTTTTTTTTTTTCTTTTCCTTATAAATAGGTACTCTTTACATTTTTTATTTCCAGAAATGACTACTAACTAATTTAAATTTTGGGTGAACTTATGCACCATTTCCATACAGGTAAGTATCAAAAAAATATATCTTTTCTTAGGTTTCGGTAATTCTAATCCATTAATTTATCTACAACTTCCGGTAGGTATTTACATCAGATGTATATAAATGAGTAAGTATAAACTAACACATAAATACATAAGTATATTTATATAGGTATTTGGTATAATCCGGGTTATTGATTAGGTATTGCTACACACCTCATTTGATAGATAAATATTCGAGTACATTTGGCGTCAATGTATTGTGGTGTAAAATTTCGGTGAATTCATCTAATAGCAAGGTTGTACATTTGGTTATCTTTTGGTTTGATTAGGATTTGTTCTTCTCGGTACTGATTTTAGATGTTGCTTAACATACGAAGTAATGATGATGGTGAATATATTTATCCATTCTGGGTTTATATCAAAAATATCCAATTTAATTTATTGAGCCTACTTTTAGGCGGAAGATTTAACCATACCCACTTGATGAGGTGAGCTTATCCCAAAATCAACTACTATACACGACCATTGAATTTCATCCCGTATGTACCTTAACTTACGTGCACGTCTTTTGGGTATCTACAATCATCTATTTTAGTCGATAGTCCAGTATATATTAATATTTACATATTCAGATCACATACTTCTTATTGCCCTGGTTAATTTACAAGTATGTGAATTCACTTATAAAGGTGTACATTTATTAGGGGAAATAAAACCGCGAAGGAACATTTTGTCTAAATTGATCGAAATAATTCAACATTCTTCGAAGGTTCATAGCGGACTCTTTTTCAACACGATTATTTACTAGCTGTTTTCCCCACCCGTTCCTACAAGACGTCTTGTTGGTTGGTTCAGAGGGTAAATATTTTCACTAATTCCATAAGTTATTAGCTAGAACTCACGACTCGAATGATAGCCAATTTCTTTCCCCGCCTAAAGGTACACTTACGAATTGGAATGTTTAAGTTAGGTAATTTTTCACCTCACCAGTTATTCACCGCCAAAAGAGCTAAGCTAATTAAACTAATTCTACCATAGGTATTTACTTATCATATACAGGTGTCACTATTGCCATTCTAACGTAGGTTTCTTCGGTTAACCAATGTTAAACTACGGACCACCTTCAGGAACTGTTTCCATCACAGGCAAACTATATAAATGGAACTGACTTACCATCGTTTCTAAATTTGAGAGAATTTGGTTGGTGATGTGGTGGATTGCTGCATTGGCGTTTTGAATACAGGTGTTCGTTTTAGGTCCCCATCCAGTGGATTCCCAGTGGTGAGTAGGTGGTTATCTTCGGTGGTGAGTAGCGCATAGGTGCAATGGTGGTCGCTAAGTCAGTCTATCTGGATTCCATACCATCATATTCGCTCGAAATGACGGAGTCGTCGAAGGTAAGTAATCCTAGAAGACATCCTGTAATACTTCGACAATGCTGGGTAAGTAGATTCTTGGAGATTTCGTGTGGTAAGTATGGAGTCACATCGAAAATTAGGCCATTGATGGTAGGTATTCGGTGGTTTTGTTGTTAAGTGGTAAGTTCGCAACTCACATGCATGGGAGCACAAAATGCATTATGAGTTAACCTGGTAGACGCCGTATTAATGGTAAATGTGCTTCGTTCTTCGCTGGGATACCGGCATTGATTTAGGTATGTGACCCATTCACGTGGCAAGTTCACATTAATATACTAATTACTAGGGCAACAGAAGATATGCAAATGCATATTTTTCTGTTGCAGTCCTATTTACATATGATAAATATATATAGGCGTTTTAGCTCAAGACGAAGAGAATAAGCCTAACTTGTTAGGGCATATTTTCGCATATTTAGGTCAAAAGGCTTATTTTTGCATATTTTGACTTATTTGCATATTTTTGGCATATTTTGCTTTAAATTCATATTTTAGCATAGTATTTCGTCATATTTTTCCATCTCACTCGTAAAATTGTTTTTATTTACATTTTTTACTCTGGCAACTTTGTTTTGTATATGCGCATACTATTTGCCATTCCTCTTTTTCTGACAAGTTCAAGGCGAATTTAATAATTTTCGCAATGCTTCATTCAAATGTGTTATACGAATCAGCTGTGTATCTACATATGTACATAGGCATACGTCAGACGGTTAATATATATTGATGAAATCTGTGGATCGCGATTCATATTGACAGTGTAGCATCGAGTATTGATGGATCGCGATTCTGGATCGCAGAATGTTTAGAAATTTTGAAATCCGCGATTCGGATCGCAATATTGGCAATAAGCGAATTGAAAGTGAAAGTGCGAAAAGGACGGAAGTAAAATATCTTGTACCTCAGAGCGAGAAAAATATCGCAATATGCATATTGAACGTGTAGCACTACACGCTACATAGTGACTGAAATTCTTACTTTTAAATACGCCCCGATAACTTCAGTTGACGTGGAAAGATCTTTTTCTACGCTTAAAAACTTACCGCGACAATCGACATAGTTTTCTATTTGAAAATTTATCGCAAAATTTTGTAGTTGACAGCAATTTGAATAAATAAGTATTCAAGTTTTGCACTGGAATTTTGATTTCCATCCACACATAAAATTTTAAATTCATGCACATAAATATATGTATGTATGTATATATTTTCGTAAGTACAAATACTTGTTTTCTTTTTGTAACGAAGATGTGTTTCGCAAATGTGAATTTTTTTATTTCGTCTTTTGAACCTATAAAATGTACCTTTAATAAACATAATTTTTTGTTACAAAGTGTTCTAATTTTATTTAAAACTAATTTTTGATATTTGTTCGAGTTTGAATCTGGAACCTCTTACATGAAAGGTGGGCACACAACCTACCATGCCGTATATCTTTTTATTAAGTACTAGCAAATACACGTCCCGCTTCGCAGCGACGAACAAAAGTTTTCTGTTATGATGGGTCTTTACCTTTACCTTTACATTTACCTCTACCTTTACCTTTACCTTTACCTTTACCTTTACTTTTACCTTTACCTTTACCTTTACCTTTACCTTTACCTTTACCTTTACCTTTACCTTTACCTTTACCTTTACCTTTACCTCTACCTTTACCTTTACCTTTACCTTCACCTTTACCTTAACCTTTACCTGTACCTTTACCTTTACCTTTACCTTTACCTTTACCTTTACCTTTACCTTTACCTTTACCTTTACCTTTACCTTTACCTTTACCTTTACCTTTACCTTTACCTTTACCTTTACCTTTACCTTTACCTTTACCTTTACCTTTACCTTTATCTTTACCTTTACCTTTACCTTTACCTTTACCTTTACCTTTACCTTTACCTTTACCTTTACCTTTACATTTACCTTTACCTTTACCCTTACCTTTACCTTTACCTTTACCTTTACCTTTACCTTTACCTTTACCTTTACCTTTACCTTTACCTTTACCTTTACCTTTACCTTTGCCTTTACCTTTACTTTTACCGGGACCATCCATCACCATCCGGGCTCACTACTTGAACCATCTCTGGGAAACCGACTTAAAAAATAAAAATGACAATATCAGTATGTTGAAGCCCTGCTCGACACCTTTCATTTGATACCAATATCGTTTAGAAACATTCGAGGGTCATCTGGGTCCACGTTTTGACCCATATTTGGGGACCCGGCCTAGGCGTCGCAATGAAAATAACTTTATGTTAAAGGCCTGCTCAGCACCTTTCATTTGATACCCATATTGCTCAAACACTTGCTGGGTCACTCTGGGTCCACATTTGGGCCTATATTCCGGGAAGTTCCCTATTATGTGCGCTAATACCATATGAATCCACTGTGAAAATTTCATAAAGATCGGTTGATTACTTTGGGAGTCCATAAAGGACACACACACACATTCATTTTTATATAATAGATATAAACAAAATTTTAAGGGCATATTTTCAGTGCTTAAACTAAGTTTTAAGAGCATATTTTTAGCGCTTAAACCATATTTTTAAGGACATATTTTTAGCGCTAAAAACGAGTTTTTTAGGGCATATTTTCTGTTGCCCTACTAATTACCTTCGGTGTTTGGTGGTGGCTTAGCAACAACCATGGATGTGTTGGAAACGTTATGGACGCATTGAAAGGTCCGGCTTCAGCCGGATTAGTGGCAACGTGGCCAATTCTTGTTCCCTAGTAACTTTTACCTAGATGTGGAGGTCTGGCTTTATTGTTGGACGTGGTGTGTGGCACCTGTTGCTGTAATGGCGGTAGTGATTTTTTCCCTCTGTAGGAGCTCTTGGCAACTTTTTTAAGCCCGCAACAGAAAAAAAAATGTTCCTGGAGTTGGTTGAAATCCTCCGTACAATTATTATTTAAAAAAATGTTTACTTTATTAATACTTTGTGGCGCCGATGGCCACAGATTAACTTTCTGACGACGCTTGCTTCTGCCGATCACGTTGAGAGAAAATTCTAGAATGCCGGAAATGCCAAAGCCAGCACTTAGCTGCGGTTATCTGACATTTGGTGGTGCCACTTACTAAAGTGCGTTCGCAAATAAATAGACAGGGTTGTATTTGCTCCCAACACAGGGCGAGCGCTGCAGGTCGGTCTAACGGACTAAGCGTTCGAAAAGCTGGTCGTCCCATGGGTGTCAACGCCGGAGGTCTTTGGCGTGATAGGTCCCCACGGACCGTCCCGAAGCAGGGCATTTCCCTTAACTGCCACGACCATTGACCGAAGGTATTTCGGGGCGAGTTTGGCATTAAAACCATCCGCCGCATTGCTTTGTTTGAAACTCCTACGATAAACGATGTCTCCTACCTTATATCGTACTGGTCGGGCTTGGGTGTTGTAGGTTTGTTGCCCTTTCCGATAGGCTTCTTCCAAGTTGCGGATCAACTTTTCTCGGATGAGCCATGCCCTATCTCCTCGGTTCAGAACTTCCATGTCGCTTTCCCTCAACGCGCCCAACAGCCGAAGCGTCTCATAGGCACTGCCGTGTTGCACCATTGTTTGACCAAATGCCGCCTTATATGGTTCTATCCCAATCGCTTCGTGCACTACACTTCGCAAGGCGAATGCAGCGTGCGACACATACTGGTCCCAGATTGATTGGTTTGATCCCGCAATATATGTCCTCAGCATGGCCAGTAGCGATCGATTGACCCTTTCCGAAGCGTTCGACTGTGGCGCATATGACGCCGTTCGGACGTGGTTCACACCGTAGGTTCTCAGGAATCCTGCGAAAGCATCTGATACGAACTGCCTACCGTTATCGGAATGTAAGATTTCCGGTACTCCAAAGACATGGAATACCTCCTTCTCCAGATAGCTGATTACCCCTGAAGCCGTCGCCTGCAGCATGGGCTTCAAAAAAATAAACTTCGTTAGGTGATCGAGCACCACAAACACTACCGTGTTTCCAGTGCGAGAGCGTGGATATGGTCCACAAAAATCAATGTAAAGTCGTTGAAAGGGTCTCTCGGACTGGAAACGATCCACCATTGGGGGTCTGGAGGAGATATTCGGTGCCTTGGAGCACTTACAACCCTCACACTGTGCCACGTAATTCCTAACTTCTCCCATCATACCAGGCCAGAAAAACTTGGCCCGCAATCGATACAATGTTTTCGCCATACCCCCGTGACCTGCTGACGGATCGTCATGTGCCTTTTTAATGAGCCCTAACCTAAGTCCGTCCGGTATCCATACCCTCCAAGCTGACTCCTCAGTTTCCTCTGCGTTCCTCGGTGGTATTCGTTTATACACAACGCCGTCTACTATCCGTAAATCTGGCAATCGTTCAGTATTATGCTCCACATATCGTTTTAATGCCGCATACTGTTCGCTGGAAAATTCTGGAGAGGCGAAGTCAATCTCCCTCGTATTATCTAACTCTTCGATTGGCTCCATCTGCATCCGACTCAAGGTATCGGGGACGATGTTTTGGGACCCCTTCCGATGTTCTACCTTGAAGTCGAAGCCCTGTAATTTCAAACTCCACCTAGCCAATCTCCCAGAAAGGTCTTTCTGTCGCATAAGCCATTTTAGACTCATGTGGTCAGTGATAATAGTGAAAGGGAGGCCTTCTATATATGCTCGAAACTTTTTTATACTGACGCTGCGCCGAATTGAGTTTTTGCGACATAAATGCAATCGGTCGCTCATTACCCTCCTCGTCCTTTTGAAATAAAACGCTACCTATACCCTGAGTTGACGCGTCACACTGTATATAAAAATGTTTATCAAAATCCGGATTAATTAGTACGTCCGTGGAGGTAAGTGCTTCCTTGAGTTTCCCAAATGCCACGACCGCCTCTTCCGTCATGGTGAAAGTCTTAGACTTCCGCAGGGATTCTGTCATCGGCGCTGCGATTGTAGCGAAATTCGCGATAAAGCGCCGGTACCACCCGCACATTCCCAGAAAGCGGCGTAGTTGCTTTATGGTCGTAGGCAACGGGAACTCTACAATGGAGCGCACTTTTTCTGGGTCAGTTTTCAGCTCCCCTTTTCCGACAATAAACCCCAGATATTTCAACTCTTTCTGACAAAACTTAGATTTCTGCAGATTTATTGTTAAGCCTGCGTTTGCCAGACATTCAGCCACTTCGGCTAAGTGTACCAGATGGGTTTCGAAATCGGGAGAGCAGATGAGAAGATCATCGATATAGACGAATACATACTCTCTCAATCGTGCCGGTATTATTCTGTCCATAAGGCGACACAGGCGTTGGGGTGCATTACACAGCCAGAACGGCATCACCTTGAATTGATATAGAGGCCTACCCGGAACCGTAAACGCCGTCTTTTCTCTTGAGGATTTCTCTAAAGGAATTTGCCAGAAGGCATCCTTCAGATCAATCCCTCAAATAAAATGCGTCTCTCGCAGTCTAGCTAAAATTCCTTCTACGTGCGGCGTCGGGTAGGCATCCTTTTTAGTACGTTCATTAAGTTTTCGCATGTCCACGCACAGCCGCTTTTTCCCTGGTTTCTCGACTAACACAATCGGCGAACGCCACGCACTATTGCTTTCTTCTATTACATCGAGTTTCAGCATCCGGTCGATCTCATCATAAGCGTATTTTTGCTTGAATGGTGACATGGGATAGTGGCGCTGCTTAATAGGTACTGTCTCATCAAATACCTCGATTATATGTTCCATAAGATGCGTCCTCCCAAGACCCAGTTCGGCGAATGAGGGGTACAGCTTTTTTACACGTTCTAATTGTCGGTTCTGTTCGGTTGACAGCTCGAGCTAACCCTGTGCATCCAGTTCTGAGACGACCATCGGTGCCACTCCGAAGGCGTCCCAGAAATCGATGCCCAGGTACAGCTCTTGCTTCAAACTTGGGACCAAATAGAGAGTCATGGTTTTTGTTTTCCCTCTCCACGTTATGGCCACGTCAATCTTACCGACGACTGCTTGCGCCACCCCATCCGCTGTTTTCAACTTGTCATGTAATCTTCGCAACTTGGACGCCATCTTTTCTTCCCATTCACGCGCCACCGAACCCATGCAGCTAATCGACGCCCCACTATCCAACAAACCTTGTATTATGATGCCCTCAATGTCTACTAGTGTGTATGGCCGCTTACCGATGGAGTCGCGAATCACCGTTTCTTCGATCGTTCGTGTTTCGCGCCTCTTATCTCGACTGCGCTTGCGTAACTCGATGATTTTTCGCCACTTACGACTTGGCTTGAATGACTCCTTTTCTACAGCGTCTAGGTTCTCTGATGTTCCAAAAATTTGCTCCCGCGCCGCGTCATACCGAGCCTGTCTCTCTTGTAACGTCAAGTGGGGTATAGGACCGCGCACTGGCTTCGATTGGTTGTGCGTTAAAAGCTGTGAATTCAAAAAAAAAATCTTTATTGTCTTGGCCGGTGAGATGATCTCCAAATGTCGAGTCAGAGTTAGATGTTGTTACTTTTCCGGGGTTAGATGACGTGGGCAAGGCTCCCCGGCTTTCCCGCCACTCTCCAGGTTTTTCGGTTGACACTCTTCGCAAAGCTGGCGGCTGGGCTGATTACATTTATAGCATATCATGCTATGTAATCGTCCATCGCAGCTGACAGCGTCAGCCCTCCTGGGTGTGGAGCCTTCCTTCTTAAAGCCAATATCGCTCATTGGTTCCCTACGCGTTGGCCTGTCCCTACTTGACCTCTGGAACGCCTCTAATACCTCCACCGGTTCTTCACCAAGGTCGGCGTCCACTTCGTCTACCGTTTTCCTGCGCTGTGGTGTTGACTCGTATTCGACTAGGTGTTTCTCCGCCCTACGACATTCTCTTCTCAGATCCTCCAACGAAGTGATCTGGCAGCCGAAAATCAGGTTCTTTACCCTGGGCCTCAGATTTCGGCGCATGAGATTAACCAAGCTCAACTCTGGCAGTCGCGTTCTCATTGTCAACTCCAGGCCTCTGACCTCCGCGTAGTACTCCTCGAATTTTTCGTTATATCCTTGTTTACGCTCGTTCATGGCTTGGCGGATCTCTTCGTCGCAGTCTGCCCTGCCAAAGTGCTCCACCATTGCTGACCGTAACGCTTCAAAATCTATTACACTATCCTCAGGATGCTCCTCGGTATACAACCAATACCACTCCTGCGCTTGACCATCAAGCAGCAGGTGGAAGTTTGCATACAGATCCTGGTGCGTTATATTGTGCTTCTTCCGCAGAGTATCGACGCGGAATAGAAAACGCTCGATAGGAATGGCTTTAGACCCGCCATCAAATTTAAGATGCCAATCGCGTATGGCTTTGGTAGCGTACCGTTCGTTAAATGCGTCTCCTCTGTTGTGCTCCTGAGCGCCTGGTCGGCGTCCGAACCCTGGTGGGTTTTCACTCCTGGAGCGGTCAAATTCCGCGCCGTTTATGTTTGCGCTCCTAGCGCCAGCTTCCCTACGCGGTGTCCACTCCTCGCGCTGTTGTCTACTTTGCTCGCGAGAGCCAGTGCCTTCCAAATCCGATAGTCTGCCAGCTATTCCATTCATTTCCTTTTTCAGCGATTGTATGAACCCATTGACCGCTTCAGTAGTGGCGCGGCTCGACTCCAATTGATGTTGCACGAACATCAGCTCAATTTTCTTCATGAGCTCTTCACCTAGCGCGCTGTCTCGATTGGGCGCGACGCTTGTGCTAGATGTTCCGCCTTGCGGTTCGGTTACCGCGGCGCGCGCTCCATCTTCGTTGTCGCCTTCCTCCGTGCGCGTTTCGTCGCGCGTTTCGGTGCGCTCTGCTTCCGCGGCGGCAGCGTCCATATCAGCGTTTCCCCTTTCGTTCTTATTTTCGCTTCGAAGGCCGGGTCTTTTTGATCCTGCGCCTGGCATCCTAGCGCTTGGCCGCGCGCACTGATTTCTTTCCGTTTGTTCTTAACTTATGTGCTCGCGCTTATTCCGTGAACGCACTGACGTTTATGACGATGGCTGATAAGTGTTGGCGCGCTATATCCTTGGAAAATCGAGCGCGCGTATAATTTCCAACGGCGCGCTTCACCTTCGTACTATACCGCAGCTGTTACGCGTTTTCCTACGATGTCCTTGAAGGCGTTGCGCCGCGTTGCGCGTTTTAGACGTCACGTGCTCTAGCGCTCTATGAACGCTACTATACTACGCGAAATATTAGGGCGATGTGCTGGAAATCGAGGACGCGGCGTCAAATTAACGAAAGGTTGTTACTATGCTGTCGGCGCTGTTGGTCAATAATGATTGTGGGGAAATCGTTCCCCACGAAACTCTGCAAAGTTTCTTACTACAAAAAAAATCTCAAATGTGGTATCAAAAAAAATATTTAAATTGTCATATCAAAAAAAATTATGTTTGGTTCATCCCTCCGAGAAGATCCAGCTTATCAGAGAGGGTATGGCTCGACGTCAAAATGATGTTATGGCGTGGTTACCGTCGACGTACCCAATCCCGGGGAAACTCCTCAAAGTTTCTAATTCAGAACGATCTAAATGTTAATTCATCCCTCCGGGAATGTTTGTTCCATGGAGAGGCAAAGGTGGCTAGTAATGTTCGGCAAAATATATGTAGGAATAGCAAAAAAAACAAAAATGAAAATATCACTGAAGAATTTTAGACAACTTGCCGGGTTACACAAAAAAAATCACACTCATGGCCACACCCTCATGTGGCATGCCCCTAATCCGCGCAGGTACGCAGGCTAAGGCTAGCTCGCCGGACTGTGGGGTGGATTGTTGCTGCTTTGGGGCAGCCGTTGTACCATACACAAAAAAATCGTACCTGATCTTTGGAAATGGTAGCCTCGGAAGTCTCTCGTCGCTGTCCCGCCCTAGGTCAACCCCTCACCCCCTTTTTTTCCGCCCCTTAATCCCGCCCTCGGGAAAAGGTGGTATCAGGCCGGCCACTCTAAACCCACCCTTCCATGGTCGGCAGTGGCTTATTATTTTATGCCGACCCCAAAACGTAATCCCCCTTTTCCCCTTAATCCAGATTAACTCCTCCCATAGTCCATCCCCGGTCTGTCTGTCTAATCCGCATCTGAAAAATGATAATCACTAAATTATAATAATAAATTAACAATGCATGTTTATTCAACAATATATGGAATTAATAATTACATAAGATATATGCTTATGCCTCCGCATAACTTACACTATTTTTGCGGTTTGGATCTAAAATTCAATAAATTTTCCCTTAACTCAACGTATCTTAATGGTTGTATTATCCCGCATAGGGGTATATTATGCATGTTATGGTTCGTACTTAGGTATACTAGATTCCAAAACTTATATGGATCACTAATTCAACGTAGCCTGGCAACCGGGTATACAATTAAAATGTCAATCAAAAACGGCACCATTAATGGTGGGCCCATTCTAATATCAAAAAAATAAAATATTATCTTAAAGCTACGACTTATACACCTTTACCCACATGGGGTTTATGATTAATATGGAATAATATGGTATGTGAAGGTAGTTGTCTCTAGGTATGACGGGATTACATATTCATCCTCGCAAAACAAAAAAGTATTTCAAATTCACTTCAACTTATAGTTAAACTAACTGGTAACAATTTAGGTGAGTATAGGTAAGTATCTTAAAAGGAAGGTAAGTATTATAAGTAAGTTTTCTGTTTTTTTTTTTCTTTTCCTTATAAATAGGTACTCTTTACATTTTTTATTTCCAGAAATGACTACTAACTAATTTAAATTTTGGGTGAACTTATGCACCATTTCCATACAGGTAAGTATCAAAAAAATATATCTTTTCTTAGGTTTCGGTAATTCTAATCCATTAATTTATCTACAACTTCCGGTAGGTATTTACATCAGATGTATATAAATGAGTAAGTATAAACTAACACATAAATACATAGGTATATTTATATAGGTATTTGGTATAATCCGGGTTATTGATTAAGTATTGCTACACACCTCATTTGATAGATAAATATTCGAGTACATTTGGCGTCAATGTATTGTGGTGTAAAATTTCGGTGAATTCATCTAATAGCAAGGTTGTACATTTGGTTATCTTTTGGTTTGATTAGGATTTGTTCTTCTCGGTACTGATTTTAGATGTTGCTTAACATACGAAGTAATGATGATGGTGAATATATTTATCCATTCTGGGTTTATATCAAAAATATCCAATTTAATTTATTGAGCCTACTTTTAGGCGGAAGATTTAACCATACCCACTTGATGAGGTGAGCTTATCCCAAAATCAACTACTATACACGACCATTGAATTTCATCCCGTATGTACCTTAACTTACGTGCACGTCTTTTGGGTATCTACAATCATCTATTTTAGTCGATAGTCCAGTATATATTAATATTTACATATTCAGATCACATACTTCTTATTGCCCTGGTTAATTTACAAGTATGTGAATTCACTTATAAAGGTGTACATTTATTAGGGGAAATAAAACCGCGAAGGAACATTTTGTCTAAATTGATCGAAATAATTCAACATTCTTCGAAGGTTCATAGCGGACTCTTTTTCAACACGATTATTTACTAGCTGTTTTCCCCACCCGTTCCTACAAGACGTCTTGTTGGTTGGTTCAGAGGGTAAATATTTTCACTAATTCCATAAGTTATTAGCTAGAACTCACGACTCGAATGATAGCCAATTTCTTTCCCCGCCTAAAGGTACACTTACGAATTGGAATGTTTAAGTTAGGTAATTTTTCACCTCACCAGTTATTCACCGCCAAAAGAGCTAAGCTAATTAAACTAATTCTACCATAGGTATTTACTTATCATATACAGGTGTCACTATTGCCATTCTAACGTAGGTTTCTTCGGTTAACCAATGTTAAACTACGGACCACCTTCAGGAACTGTTTCCATCACAGGCAAACTATATAAATGGAACTGACTTACCATCGTTTCTAAATTTGAGAGAATTTGGTTGGTGATGTGGTGGATTGCTGCATTGGCGTTTTGAATACAGGTGTTCGTTTTAGGTCCCCATCCAGTGGATTCCCAGTGGTGAGTAGGTGGTTATCTTCGGTGGTGAGTAGCGCATAGGTGCAATGGTGGTCGCTAAGTCAGTCTATCTGGATTCCATACCATCATATTCGCTCGAAATGACGGAGTCGTCGAAGGTAAGTAATCCTAGAAGACATCCTGTAATACTTCGACAATGCTGGGTAAGTAGATTCTTGGAGATTTAGTGTGGTAAGTATGGAGTCACATCGAAAATTAGGCCATTGATGGTAGGTATTCGGTGGTTTTGTTGTTAAGTGGTAAGTTCGCAACTCACATGGATTGGATCACAAAATGCATTATGACTTAACCTGGTAGACGCCGTATTAATGGTAAATGTGCTTCGTTCTTCGCTGGGATACCGGTATTGATTTAGGTATGTGACCCATTCACGTGGCAAGTTCACATTAATATACTAATTACCTTCGGTGTTTGGTGGTGGCTTAGCAACAACCATGGATGTGTTGGAAACGTTATGGACGCATTGAAAGGTCCGGCTTCAGCCGGATTAGTGGCAACGTGGCCAATTCTTGTTCCCTAGTAACTTTTACCTAGATGTGGAGGTCTGGCTTTATTGTTGGACGTGGTGTGTGGCACCTGTTGCTGTAATGGCGGTAGTGATTTTTTCCCTCTGTAGGAGCTCTTGGCAACTTTGTTAAGCCCGCAACAGAAAAAAAAAAATGTTCCTGGAGTTGGTTGAAATCCTCCGTACAATTATTATTTAAAAAAATGTTTACTTTATTAATACTTTGTGGCGCCGATGGCCACGGATTAACTTTCTGACGACGCTTGCTTCTGCCGATCACGTTGAGAGAAAATTCTAGAATGCCGGAAATGCCAAAGCCAGCACTTAGCTGCGGTTATCTGACATTTGGTGGTGCCACTTACTAAAGTGCGTTCGCAAATAAATAGACAGGGTTGTATTTGCTCCCAACACAGGGTGACCGCAACAAGATGAATTTACAAAGTTAAATATTACACGGTACAATAGCTATATAAATAGCGTTTAAAGTAATATAAAAGCGAACCCTAAATATTTCTGGCGCTATTTTAAATCCAAGAAAGGAATTTCTGATATCCCTAGAAGTGTTTCATATAACGGAATTACTGCGAACTCAATTACAGACGCAGTAAATCTCTTTGCAGATTTTTTTGCATCTAATTTTGTTTCAGATGAAGAAGAACTTGGTGCAGAGCGCTCAAATGTTAGTCCTGCTTGTGCTCAACCTCCTTTCTTCACTCTTGGTTTCTTAGACATTTGTGACGAAGAGATTGTTAGCGGCATAAATAACCTTAAACCATCTACAGGTACCGACCTAGATGGTATATCAGTTAGTCTGCTGAAAAATTGTCCTGCTT